>OY744522.1:111713225-112018225 GCA_963556195.1 Sepiola atlantica
TATATAGATTATATGTATATAGATTATATGTATATAGATTATATGTATATAGATTATATGTATATAGATTATATGTATATAGATTATATGTATGTATATATATGTATGTATATATATGTATATAGATTATATGTATATAGATTATATGTATATAGATTATATGTATATAGATTATATGTATATATATGATTTATATGTATATATATGATTATATGTATATAGATTATATGTATATATATGTATATAGATTATATGTATATATATGTATATAGATTATATGTATATATATGTATATAGATTATATGTATATATATGTATATAGATTATATGTATATATATGTATATAGATTATATGTATATATATGTATATAGATTATATGTATATATATGTATATAGATTATATGTATATATATGTATATAGATTATATGTATATATATGTATATAGATTATATGTATATATATGTATATAGATTATATGTATATATATGTATATAGATTATATGTATATATATGTATATAGATTATATGTATATATATGTATATAGATTATATGTATATATATGTATATGTATATAGATTATATTAGTCGGGGAAACGGAATTTTAGTTTTACCCTGAAATCACTATCAGGTTTCCACCTGAACAAAACTATCGTTATTTTTAATACCAAAGATCAAATAATTTCAGACAAATGACAAGTCATTTTAACGTGTAACCATTTCCCTCGAAACGTCTTTATCTGCTTAGCACCAACCACTTTGACGTCAGCAGATAAACGCGACTAAGCAAACAGGCCTTAACGCAGTTCATACCTCTGGTCCTTGATAACTGGTGACCCATTCGTATAAAAAAGGAGCCCTGATTTTCCCCGTTCCTTACCAGTGACTGCATATTTGGTGATAATTCCAAATGCGTATGTCAACAAACCCCATTTTGTATAGATCGACTTTGTCATTCTTATTTGATAATTGCCATTATCAAGTCATGCAAATTATAGGTGAGGGCTATTCTGGAAATTTTTATTTTTGAAAATTAAGTTTGACTTCTCGTGGGGATTCCACAAAATTAAGAATATAGTCCCTCACCCCGGTAATCGATGTTTCTATTTTAAAGGCAGAGTAAGAACTTGATTTTTTGTATAATGTACGCTGCTTGTCTTTCATAATTGTCAACTGTAATACATGTGTTAATCGTATTTTTGGTCTTTGCCTTTTATTCTAATGATGGATATGTTTAAAATGTTTAATACATGAGCTGTGAAATAAAATAACGTGTATTCTAACAATGTCAACTGTTTTACGTCTTGTTAAACAACCAAAAGAAAAGAGTTAAATGTTCAAAGGTCTAGACGTAAGTACGTGGACTTGCGACTGAATTTGTGAGACAATCTGTTCCTATATTTAGAACTCCATGACTGACTTGTGGTGTTTGCCGAGATGCCGATAGTCGGGGGCTACGGCCAGAATTTATTTGCCCGCTAAGGGTGTGTAGCAGTTAGTAACCGTTGTCACACACCGTTACTATGTCAATGTGTGCTCTAACTGCATCTTAATATTTATTTGCAAGATATAAATATTACAAAATGTGGCACAAGGCCGAAAAGGGAGGCTGGAGACTGTAGACCTAACATGAACTTAACTAGTCACAATCACCAAAATAAATGCACTCCATGATTAACCTTAAAATCTAAAAATGACAATATAAACATGAAAATCGGCGCTCGCTTAAATAGATAACGCAAACAGGTGCTCGTCTCCTAGAGACGACTCATTCCGATTGGTTGAAGTTCAATATAGGCAACCAATCGAGATTGAGTATTTTGATCCAATCAGTATTAAGTATTTCAACCGAGTAAGCGTCGAATATCTTATCGTTTCTCTGGTGTTACTTAAATGGGTTTCGTAATGCGTGGCTATCAGTAACGAATTTATTGATGATTGAGTGTTTTTGTTACGGTGAACAATTGGAGATATGTCCTGTCATCTCTGCCCAAATACTTTTTTTATTATACGTTAGGCGTCGTAGTTAAATTTATTTTACATTAATGAAGAAACCTTTCTTCGTTATAATATTTGAATGAATACTAGTTTATATCTGCTCCTTGGTATGTCAATTTCCATCTTTACATAGCTTCTACCGCTTTATATTTAGTACGAAGAAAAATATTTGAAATTTCGTGTGGAGAATAATACGCTACTTAGTACTTGCATGATAAAAACCATAATGTGGCTGCCGTCAGATTAGTCTTTTATGGGATATCACGGGCATTTGTTTTTGTTTTTGTCCCCCCCCCCCCTTACGAACCACAATGTTGAAATGTATCAAAAACCTAACGACTCCTTGCCAAATTATTGACCATAAAATAGACCCTACTTATAAAATCAAAGGTAAAATATTATCGTGATAATAAAAACAAATCTAAATAATTAGTAATTCGTGTTCTTCGGAGTTTGAAAATAAATTATAGGCCCGAACACCCGGGTGGTGATTCGGTCAGTGAAAAGGTTAATCTCCTTAGGCGAAGGGATATGGTGGCCAAAGCCTTTTGTGATTCGACTCCTGGGGAAAACAGGCCACTTCGTTGTTCGTCCACCCTGACCATCAGCCAGCGGTAGTTTTTTTTTTCTTTAACCCTTGAGAGTACCGACGAGGTAAGCTGTAAACTTTCTATAAATATTTAATGGCCTTTTTTTTGTTCGGTATCTTTATATTAGAATACTAAGATTCTTATTTCTGACGTGAAGCCAGCTCTCATAAGAAATAATTTGCTCCTTTTAAAACGTTAAATAACTTATAGCTTTGTTTCATATCAATAAATATATTCTATATATTTTACTTGTACTTTTTTGGCAGTCCACATTCCGTATTCCACGTGGTCTTGAGCAAACCTTTTTGTATCAATAGTATCTGGTGTCGCTGTCATATTTAAATCTATTGTTCTTTGTTTTATTTATCTGTAAATATTGTGCCCTTTTTTTTACATTGTACATTTTCCGCTTGTATTTTGTTAACCTTTTTAGAAATTGCAGTATTTTTTTCATGTGTATTGGAAAATAAAATATCCTTAAGCACAATTCACGCACTTTTCGGTTCTAAAAACGGCGACTAAAGGAATTAGATACAATTAATGTATTTTCGTATTTTTATCGGCACTAAAACCAATTATATTAAGCCAGAACAATTCGCTTTGGACTAATGCCAAATACCATTTATATCTACGTTTTTTGCGGGTTATCAAAAAAAAAACAGTGACTTTAAAAAAAATTTATGTAATATTTTTTTAATGTTAATTTCTTTGAATTTATAAAAACGTATTTTTTTTTTTCAAAAAAAATCCTTTATGTAGTATTGCTATCATATCTGGGGAGTTGCCGCTCGGAGCACTTTCTTGTCTTGGCAGAGTACAAAATCGACTTCGCAATCTAGTGGGGGACGATTTCTTATCGTTATGTTAGGTGCTCGCCTGAGCTCTAATCCCAGGTCCATCCCACGTAGACGAGTTCTTCTGTGAATGTTTGACAACCACAGCAAATAACTTTCTATCTTCACCAAAAACCAAACGGAACTTCCATGAACAAAGCTTCTTTCTTAGAACATCCCATCTGTGGAACAAGATACCACGAGTCTGCTTCCCAACAAACTACAACATAGGCGTCTTCAACTTTAATGTAAACAAATACTTGTTGAGCCGTCGCTTTGATAATCAATTTTCTTGAGTAATCTTCTGCTCATTCCACCCATAGTTTCACATCCTCTCGTGGATTTGTGCATCGTCCAACTGAAAATCTTTTCAACTGTTATCTTCGAGCGGCCACGCGCCTTGATAAGCGCTGACTTGTCAGTATAAAAAGTTGCGTGAGATTTGAACTCTGGTATTAACATCGTAAAACCGCCTTAGTATTTTGCACTCTGCCTATTCCTTTGTCAACCAATCGTGTTTCTATTTGCATACAGACTAAAAAATAAAACACTAACTTTTAATCGTATATAGATGTGCTACCCTAATAAAATAACACAATTAATCGAGTAAGGTATTTTTTACATGTTAACTATACCCATATATATATATATATATATATATATATATATATATTAGAATTATATTCCTTTAGTGTGCATTCTGCTGTTTTGTTTCTGAAGATTCTGCCATCCCAGAGACTCGGGCAATTTTACTATCGGGCCATGAACATCCATATCGCATTCAGTAACCGTTGCCAACTGAGATATTCAAATTCTGCTAGATCGGAACAAAAATTTCCCGGAAACCGCTAGATTTTTGTACCCTATATAAAAAAAATTACGAATATGCATAAAATCCCATGTTTTATACATTTTTTTTATTTTTAAATTTCACTTAAATTTGTGGCGCTTGTTCGCAATACTCCACCCGTTTTTCTCAACTTTTTTTTTTACTGATCAAGTTTCTTTTCTGTGATCTATCATGTCGCTTGAGAAATCCGTGTTTGGTTTTTCTTTTTGTTAATTTCAAATATTTTAGATTTATTTTTAGAGGGGTCAGTTTCCTATATAAATTTAACGTAAACTGATCACCCATATGTTGACCATGTTGTAAAAATTTAATATTTTAAATTTTCAAAAAAAAAAACGAAATTTTCAAGCGGAATTGTACACAAAAAAATGGGTAGTGTACTACGAACAAACATGCAACATTTGTTCACCTTTCTTACGGCGCCAAATTTGTCGCTTTAATGTTACTTGTATTTAATTTAAGTAATTATGTTTTTATCCAAAATGACAATTACAGCGAACAATGTTTCTTTAAATAAAATATTTTTATATTCAATAATGTGAAAATTCATAAAAATATGAAATGATTTTTTTTTTTTTTTTTTATTGTATGAATTAAGACTCTCAAAATAGTCAACAGTGATTTTTAAAACGAAAATTTATCATTTAAAAGGAAAATCCAACAATCAACATTGTTTTGTTTTTTTATATAATTTACAACTTTTAGATTTTTTTTTTTTTTATTGAACATAATAAAGTTCTGCAATTTGATTAACATGGCTTCCATGGGGCTCGCAGAAAACTTCTGTCTCCACATAAATTCGATTAAGTAGGACTCCACCATTTGCGTGTGGGTGCCACATTCTACTTTGTTACACATCTTGGTATTTGGCCACATGTTTTCCACAATTTGTTGTGGCACCTGTGGATGGATTCACAAAATTCTATCAGTGATTTACACGCAAATGGTGAAATCCTTCCGATGCGTGTCGATCGTATGCACGCCAACAATCTGATATGATTGTGGTCCCTGGACGCACATACTGCTTTATTATCGGGATCAATGTAGCGGCATCTCTGGAAGGGACTGTGACTAAGAAGCCAGATTTGGTGGCCGGTTCATAACCGCCAAATAAACAAAGTTGTCTTATACGGCCTGTGTTTTTTCTTCGTGAAAATAGACTTTCGTCTATCTCCACAAAACAACCTTCTCCTCCAATAATCTGCGGATTCTTTAAAAAGTGCTCCAAACATACTTCCCTAAGGAACCTTTTTCAGTCACAAATCGTGTGATCGGAAAGTATGCGGCACTCTTTAGCAGCATAATTTTGTAAAAAAAAAAAAAATTCAGTCTAACACTTTCGATTGACTGGGTTGAATGAATGGAACTCTTCAATTACGATTTCTGATCAGTGAGTGACAGCTAAACTGCAGAAGTGCCAAAAAAATTTTAACCGACTATTAGCACAGGGTCGGAGGGTTTGTGTCATTAGTATAAGAATGGGGTTGCTTGCGAGTTGTTCTCATATAGTTACATTAAATTAATCTTTAGCCGTTAAAAATTCAGGCGTTCTGATCAGCCGTCACGATGGTTTCCAGTCTCGAACAAGTCTTGTTTGGGATGTGTTACTGATGGATACTTGTTAGTGTACACCAAAAACGTCCCTTTTTTTTTTTTTTTTTTTTTTTTGTTCGCTCTGAAATTGCGGTTGTGTGGGTGGCAAACTAAATCTCCAGATTTTACAGAAAAAAAAGACGCTAGCCGCTAGATCCAAATTTTACTAGCTAGATTCCAAACTATATCGCCAAATATAGCTGGGGGGAAAACCCGCTAAATTGGCATTCAGTAACTGTTACACCCACACAATACAATAAGCCCAATCTCGGGTCGCATCCAGCCCTTGTCGGTGGTGATAGCAAAAGAGCAGCAGTTTAACTAATATCATTTTAATGTTGAAGGTAACGACATAGCTTTAAAAAGGGCTCTTAAAAATGTGGGGTTCAGCCGCACCTCATAACTAGTGATTCATGACATTCAAGGCAATAAGTGTTTTAAAAAAAATAGATAAAAAAAGCTACTCTCGGTCGTAGTACGTTAATCCTGGAAGGAACTGGGCACATGTTCGTCTTTTCTCACAGTCCGTTTTTCACAACTTTTTAATGACCAGTTTTTTTTTCTTTTTTCGGTGTACACTTACCTATCAGGCTGCTAGAGAATTCCGGGGTTTTTGGAAAAAAAATTCAAATATTTTACATTTTAGGAGCGGGGATCAGTTTCCAATGTTAATTCAACGTAGACTGATCCCCCACTTTTTGACCATCTCAATTTTTTTAAAGTCTTTTTCGGTGTACAATTACATAGGATGTCAGTAGAGAATTCCGGAGTTTTTGGAAAGAAATTTCAGAAAATTTAGATTTAAGACGGGGGATCAGTTTTCAATGTAAATTCAACGTAGACTGATCCCCCTCTTTTTGACCATCTCAAATTTTAAAAATTATTCTTCTGCTTACAATTACCTATCATGTCGCGAGAGAATTTCGGGGTTTTTGGAAAGAAATTTCAAAAAATTGAGATTTTAAGACCTAAAAAGTTGTGAAAAACGGCATGTGGGAAAAGACGAAGAAGACTGATCCCCCGTCTTAAAATGTAAATTTTGTTAATTTTTTTCCCCAAAACTCCGGAATTCTCTCGCGACATGATAGGTTATTGTAAACAGAAGAAGAATTTTAAAGATTTGAGATGGTCAAAAAGAGGGGGATCAGTCTACGTTGAATTTACATTGAAAACTGATCCCCCGTCTTAAAATCTAAATTTTCTGAAATTTCTTTCCAAAAACTCCGGAATTCTCTACTGACATGATAGGTAATTGTACACCGAAAAAGACTTTTACAAAAATTGAGATGGTCAAAAAGTGGGGGATCAGTCTACGTTGACTTAACATTGGAAACTGATCCCCGCCCGTAAAATGTAAAATATTTGCATTTTTTTTCCAAAAACCCCGGAATTCTCTAGCAGCCTGATAGGTAAGTGTACACCGAAAAAAGAAAAAAAAACTGGTCATTAAAAAGTTGTGAAAAACGGACTGTGAGAAAAGACGAACATGTGCCAGGAACTGCGAAAATTGTGGCTCCCCTATAGGTGTTTAGTGCGGAGGGAGCTGGTGTATTAAACACCTATTTTATTGAAAGTACCAATAAAAGACTTTACAATAGAAAAAATGGGAGGGGTGAACAATTACGAATAAGCGCCAAAAAATCTTTGAAAGATAAATATTAATTTTCTACAACTATTACAAATATAATTAATAAATTAGTCTTAAGACACTGAATTAAAAGATGTAAATACTTTTTACTAAAAATTGCATAATTATCCAAAAGAAATGTCGGTAAATCCTTAGCCTTTTGGCTAAGATCAGTGTATTATCTGTTTCGATAGATGCTCACTCTGTAGACTGGTAGTGTCTTGGCCTTTGAGTCTTGATTCCGTCGGTCTCCGGTACTGTCCTGTGCAGTTCTAGGTCTACACTTCCAGGCTTCGCCTTTTCACCCTTTGAGAAAGGGTTAGTTTATTGCTAATCTCCTAAGGTGCCCCTACTAGGGAATGCCGACGGGGATATCTGGGCATTTTTTTTTGACGGCCAGGGCGCTCTTCAAGGGTGCTGGTTTTTCAAATCCCACTTTCCCGACCTTGTCTCATCTTACCGCTGTGTAGACAAATACCATGATAAAATCTGTAGGCGATGAAATGTAAAGATTGCTAGCGACATTCAGAGATTATATAGGAGCTCGTAATCGCTATAATGTATAATTTTGTTTTTACTTTTATAAAGATATGGTTTTGTAATTTATAGAAACTGTATAATTATTATACCATATTTTTATTTACTTATTAATGCCATTTAATATTTCATTGAGCTCAATGAGATTTTATTTCCCAATGTGATATTAAAATTTAAATACCGACCAATATATTTTAGTGTTAACCTTTTTATTTAGTTAAAACAGTTTTTTTTATAAAAAAAATTCTTTAAAAGCCTATTTTGTATCAAAAAGTTATTTTTTGTATGTAATAAAATTTACGTCGTAAAAATATTTTTGATGCATGAAAAACAATATGGCCGCCAGAGATTACAACATTGAATTAAAATTTGATTCTCAAAACGTCAAAAAAGTAAATTAGAAATTTGTCAGGACAGGAAATACAATTAAGACGAATCGATTTTATCCAATATTTGAGCAAAATAGACGATGAAAACGAGGTTGTTTACATTTCTTTGTTATAAACACAAGCTGCTTTTTGTTTGTTAGTTTTTCATTTTGATTGCGGGTGGCTGTTCAAATCTCATCTGTTTATTGCAATACTGGGCATCCATACATCTTCAAGTTAATCGTTAGTAGAAATTATCCAGTTTAATTTTTTTGTAGGAAACGACCCAGTTTCTCAATTTTTAAATTTCTTTTATTTCCAAGATTATAAAACAATTACGCTGATTACACGTTCATGCACGGAGAAATATAATATCGCATTTTTAAATTTCCCTGAAACTTTTATCACTAAAATCACATTTTTTGCAATTATATTTATTTAATGAAAATATTGATTATACAATGCTTTATTGAATGATAATATCGTTAATTCGAGAAATTATTTTTTTTAGTTACTTTTTTTTTTTTTTTTTTTTTTTTTAGTTACTTTTTTTTTAACATTGAATTTAGGGCTTTATTTCATTAAAAAAATTAAAAATTCATGCGTTTTTGTTTTTTAGTACTTAGAAATGTAACTTTAAAAAATGTATTTTGTTTTCACAAAATGTGTGCACCAAGACTTCAAAGAAAAAATAATGGGTTCATTATATTCCGTGATCGTTGATTTAATAAATACTCAAATTTTCATAAATTCACCCAAATTCAGGAAATCGACCAATTTTAAAGTGCAGGAAGGAGTCAAAATGGTTTTACAATTTGGTGATCGGCCATTCATTTTGCACGTACCTCTATTAAAGCGATTTAATAAAAATAGGATAACGTTTTTAAAACAATTTTTCTATGGAGATAATTTAAACTTCCGGTTTAATCAATTACGGCATTAGTAAAAAAAAGCATCTGATTCTAAGATACTACACTTCAATCTTAATCAAAATACCGGATCATAACTGTTTTTTATAACTAAACCTTTTTAAATGAATGAAAAAGATTTCCGATTAAGTTAGATTCTCTTTTAAATGGAGGTGGGAGTGTAGTATCGGTTCTGGTGTCATAAGACCGCCCCAGGAATTAATACCTCTTCCTTTGTTAAGGGTGTAGGAGAATCCTCCCAGGTATTACATCTCTCTTTGGGGGAATGTATCTGTTCTATTATGGGACCATCTTCCCTGAGACTACCTTTCTTAGTGTAGTATGTCCTGTTGTCATATCGTTCTCCCAGAGATTACCCCATCCCCCCCGAAATAATACTACCATAATAATACCATCTAAAGTGAGAAAAAATGTTACTGGCGAGAATATATACTCGCTAGTATGTATATAAGATTTACGCTCCCACTTGTTTATTAAGCTATTTCAGTTATTTACGGAATATCACTACCAAAATAGTTTCGATATAACTACAATACACAATGATCACGCTAATAAGTTTCGGTGCTTATACAGATGAGGGTACATATGAAAAACGCAGTTACAAATAAATTAACCGGAAGATTCTTTTGTATACTTATCAGGCAAAAATAGGTATTTACACCAAAAATTATCGAGTAGAATTTTAATTTTAAAAATTAAATCAGTTTTATCGTATTTTACGAATTCGCCATTGATTAGAGCAAAGAAACACGTAAATCGGGGGGGGGGGGAGACATAATTTTGTCTGCCATATAAACAAGTAATAAATGAATAGCGGTCGGCAAAATACGATAAAACTGATTATTTTATTATTAATCAAAATTCGGGCATCTTTTACTCAGAGTAAAAACGCTAAAAAAAACAAATATACAACAAATAAAAGTAACTGTCGTCGATAAAAGTTAATTTAAAACTGTCCTGTGATATTTGTTTGTATTTTTAAACCGTTTATTAGAAATCAATAGTTTTGTAACACGAACTTGCAAATACAAAATGGCGCTTGCTCGTAAGAGAGTGAGTAGAAGACGCCATCTTGTCTAGAAAAAAGTACTAGTTGAAAATGAACAATTTTTTTTTTTACATCTAATAAAAACCCATTTATAGTACGTAAAAATACAAACAAATATCATAGGTAAGTAGACAAGTATCTCTTCTCGACGTAGGTTAAACTCACTTGTTGCATATTTATTTTTATAACTCCGTTCTCGTTAGTTTTTTGGACCCCGTTCGCGCCTCTGCTGAGCGTCGTAACATATACCCCAAAATTCTACTCGATAATTTTTCCTAATTTTTGAAGATACTTTTGCCTGATACGCAAGTATAAACAATAGTTTTTATTTGGAAATGTGTTTTTCATGTGCCTTCATCTATTTCGGCACCGGTTTTTTATATTTATTTTTTTGAAAGTGTTAATGGTTACCTATTCAATTTTAAATTGAACAAATTTCGGAGATGGTTTCGTGGAAGCCATTTGCCGGTTTAGTTAGTTTTAACCTGGAAATCCGTAGGTAGGTAGGTAGGTAAAATGAATGTCATCTGGAATCCAGGTGTAGGAGGTTTTGAAAGAAATCGAATTCGTAAGAATGACTAATAAGTTTTTTTTATTTTGTTTTACGTGACGTTGCACATATTTTAGTATGTACGTGTAATCTCAAGAAGCAACCCTCTCAGGCATTACCTCTTCCTTTCTGAAGGGGTTATTATCAATCTATGGTTCTCTCATTCGTTAGAGAATGCCGGCATAACTTACCAAATTATTTTTGCAGTTAAATCTGTGCTCCTTTTTTATGGGGGGGGGGGGCTTAATTCTCTTAAACTGACTGTCTAACCTTGTTTTGTGGAAAGAACCTTTTTAATGTAAGTGTATACTATTTAAAGCTGTCGAGGCATTTCAATTTTTATCTTCGCCAATTAGGTTGTTTTCTGTCAAATTTGTCACTGTATAGCTTAGCGTCCACATAGCTTGACCAAGCGTCGCCAAATTTGACAAAAATATCAGTCATGGTCTAACTTAACTTTAATTTCGAGGTCAGGGTTTTGTTCATCTTAGACTCTTGACCCATATTGTAGCCAATGAAGACATCATCTTGCATGGCCTTGACAAGTTAGGTCATGGTCGGAATTTCAACGATTTTTCGTATTTGATGTATAGATCAGATCTAATGCTCTTTGATAAAATTAACCACCAGTCAAATTCTCAGCCTGATCAGATAATTATCGACATTTCGATGTTTCGTTCTTACGTTTCACTTGATTGCTCATCCAAAATAAGGCAGGGTCTTGTAAATTTGCTTAATTCATTTTATATTCAAGTGAATTTGAATCTTTTTTTATAAAATTATCGATATTTGGGAAGTTATGTTGGTTTGAAATTTATCCTATCATTATTCTCGGTAGAGGTATCACGACTATACATACAAATACATGTATACGGAATTGAAGGAAAAATAAGATGCTTTCGTAGTTTCAATGACCCTAAAAATATCTAAAGAAATAACTTTATGTACTTACATGTTAGTTGAAAATAAGATTGTACAGAAAAAAAATTAGATCACCGAAGTCCAGCAACGTTGAGTCTAGTCAGTACTATATGGATAACCATTTGGGAATGCTAGGCTGTATGTCCTCTTTCCATGACCGGAATATACATACAGCTGGAGACTGCTTGTGAATTCTATATTCCCTGTAAACTTCTTCCTTTGGCGGAAGCCGGCATAGCTCACACAGGTATTACCGGTTCGCTTTTTTTTTTTTTTTTTTTTTGCTTTTTTAAATATATATCAATATATATTTTTATAAGATATATATTGTATATGTATATCTAAATGAATAAATGCGAAAGTTTTCCATCCGTACTATTAACTTCATTTATGATTATATATGGTAATCTGTAAACACCTACAAAGAGCTGTAGGTATTCCTCGTTTGCATATTTGTTATAGTTTCTAATAAATTAATATTCTATAATATATGCTTCATTTTTAATGACAATTTTATAACTATTGACATACTACTGCGTATATATTAAAATAAAAATGATTTAGTAAAAGATAGCGTTTTAAACTTTCTAAATGGAGATAATTTACATAAAAGCTTTTGGTTTTAACTTACATTAGTAAAATGTTTGTCGCTGTTCTGCTGGGGACAGATACCACACATTGATCTTAGGCATTGCGCTTGACATTTTGAAGGCGTTCGACAGTGTGGCATTCTGGTCTTTTACACAACTTTAAGGGTTATGATATTGGTGGTGAGGTTCTTGATATTATTAGGTCTTTTCTTTCTGATCGAAGCTTGTGAGTCACTTTCGACAGCTTTATTCATTCTCCTTTTCTATCAATGCTGGTTTTCCTCAAGGCTCTATTCTAGGCCCAACACGGTTTCATCTCTATATCGATCTTCCAGCGAATATTAAGAAAATTAACATCTATGCTGATAATACTACTCTCTATTCTACTGGGATCAGTCGAAATATGCAGCTGATCTAGCAGTTAACCTGGGTTCAGTTATGGATTGGGGTACAAAATGGCTTGTTTTATTTAATCCAGTTAAAACTCGGCTCGTGTCTTTCAACCATAGGTGTGTCCCTTTTCTTGAGATTTTCATGGATGGATCTGCTCTTGAGAAATCTACTCTGAAGCCTCTTGGTCTTTCTCAAATCTTTCTTGGAGTTCATATATTAGATCCATTGCTCTTTCTGTTTTTCGTCAAATCTATTCTCTATCGCTCCAAGCATTTTCTGATGCCCGAGGCTATTCTCTCTACAAATCTACTATTGGACCATGTATGGAGTACTGTTATATTTTGGGCTGGTGAATCTGTCCTGTTTGAGAGTTCTTGATAAGGTGCAGAAGCGTATCTGTAATTTGATTGGCTCTGCATTTTCTTCCCTACACCCTCTCAGACGATGTTGCTAGTGTCGGTCTTTTCTACAAAGTACTATTATGGCATGTGTTCTTCAAAATAGTCTGTTCTATTCCCTGCTTACTTTGTTCCAGCTAGTTTGACTCGTTGATCTAGTAGTCTCCATCAATTCGCTGTTTTGATCTCATTGTAATATGGCTTCCTACTCCAGTAGCTGGTTTCCAAGAACTGCGGGCTTGTGGAACTCTCATCCTGCTGAATGTTTTCCTCCTACCTATAGCCTTCGTTTTTTTTTTTTTTCAAGACTAAGGCCAATAGGTATCTACTGTCTTTGCGATAATCATCTTACATTCTTGTTAGCTCCTTATATCAAGTAGAGTATGTTTGTTCGTTCATCATACCATCCCCCAGACATTACCTCCTCCTTTGGGGGTTATGTAATATATTTTTTATTTGCTATGATAGATTCCTCCCATGCATTACCTTTTTGTGGAGGGCGGGGCAGTATAGTCTGTTAGTTCCTTATACTGTCCTCCCGATGTAATGTATCATTTTTGTTGACATAGCATCCTCCCATGTATTAACTCCCCATTTGGGGGCAGGTAGTGTATGTTCGGTCATTGTGATACAATCCTGTCATTACTACCCTTATTTGTGTGTCACTAAAATACTCAGATGGTTGACGGTTTCTGAACACAAGTTGCCATAAGCTTAAACAGAAGTAGCTGTAGTGGGGTTTTTGTAATACCTATTATGAAAGGTATGAATCACTCGCCCCTCCCGGCTATGGGTGAAATAGTAGACTGGGTTATAAATCCTTGGTAGAGAAATTAATCTAAAAGAAACTCCGGAATAACACCCGTCCTTCATTTCTCTTAATCATCTTGGATTTCTCTTCGCCACTGGACTTAAATAAGTGCGATTAGAGATGGTGCAATCCTTGCTTCACTTTGCTGCTCGGGCAGCCACCTTTTCATAGGGTAATCATTATCTCTAGAGACCGGAAACCAACAAACGTATCTATATCAACCCACTTAAAGTAATACCTAAGAACTTGAAATTGTGTGTGAATGATACTTTACCTGTGCAGATTAAGAAATTTCTAAACATGGAACACATTAAATGCGATTAGAGATGGTGCAATTATTGTATAGTTATCTCCTCTGAACTATACTAGCCAACGGAAGAATGCACTCTACTTCTGGAAACTAAAAAAATATATCTAAATTCACCTACGTGCGAATTTAGAACCGGATGCTGTTTCCCTTTTGGGCTTTAAGCCAGTCGGGCCACCCCACCGAAACATGATTTTCTCAACTCTGGATCCTCTGGATGGTTGTATTTGTCTTGACTCTCGTTACTGGTCGCAGCTATAAGTTTTCATGTATCAGTCCTATTTATACATCGTCCATGCATGTTTTCCCTGACAATGAATTTATTTTCAATTGTGATTGGGACAATTAATGTAGCATTTTACCGCAGCTTTTTCATTGAAAACTGTCAATTGTCACACACACGCACCCTTTATGTATTGTTTCTTGTATATCCCTCTTACGTTTGTCTTTGACAAACCGTTTCTCGAATGGTCTCCCTTTGTTAGATAATGGCCCTATGGGAATGGACGTATCTGTTGGGAATCGTTGATTTGACTTGCGCGAATTAATGCAGGGCAGTCAAGTGCAGAACAGGGCTTGCTCTCGGTCAGAGCTGGCAGACGTGACAAGGTTACGTGTGACGAGATCCCCAGATCAAGGGTCAGTCTACACCTGCGAGAGGCTCTGACTTCGCAGGCCTTGTGTGGGAAACGAAGGGATCTGTGACGTCACTTGTTCTCGTGAGAAGCGAGTTTTTAGTCAGTCTGATTTGGAAAGCGAACTGAGGGGACGTGCGATTCACAATGTAAAGATAAGGAATATTTCCCTTCGGGGAAGACAAGAGCGAGAATCCTTCCCCCCCCCCCTCTCTATGAATAGTTAAGAAAAAATTAGTAACTAACTACGATAAAGTAGCGATTGTTCTCTCTCTCTCAACATAGCCCCAGTTGAAATAACAACGCTTGTAATAAATGAATTAAATTCAAGAGTTTGTCTTCGGAGTGCATCATGGCTTTTATTGCAGACGACAGAAAGAATTCATCCACTAGACGACGGCCGGCGTGGTTCGGCAGGAAGGAAGATGGCGACCCTCTACACGACAAGTATACGAAACGCGTACTGCCGCAGTCCAAGCAGGAGTTCTATGCAACACCTTGTCTTTTTAAGGGTCACCCAATCGCTGCTGCCTTGACAACGTGAGCCTGTCTACATACTCATTCTGGGCTCAGCCTCTTTATTTTGCACTATTTTTCTTTTAGTTACTGTCTTGGATGGTGACTGCATTGTAACAAAGCCCACAGAAGGCAGTTGCAGGCAGCCATTGTTCTTTTCAATTTTCTCACTATGGTTTACTGTATTGCGATGGAAGGCAGTTCACAAGCAAAAGCAAAACCTAAAACGAAAAGAGCCAGAATTGACTGAGCCTAGTGCACAATGCTCTTACCCTATAATCTAAATGTTCAATGCTTATTTTCGGGTATAATCCCTAGTGTTAAAGAGAGCGCACTTAGGGTCACAAATGTTGAAGGTACTCATTCTTTCATTTGATAATGTCTTATCCATACAAAAATAATTAATTGATATTGAACTTAAGACAACAATAGTTTGCAGAATAAGTTATAAAGTCTTAGAATGTTCCAATTGAAAACGTGTTTATCTTTTTGTTTTCTTTTTTGTTTTTTTGTCTTTAGGAAAAGTTCGAATAGGCATTAATTTCGGATGGCGCTGTGCATGGACGTGTGACGGTGTAAATCGGATGTGAGACCTGCTCTTTAGAGGAATTCCGCTTTTTTGTAAATCAGAAAAGGTGATTTTTTTTTTTTACTTTTATTTTTTATATTTTTTTTTTTTTTTTTTTTTACATTAATGGTATTGGCATTAGTCAAAAGCTAATTACTTTTGCTTAAAATTATGTTTTATTGCCGATAAAAATGTTAAATACATTCGTATGTGATTCCTTAGTCTTTTGCATGAGAGAAAAGACAAACCGTGTGACTTGTTTAAGGATATTTCATTTTCCAGTACACTTAAAAAAAAAAATTTTTTTTTAAATACTGCAATTTTAAAAAAGGGTTTACACAAGGTAAAGTGTACATAGTGTAAAAACGGGCACAATATTTACAGATAAATAAAACAAACCCGCAAAGCAGGATTGATTTAAATGACGGTGACACGAAATTCCTTTGATACAAAAGTTTTTTTTGTTTGTTTTTCTCAAGACAACGTGGAATACGGAATGTACCAAGATATACAATATAATTCTATGAAACAAAGCTACAAGTTATTTTATGTTTAAAGTGCAAATTATTTATGTACGAGAACTGACTTCTACATTAGAAATAAGAATATTAGTATTTCTAATATAAACATACTGACAAAAAAGTACTTAAATCTATAGCGATTTTTAATGGAAATCGCTCCAGACAAGGCATAAAGCCACTTGATGTAAGGAGCTAAAAAAATTCCACTTCAAGGTCAAAAACTAGCCAACAATAAGTGTTAGATGGATAGATTCTGACCCAGAAAACAGTAATTCTCCCCCCTTTGTCAGAAACATCGTTTTTGGAATGTGAGGACTAAAGGGTAATAAGGGAAGTGAGAGAGTGGTGTATACGAGATATATAATACTAACAGGGCTACCCGGCGTTGTCCGGGGCCATAAAAACAAAATAGAAATGATTACTGTAACTTTCTTTCTCGGTTTCCCCTTCCCCGTTTTTCCAGATCCCTCTCCTCCACCCCTCTTTCACCTCTGCCAAGCCCATTCCTCTTGTTTTAATGTATTGGAAATGTGAAAATCATTCATCTGAGATTTCAGTTTTAAAGTTATTCCAGAGCAACGCAAATTATCTTCCCCCTTAATAATATAACCTATATTTATTTTCGTGTATTCCTGGGCACCGCTGAGTTTCTTGTCTTCCCCGTCTCCATCAAGCATATACCACATAGGAAATGATTGTACACACCTGCTATATCTAGGATATTAAGAACTGACTCCCGAGCCACACAATACCTTTACTGGTATCCAGTAGTATTCTAAAATACAGTAAAAAGCTTTCTCCTGAGCAATGCGGCGTTCAAACACACCAGCACGTTTAAGCACTTATGAATTACTACCTCCTGTGTCCAGTCTGAGCTCGAAGTCATAAGTATAATTATGTCCTTTCTTTTCGCTTTTTAATAATAGATACACAACACATTATTTTTTTAAACACTAATGTGAGAGAAAGAGAAGCAAAGAGACAGATACAGACATGGGGAGAAAGAGTCGACACATGACGATTAGAACGGAAGTGACGCCGCTGTTACTGACATAGCGTTGCCACAAACGATAGCCAGGGAGATGTTGGAACAACCAGGCTGACTCGCGGGGCTCGTGCCTAGACGTTGAAATCCTCCGTCCAATGTCCTGAAAAAATTTAAGTCTCAGGCCAAGCACACCCGACGTTTCCACTGAAATTGGTTGGATGACGAAACGGTCAGTGAGCGAGCTGTATTTTCTGGGCTTCACCGGATTCCGCAATCCTTGCTGGTGAAAAGGAGTCGGAACAAGTGGCGTCCCAGATCAGCGGCTTTCCGGCTCGGAAAGCAGTCAGGCCTGCAACCGTCGTCCCTGTCTAGGCCGACTGGTTCAAGGACTGATGCAAAACCTGCCGAGTCAAGACCTCGCCTGACAACGTCGTTAAAGGCAGTGGCGAGGCAGGCGGCCGGCACAAAATTAAATTAAATTACTATATACCATTTACCAAATGTAATACTCCAATCTTACATTTATTGTTCTCATTTACAGCGCTACTGAAAGCACCCAAATAAATCAAGAATACCTCTAGAGCACTACTAAAAAAAACTTTTTCCTAGTTTCACTCGTCCTAGGAATCTTGAACATTAAATAATTTTTGAAAGAAAATGCAGACTAATTTCCGGAAGGAATAAATTAAAATTAATGTTTCCTTTCCAAATTATGGCTGAAAACCCCACCTCATTCCATTATCTTGCCCGGTTAATTTCACATAAGAATACTTCTAGATTTTATGTAGATTCTCTAACCTTTCTTTCTATAGGGCGCGTGCACATACATAGTTTTATTTATATCGACCTCGTGTGTACTCAAGAACAGATATGTGGTTGCTACGAATTCTAAAAATAGAATACTATTTTTCGTAGCAAATAGTGATTTACTAAAGCTTTTTCGTAATTTTATTTTTAACAGATTTGCACGAGCTGACCCCAACCGAGGAGAACATAAATTTCATCAGCGATTGAAGTCTTAATCGGCATGGATTCGAATGGTGTGAATAAAACCCGTGGCGATTCTGATATTAATTCCAAGGAAACGAAGACCAAACGCAAACTCGATGAAAACGAAAGCAAAGATTGCAAAGCTAAAACCAAAAATGTCCTTAAAGATGAATCTTCACCACCGAATAAGATGCACCGTCGTCAACCAGAAGATATTGTTCCCGAACCGGACGTGGATGAAGCCAACGTAAAAAGCATGGATGATGCACCGAAAATGGATGCAGCAAAAGAAAAAAGGCTTCTACCTGAAGAACCAGAAGTTAATGAATCAAAGATAAAACTGGATTCGGCTGAAGAGACTGCTAATGAAATGAACCAAAGTGACAAGGAAAACGGAAAATCTGATCCTAGTGAAAGTATGAAATCTCCACAAAAAGTCGACAAAATCGATAAACCAACGTCTGTCAATGGCACCAAAACTCTGGTTCAAAAAGAAACTGCTGTTGACGATAATATACAAAATGGCGCAAACGGGTGTGCCAATGTTTCCGAAAACACAACTGCTGAAACGGACTCTCTTCAAGTAGAGGAAATTAACTCTGCTAAAGCTGAGACTCCTCGGAAGGAAGACGAAATTGTTGCGGCTGAAATCGACAAGCCTGTTGCAGAAGAGAGAACCGAACCGGAAGCTGGTGAAACAAAGAGTAAAAAGCGTCCAGCTGGTGAACCGGAAGTAGAAGCGAAGAGAAAAAGGCTTTTAACTGATGAAAATGAAGAGGCTACCAGTAATGTAATGAATCCTGAATACAAAAATTCTGATCATACTGAAAAAACATCAAAAAGTGTTGAATCAGAAGAAAAAGCCAACAAAATCAGTAAGCAATCATCGGTCGATGACTCTAAAACTATTAAACAAAAGGAAATTGTTGCTGACGATGCCACACCTGACTCAAATGATGCCCTCAATGTTTCTGAAAGCGCAGATGTTAATGCTACATCAACAGCCTACAGTTCTGTTAAAACAGACACGCTTCTTGTGGGCAAAGAAAGCGTTGATGTTGATAAGCCTTCAGCGCAAGATGAACAAGTCGCTGACGTCTCCAAAGCAAACTCTCCTCTGGAAGATGAAGGCATAGTAGATGAAGTAGACAAAACTTTAGCAAAACAGAAAACCGCATCAAGAGTGGATGTGGCAAAGAGTAAAATTGGCTCACCTAAACTGTATGAAAGTGTAAAAGAGAAACCCTCAGAAAGCAGAACTACAACAACTGAATCCGAACAACCATCTGAATGTGAAACTACTGCACCTGAATCCGACAAACCCTTGGAAGGCAAAACTGCTGCATCCGAATCCGACAAACCCTCTGAGGGTGAAACTGCAGAACCTGAATCTGAAAAACCTGTGGAAGGCAAAACTGCTAAATCTCAAAAATCTCAAGAAAAAACCGTGTCACCTGAGTCTGACAAACCCTTGGAAGACGAAACTGTGGTTCCTGAATCCAGCAAACCCTCGGAAGGCAACACTGCTGAATCTGATAAACCCTCTAAAGGTGAAACTGCTGCGCCTGAATCCGACAAGCCCTCCGAAGGCGAAACTGCTGCGCCTGAATCCGACAAGCCCTCCGAAGGCGAAACTGCTGCGCCTGAATCCGACAAGCCCTCCGAAGGCGAAACTGCTGCGCCTGAATCCGACACGCCCTCCGAAGGCGAAACTGCTGCGCCTGAATCCGACAAGCCCTCTGAAGGCGAAACTGCTGCGCCTGAATCCGACAAGCCCTCCGAAGGCGAAACTGCTGCGTCTGAATCCGACAAGCCCTCCGAAGGCGAAACTGCTGCGTCTGAATCCGACAAGCCCTCCGAAGGCGAAACTGCTGCGTCTGAATCCGACAAGCCCTCCGAAGGCGAAACTGCTGCGTCTGAATCCGACAAGCCCTCCGAGGGCGAAACTGCTGCGTCTGAATCCGACAAGCCCTCCGAGGGCGAAACTGCTGCGCCTGAATCCGACAAGCCCTCCGAAGGCGAAGCTGCTGCGCCTGAATCCGACAAGCCCTCCGAAGGCGAAGCTGCTGCGCCTGAATCCGACAAGCCCTCCGAAGGCGAAGCTGCTGCGCCCGAATCCGACAAACCCTCCGAAGGCGAAACTGCGGCGCCCGAATCCGACAAACCCTCCGAAGGCGAAACTGCGGCGCCCGAATCCGACAAACCCTCTGAAGGCGAAACTGCGGCGCCCGAATCTGACAAACCCTCTGACTGCGAAACTGCGGCGCCCGAATCCGACAAACCCTCTGAAGGCGAAACTGCGACGCCCGAATCCGACAAACCCTCTGAAGGCGAAACTGCGACGCCCGAATCCGACAAACCCTCTGAAGGCGAAACTGCGGCGCCTGAAGGCGAAACTGCGGCGCCCGAATCCGGCAAACCCTCTGAAGGCGAAACTGCGGCGCCCGAATCCAACAAACCCTCTGAAGGCGAAACTGCGGCGCCCGAATCCAACAAACTCTCTGAAGGCGAAACTGCTGCGCCCGAATCCGACAAACCCTCTGAAGGCGAAACTGCTGCGCCCGAATCCGACAAACCCTATGAAGGCGAAACTGCTGCGCTTGAATCCGACAAACCCTCTGAAGGCGAAACTGCTGCGCTTGAATCCGACAAACCCTCTGAAGGCGAAACTGCGGCGCCCGAATCCGACAAACCCTCTGAAGGCGAAACTGCGGCGCCCGAATCCGACAAACCCTCTGAAGGCGAAACTGCGGCGCCCGAATCCGACAAACCCTCTGAAGGCGAAACTGCGGCGCCCGAATCCGACAAACCCTCTGAAGGCGAAACTGCGGCGCTTGAATCCGACAAACCCTCTGAAGGCGAAACTGCGGCGCCCGAATCCGACAAACCCTCTGAAGGCGAAACTGCGGTGCCCAAATCCGACAAACCCTCTGAAGGCGAAACTGCGGCGCCCGAATCCGACAAACACTCTGAAGGCGAAACTGCAGCACCCGAATCCGACAAACCCTCTGAAGGCGAAACTGTGGCGCCCGAATCCGACAAACTCTCTAAAGGCAAAACTGCGGCGCCCGAATCCGACAAACTCTCTAAAGGCGAAACTGCTGCGCCCGAATCCGACAAACCCTCTGAAGGCGAAACTGCGGCGCTTGAATCCGACAAACCCTCTGAAGGCGAAGCTGCGGCGCTTGAATCCGACAAACCCTCTGAAGGCGAAACTGCGGCGCCCGAATCCGACAAACCCTCTGAAGGCGAAACTGCGGCGCCCGAATCCGACAAACCCTCTGAAGGCGAAACTGCTGCGCCCGAATCCGACAAACCCTCTGAAGGCGAAACTGCTGCGCCTGAATCCGACAAACCCTCCGAAGGCGAAACTGCTGCGCCTGAATCCGACAAACCCTCCGAAGGCGAAACTGCTGCGCCCGAATCCGACAAACCCTCTGAAGGCGAAACTGCTGCGCCTGAATCCGACAAACCCTCTGAAGGCGAAACTGCTGCGCCCGAATCCGACAAACCCTCTGAAGGCGAAACTGCTGCGCCTGAATCCGACAAACCCTCTGAAGGCGAAACTGCGGCGCTTGAATCCGACAAACCCTCTGAAGGCGAAACTGCTGCGCCCGAATCCGACAAACCCTCTGAAGGCGAAACTGCTGCGCCCGAATCTGACAAACCCTCTGAAGGCGAAACTGCGGCGCCCGAATCCGACAAACACTCTGAAGGCGAAACTGCTGCGCTCGAATCCGACAAACACTCTGAAGGCGAAACTGCAGCATCTGAATCTGATAAGCCTGTGGATGGCAAAACTGTTAAATCTCAGGAACCCCAGGAAAAAAAAACTGCGGAGCCTGACAAGGCTCTGGAAGAGGATAAAAAATCTGGTGTCTCAGAAAATGACATTGTTATGGAATCTGACGACTGCAACAGTAATAGTCGAGGAACAAATGATGAGAGTATAGCTGTAACACGTGAGTCTGAAGAAAGAGAAGAGGAGAGTATGGAAGTAGATGATTGAGGATGAGGAAAGAATCTAAAGAGATGAACGAAGTGTTAATTATGAACGATGCAAAACCAGTCCATGATAATACAAGAAAGTCTGAAGAATCTAGGGAAGTAGTTATGGAGTGATGTTGAACAGGACAAAGGGGAGAAAGTTAATTTGTTAAGGAAACTGTAGACAAAGACGAACGTGGCAAGCCTTCAAGTGAATGAATGTGTGTGTGTGTGTGCGCGTAGATATTTCGTAACATTGAATGCCAATAATACAGTATGTGTAATGAGGTTAACAAGGAACTATTTCCTGATGGAAGTGATAAGGCCAAAGTTGAAACTGAAGATAAATTAATTATTTAAGAATGAAAAGATCGTTAAGGGGTGAATAATTACATGTGTCGTCCATGATCATTAAAACAATGAAGAATCTCTAGTGACAAATAGATAAGAATTAAAAAAAAAAAAATGGAGACATGAAAATGAATGAGAAAGGACGTTAGTTTGTACTGATCTTAAACGGTTGAAGGATGACACGTGAAGAAATCAATTTGCGACCGGCTGACACTTTCGTTTCTGAGGACTATATATTCGATGAAAAGAACAACGAAAGGAAAGCAGAAAGACAAGTCTAATTTAAAGACGTTAGCAATAGAAGCTTCGACTGTCTCAGGAAATTAACTTTTAACGATGTAAATAATTGACTTTTTTTTTTCTTTTTTTTTTCTAAGTTCTATCCAAACACTGACAATACTCGAAAGAAAATGCTTGTTTGACCTCAATAAGGTGCGCGGTAATAAAACAAGCTATAAACATTTAGCAAGATGTCTGGGCCCTAATAATGATACAAAAACACTTACGGCACATAATTAAAAATATGGACAGAATAAAAGATAACTCTATAAATGAGAAAAAGAAACAGGCCATTTTTTTAAATAGAAGAAAATCATTCGATTATTAATTCTCTAAATAATTAAGACTTTATTTTTATCCAAACATTTTTCTTAATTAACTGAACTAAAATCTCAAAGAACTATTTTTTTTTGTTTGTTTTGTATGCCTAGTAATTGCCTCAAGTTATGGAGATACAATATAAAATACCCTCCGACGAAAAACTTGGTGTTTTCCAAATTTTATGCCTTTACAGGAGATAATAAAGTAAATACTGTTAACATTTATTAGAATTAAAATGAATATAAACCCTTTCAAACACTGTTATAAATTGATCATTCTACTTTTTTTCTTTTATATAAGTAGACCTACTTTATGTACGCAAAGTACTTTTTTTGGATAATAAAATGGCTGCAAATTAGAACTGTTATAAAATAATTATTGGTTTAATTTCGATATTACCCATGTCTTTGTTATTTTTTAAAATGTTTTTATAACCTTTTTGCAGTAATGTAGTGGGGCTAATACGAACAATGAATTAATCAGTGCCACATTACTCGAAGCGCCGACCTATCTGTGGTGGAAAGGGACAGTAGATATCCCAAACAAGCAGTTGTAGATAAACATGCAGGACGACGGAGTGTCGTGCCCAGTTAAGCAAGCAATTCATTTTGCTGACCAATCAATGAGATCTAGTCTTCCTGCGGAGGTGAGGGGTAAAAAAAAAAGGCACTCGCTAGCCATTGCAATAACCAGAGACGTTAACTGGAAGATACCAGTTGAGGAACCGTTCTCGACAATCAGTCTGGTAGACTTTTTTTTGTCAGCCAGCCTAGTAAGCCCTTCCTTCCCTATTAGGCTCTAGAAGGGCATATTTTTTAGCTAGCCCGTTTGTAGTCCAGGAGATTGAATGCTGGTGGTTGGGTCTCTTTCAGGCTTAGTTTGTCTTAAAGTGATTCTACCTTTCTCTCCCTTTTTTATTATGCCTTCTACAAATCCACACAACAAACACCTTACTATTTCTTATAGTAACATCAGAGGTCTCAGGTCAAACTTTCCTGATGTTCAGCCCTTTCTTTTGGGAAAATCTCACATCCTTGCTCTTTGTGAGACTAATCTGGATGCTTCTATTGATAGCAACGATCTACATGTGGATGGTTATTTGCCTCTGGTCCGCGTAGACTCTTCCGCGCATTTGCATAGCTTTGCTCTTTTTCTTCGTAAGGATCTCCCCATTGCACGTGTCCCCAACCTTGAATCTCATGGGTGTCCTTTTATCTGTCTGAGGTTGTCTTTGCTGCACTCCACTTCCTATTTGTTCTTTTTGTACTGTTCCCCTTCTGACAATGACTGCTGTCATTGATGCTATATCCAGCAGTATTGATGATGCATTGCAAATTCATCCTTCAAGCTCCATCTTTGTTTTTGGTGACTTCAATGATTATAATTCTGACTGGCTCCCTCACTCTAACAGCACAGATCTAGCTGATGAAATCTGTCTTAACTTTTCTCTCATAACTTGTCACCTTCTCCATGTTTTCCTGGTACTAACATTCATCAACCATCTTTACTTAGTCTTTTTCTCACTTCTGTTCTTGACTCATGTTATATTTCCTCTTTTCCTCTATTGGGTTCTGCTGATCATGCTGTTGTTGATATTAAGGTTAATTTTTCGGTTACATCTTCTATTGATCTCCCTTCCATAGGAAGACTTTCAACTACAGGAGGGTTGATTGGGATGGGCTTCTATGTGACGTTCCATGGCGTTCTATCTTTGGTATGTCTCCGAATGATGCTGCTAGGATGTTACTGACTGGTTTTTTTGTTGGAATTGACACCTTCATTCCTCATAAGTTCCAAGCCAAACCCGATTCGTGGTTTTCATCTGTTTGTGCTTCTGCCATTGCCCATCGTAACCATTACTTTAATTAGTATCGTCAGGATGGTTCTGAGAACTTAGACAATCCTATGAGAGCTAGCAATGCCTGCAAGAGAGCAATCTGAGGCTAAATTTAGCTACTCCTAAAGAATTTGTGACTCATCTCGAAGGGTTAGCTCTAATGATTTTTGGAGAATCTACGATATTATTAATAGTGGCAAGTCTTCTATTCCTCTTTTTAATAGTCTTCAGGTTATTTCATCTAAGAATAAGGCTAATCTTTGCTCGTCTTTTTGCTGATAATTTTTCTCTTGATGATTCTGGTGCTGTTCTAATTTTCCTTTGAAAACTGATCAGTCTCTTGATTCGGTTATTATCACTGCAAATGTGGTTGCTAGGGTTCTTTCTGATCTTAACCAATCTAAGGCTTCCAATCCTGATTCAATTAATATTCTCAAGCAATGTGCGCCTAAACTTTTTTTCTATCCTCTCTAAATTATTCAATCTCTGTTTGTCAAAGTCCTGTTTCCCTTGTTGGAAGGAGTTCTCTATCTTTAAAACTGCTGGCGATCAGTCTAATCCAACTAAGTATCGTCCGGTTAGTTTTCTGTCATTAGTAAGGTTTTTGAAAGGTTGGTCAACGACAAGCTTGTTCATTTTCTGGAAAGGGTGGGATTCTTTAGTGATAAGTAGTTTTTGTTCAACTGCTGATCGTTCAACTGTTGTAACTGAGCGGATCTGTCGGTTTATGGATAATTCAGAAGGAAGAACCATTGCACTTGACATTTTGAAGGCGTTTGGCGGTGTGGCATTCTGGTCTCCTGCAAAACTTTCAGGGTTATGGTATTGGTGGTGAGGTTCTTGACATTAAGTCTTTTCTTTCTGACCGAAGCTTGCAAGTAACTTTTGACAGGGTCTCTTCATTCTCTTTTCCTATCAATGCTGATGTTCCTCAAGGGTCTATTCTAGGCCCAACACTGTTTCTTCTCTATATAAATGATCTTGCAGAGAATATTGTTCAGAAAATTAACATCTATGCTAATGATATAACTCTCTATTCTGGTGTTGCTTCTCGCCCGTTCAGTTATGGATTGGGGTACAAAATGGCTTGTTTCATTTAATCCAGTTAAGACTCAGCTTGTCTTTCAATCGTAGGCATGTCCCTTTTCTTGATTCTCATGGCTGGCTCTGCTCTTGAGGAGAAATTGACACTGAAACTTCTTGGTCTTTCTCTCCCATCAAATCTTTCTTGGAATTCATACATTAGATCCATTGCTCTTTCTGCTTCTCATTAAGTCTGTTCTCTCTATCGCTCCAAACACGTTTTCACACCTGAGGCTATTCTTTCTCTACAAATCTACAATTAGACCATGTATGGAGTACAGTTGTCATATTTTCACTGGTCAATCTGTCCCATTTCAGGGGTTTTGATGGGGTGTAGAAACGTGTCTGTAATTTGATTGGCTCTACCATTTCTTCTCTGCACCCTTTCTTTCACAGACGTGATGTTGCTAGTCTCAGTCTTTTCTATAAATACTATTATGGCATGTGTTCTTCAGAATTGTGATCTATTCTCTGCTTCTTTTGTTCCAGCTCATTTGACTCGTTGGTCTAGTGGTCTCCATCAATTTGCTGTTTTGATACCTCATTGCAATACAGCTTCCTATTCCAGTAGCTTCTTTCCAAGAACCGCAGGCTTGTGAAACTCTTCCTGCTGACTGTTTCTTCTTTTTTTTTTTCTACCTATAACTTTATTTTTCTTTAAGACTACGGCCAATAGGCATCTCCTGTCTTTGCGATAATCATATTTGTTTTTGTTAACTCCTTATGTCAAGTGGCTTCGTGCCTTGTCTGGAGCGATTTCCAAAAGTCCAGTAGAAATTGGGCCATTTCAGTGGCCTTTTATCTGTCAGGTTGACGTATTGGTCCTTGGAGGTCCACCCTCCTATGCTTCCCCATATTGGGGTGGAGTAAGTTTATTGCTTACTGCCTGAGGTGCCCAGTCTGGTCTGACAGTGCTGCCCGGGCAATTTTTAATAGGCCAGAGTGCCCCTTCAGGAGTGCTGGCTTGATTCTCGTCACCTTTTTGACCATGTACAACATTTTACTGCGGTGGGAATTAAGTAAATACCCAGTTAGTTCGACGCGGCTAGCCAGCTGCTCAGATCTAGTCAGTTCCTGTGGAAGGGGTGTAGGGTTAAAAAGAAAAAAACACTAAGAACCAATGTTTCTTGAAGGCATGTAGCCCTTGATTTGTTCGTTCGTCCAAAGTTTAAGGCTGATCAACTTCTGACTTTCTGTGAAGTCCGTTCGCTGTTCCGTGGGAGTCGGGTACAAGTACGTACGTACATACGTTGGTTCAGTTTTACTTACTAAAGCAGGGATATGAGTTCTCGGAATTTTAGCAAAATTATGTTTGTTCTTTTTGGGTTTTTTTTCCCCTTATGACTTCCCTCTGAAAATGTTAATTTTTGCCATGAAGGCTAATTCTTCAAGCAATGCATGATGACGGGAGGGAGCAGATGACTTGTGTCATCAAAGAATGACTTCCTGTCTCCTTCCCCCTACATGCGCACTACATTTTCAACTTTTTTAGTTGAAACTGATTTGTTTTTTTTTTGTTTTTTTTTTGTTTTTTTTTTTTTGTGCTGTCCTCTCCAGACACAGTCGTGCACCTCCCCCCCCCCCCCCCCCCCACCCCCGTTGGGAAATTCAAGATTTCAATTTTTTTTTTTTTTCTATTGGCTACTCACATTCTTGCTTTCCTTTAGCAGTTATTTTTTAACTTTACCGTCCCTAATTTTTCTTGCATGTTTCCCTTTCTATAACCATGGTAATTTTAAAATGTTAGCAATATGTAACAAGGCATCAATTTATAACTACTGCAGAGAGATGCTATGCTACAACTCTTACTACGGTGAACACCCAATGTCACAGCATGAAGAGACGTATTGTTATCATTGCAACTAGAAGACACGCGCCAGACATTGTTGACGTGGGAAACTGCTGTGTTACATTTTCGAGTGGTGATCTTAAGGTAGTTTGTATGGTGATAATGGAGGTCGCCATTTAGCAATTGTTAAATTCACCTTGGTACTCGTTTAAATGGATCCTGGTTCGGTAAGATATAGACGATGGTCATGTCTTAGGATATATAATGACCCACGATAACAATGTAATAAATGGAGTAATGGACAGAAATGCGTATTGAATGAAAGCGATAAAAACATTGTTAATGGACCAAAACATTTACATATTTACAATAGTATTAAAGATTCTTGTGAGAAAATTACTAGTCTGTTGAAAAGTGCTATTAGTAAAAGTGAGAGGAAAAAGTGGGTGGGTGGGTGAGATTAATCTAGTGTGGTCTTTTTCACACAAATTTATGGGTCAGAAGCAAGGCGGTCTATAATAAAGGCCTTGCGGACATGTGAACACTAAAATTACTACTAAATTATAATAAGAAAGTTTTAGTAAGAAATTTGTGATTCTACTTAAGCGATTATGTATGGCTTTACAAACTTGCGACACAGGTAGGGTTACTGGTAAAAATTGTTTAGTTAACTGCTCTAAAAAAAAAATGGCCCGGAAATAGGGATCATTTTACGGTAATTTTATATACGAAACCAATTCCCACTCTAAATTCTTAAATATTTGTTTTGTTTTTCTTTCCAACAGATTTTTCAGGGTGTTAACACGTAATCGTCTAAATAAAGTAGAATATTATATATATATTATATAATATATATTATATTTTATATAATATATTTATATAATATTATATTTTATATAATATTATATATTATATTTTATATAATATTATATATTATATTTTATATAATATTATATATTATATTTTATATAATATTATATATTATATTTTATATAATATTATATATTATATTTTATATAATATTATATATTATATTTTATATAATATTATATATTATATTTTATATAATATTATATATTATATTTTATATAATATTATATATTATATTTTATATAATATTATATATTATATTTTATATAATATTATATTTTATATAATATTATATTTTATATAATATTATATTTTATATAATATTATATTTTATATAATATTATATTTTATATAATATTATATTTTATATAATATTATATTTTATATAATATTATATTTTATATAATATTATATTTTATATAATATTATATTTTATATAATATTATATTTTATATAATATTATATTTTATATAATATTATATTTTATATAATATTATATTTTATATAATATATATTATATTTTATTTATATTATATATTATATTATATTATATATATTATATTTTATATAATATATATTATAATATATATTATATAAAATATAATATATATTATATAAAATATATATTATATTTTATATAATATATATTATATTTTATATAATATATATTATATTTTATATAATATATATTATATTTTATATAATATATATTATATTTTATATAATATATATTATATTTTATATAATATATATTATATTTTATATAATATATATTATATTTTATATAATATATATTATATTTTATATAATATATATTATATTTTATATAATATATATTATATTTTATATAATATATATTATATTTTATATAATATATATTATATTTTATATAATATATATTATATTTTATATAATATATATTATATTTTATATAATATATATTATATTTTATATAATATATATTATATTTTATATAATATATATTATATTTTATATAATATATATTATATTTTATATAATATATATTATATTTTATATAATATATATTATATTTTATATAATATATATTATATTTTATATAATATATATTATATTTTATATAATATATATTATATTTTATATAATATATATTATATTTTATATAATATATATTATATTTTATATAATATATATTATATTTTATATAATATATATTATATTTTATATAATATATATTATATTTTATATAATATATATTATATTTTATATAATATATATTATATTTTATATAATATATATTATATTTTATATAATATATATTATATTTTATATAATATATATTATATTTTATATAATATATATTATATTTTATATAATATTATCTAATATATAAAGTAGAGACGTTTTTTCCCCTGCACCTTCTCGGAGAATAGGAAAATAACCACATGCATCACGGGCTACTGAACTCACAATTACATTGCACTTATTCACTCGAGCGTGTTTTAGTATATCTGTTATTCTTCTTTCCAAACTAACACTGAATATTACATTCGGCCCGGCCGCCACGACTCTCCGAAATACCAACTCCATATAGGTGGTAGTAAAAACTTTTCTCTCTAACAATTCTGTACTGTGACTACACTCATCGACACCGGGAACTAATAAACACAGTATAATTTTTACAGAACACCCATTGTTATTTCGTATTTGTCTAGCATTATTTTACTACATAATATTAAGCAATACGCAAAAACTTAACAACCGCTCCCTTACACTACGATGATTATTCGCGAATATCAGATTACGTTCTATCTAATTCTACCTTCTACATTAAAATTCATTCCGAAATTAACCGAATGAAATTAACGAACACAGTTCCTGCAACATTTATTGATTCAACATGGCGGCTAAAATTTCTTGATCGAATCGACTTCCTATTTAATTCAATAAGCACCAAGATACTGGTAGACGCGAATACATTTACATTTTCTAAATCATACACCTTAAACACGCATATTATCGAAAAATTGCCGAAATGAATTTACTTCATCAAAAAATGACCTACACCGTGTCATTATTGAAGATTCCATTTGGTCGGCAGAATGTAAATGTTAACGTAACACGCATGTCAATAAACATGCATAGCGATATTTCCCTATTTTCACATACACTTTTTAATTCGTACCCGTGGCGCATTGGGTAAGAAGGGAGGTTTACTGATTGACAGTTTCGGCGTTCGATCCCATTCTACTCTGCCACTTTTTCCTTTTTTTTAATTTAAAACATTCGCCAACACGGTATAGGGGGTGGAATTGGAGAAAGAACTATAGGCCGTTTTTTTTTTTATTCGACGTCATGCAATAGGTACTAATTTCTCCCGTGCAACGCCGGGGCGACGGGTTCCGCTAGTATATTATATTTTATATAATATTATATTTTATATAATATTATATTTTATATAATATTATATTTTATATAATATTATATTTTATATAATATTATATTTTATATAATATTATATATTATATTTTATGTAATATTATATATTTTATGTAATATTATATATTATATTTTATGTAATATATTATATTTTATGTAATATTATATATTATATTATATATCTCTCATCAAATCCAATGCAGATCTTCGCTAAGTTAAAAAGCTTAGACGAAAGAACCAAGATTAATAAAATTGTGTGCATTCTCTGCTGAGGCTGTGATCGTCCACTTGTTGTCTAGGTCTGAAGTCGATGCTCGATTCCGACATCAGTCGCAATCATGTGGTTGCTGCAACAAAAGGATTTTCCCCTCAAAACGGTTTAAAACAAGTAACAAAGTTTTGTTTAGAAGAACGACACTTGCAATCAGAACTCTGAGCCCGACTGAATCGAAACAAATTCCAACTGAACAAACATCAGTGTAGGGGCCAAAGGCCCCCATCTGTCTAAGAATTGCATGAACCCAACTGACCATAATGCTGGAATGTATAGATATAACTTGAACCGAGATTCTCTATGGACATAAAAAAAAAATGACTGCTCATGAGGTCAACCATCTCGTGAACATAACTTTTGGAAAATCAAGTGGGTTATAACAACATGGAACCTTATATCAAAGGGGACATTAGTTTCAAAGACGTCAACCATTTCTTGGGTGACTTCTCTATTTCCCTAGCTAAATAATTCTTCATTGCAGGTCTGTCGTCTGCATGTATTGCAACTATGCACCCCCATTAAACCTGCAGCATTGCACATGTTTAGTGTGACCACTCGTGTCTAGGTGTACACGTGTTTCGCACTTCTACATCATTTGCAAATTAGTTTTTATTGACTATTAATCGATTACGTAAATTTCTAAAAATAACTTAAATTAAATCCACCATGATGCATTTTGGTTCATTCGTAAACAAGTCAACCGTTGTAATCGTTTATTAATAGTTGAAAACGAATAATTTCGAACTTTTGAAATTAGAAAGGAATTTAGAAGCATTTAAACTGCCAAATAGTCTAAATAAACTGGCTTTGAAATTCTTAGTTTCCAATCTTTTAATGAGGATTTGATACTTACGGTCAATACTTTTTATAAATTAAAGCCTGCTTTTTAAAAAAAAAAGTGTTATACGTAAACTGCAATGCCGGCAAGAATGGACCTGATAAGCTTTCGTTCAAGGCATTTTCACTCCCACAATAGTCAGCAGCAGATTCTCCCCCTCCTATAGCATATCAACAATGACTGCTTTCATAACTATTATCATTACAGCAGCTCATTCTTAGCCTACCATCAACAGAGGCAGCTTCATTCTCCAGCCAACGAAAGTTCATCAAAATCAATAGCTTCTAGCAAAAAGACCGAAGGACACTTCGGCCGGGATAACCATCACTATCATCCTATGGTAACGGTCCATCTTTCCTGTCGACTCACTGAATTATGAACTCTTAATATATATATATTACTATTATATTTTTTTTTTTATTAAATTGTCTGTTGCAGAAGTTGGTAAAATGCTGAAATATAGAAGGCACACAAGACTGGGATAAAAGGATATTTGTACTTTGCTGCTTGAAATTAAATCTGTTGATTTAACGTCGGTTTAAGCGACTATTAAATGCGTTAAGATACAAATGAAGTGAAGATCCTTGGATGTTGATTGGTTCAATGATCAGATGGATCTGTAATTTGAAATCTGATCAAATCCACATTAGGTCAGGATTTGCTGCAAACACGACAGCATAGAAGTGAGCTTGCAAAAAACGTCTCACACCTAGACAAGGGGAAAAGTAACATTAAATGAAAAAATATGTGAGAGAGAAGCCTAAATAGCATGAAGTTGACAAACCAAACTTTGCTTCTAACCAGCTAGTTTCTATTATTGTTGTGCCATGTTATTGACCTTCTCATTAAATGAGCAAGGACAATTTAGATAAAGTTATGAATACTAGTGAATTATAGAATGCAGCAAACGATTTCTTATGTAAACGGAACGACTTACAAATTTCTGTCAAAACATGGAAGGATTTTTTTTAAATTATAAATAAGCAAACTAAATAATGCAGCACAAGCATTTCTTAAAGTTAAGATTACAAATATATGCAAATTAATGGGTTTTTTTTAAGTTGAATTTACTATTAAAATCTTGTCCAATTTTAAACGATCAATTTGGATGTTAAAACTAAGCTCGAGTCTTTTATGTATAATCGAATTATTGAAAAAAAAACTGTTCAAGGTTATTATGCAAAACTAGAAAATGACTAGTGTATACTACAGAGCTTCGTCACATGCTTGCGAACAAAATCATGGTCTTGGGCCAATCCTTCAGCCGTTGGAAGGGGCATACTAGTCTCAACCCATCTCTTTGGAGATTGTCCTCTTGATCTTTCTTAGCTTAGAAAGATTTTCTTTTCCTTTAAATAGCTGGAGTCCGGTAGTCAGAAACATGGCCAAACCACGTTATTTATAAAAAAAAATAAAAAATAAGTTTACGTTTTACAAAGATATTACTTAACATGTCAAGAAGCAACCAATTTTAATTTTGACTGATTGGCATGCTGTTTTTGGGTTTTTTTTTTTTAATTAATTATGGGAAATATATTAAAGACCAGTATATATTTTTTTTTCTCTAACTGCAACTCCATGCAGAGTGGTAAGATGCCCTCTCCCATCCCCAAAACGGGGCCACCTGTAGGCTGTGGGTGGTTACCATGCCTTAGGACAGGATCCTGGTGGCTAGCCATACGTCCACTTTGACCTTTTCACGGATTGGAGAGGCCCAATCAGCTGGTCACATTATGACCTAGTATCTATAAGTTCAAGAAATCTTATTTTTCTTCCCAAATAGGATACTAGCGGGCGGTGACTGAGGATCAATTATGTTGAACAAAGATTAGCAATGTCAAAGTGAGGTTTTCAAAATTTTTTTTTCTTGCAATTGTGTTTTCTGAGAGTAATCCATCTCGCTCACAGTAGAAATCCCTTTGAGGATTAATGTTCCCACTTTCAGTGTAAAATTTCTGAGAGCAATATATTCTAGGAATGTAAATTATCCTACCTATAGAATATTTGACAACTTTATTTGGCATTAAATAACTCGTAGATGGTTGATATGCCGTTAAAAAAAAAAAAAATCAAACTTACGAGTTAGTTTACTTTTTGGTATGCCAACTTATTTTTTTAAATAGTAAATAACAATGAAATGTAAATATATCAAATTATTTAACCCCCCCCCCCCTCCAAAGATTGAGAATTTATTTTGGTAAATATCTTTTTAGATCCATGTTTCAGATTGTTATATTTACGACTGAAAGTTGTGAATTTTTTTTTTTTCTAAATTTCAGATACTTTGGGTCGGCGGGCTGAGGTTGCCCGAATGCCAATGTAAATCAGAAGTTACTCAAAACAACTGGCTGACATTGCCTGTTTTCAGCAACTTGATTCCTGTTGGTATATTGGCAAAAATTGTCCGAATGACGCCAACAAAAAAATTAATAGCAGGCAAGCATAAACAGTAAAACCCGGTAAAATTAATTCCTAAAATAGAACAGTTTTGCACCATTTTTATGCCCCCTTACGAAGATTAAAATCAAAAGATAATATACAACTAAACTTTATGTCTAGAACTCTTATTCCAATTTTGATTGTAGAAAATGCTTCAAATTTAAAGCTTAAGTGGTCTCAAGAAGAAATTGAAATTCAGATAATCCTGTTGAATTGGTGTCTAATGACTGAATAAAATTCAATGCAAATCTAAAATATTTTAATTTTTAAATGGGAGGTTGTCCATATTATGCCCCCCCCCCTCCCCTAAAAACCCTTTAAATACTCCAACTGTAATTTGGAATATTTAATTTGTTTAATACTGATTGTTAAAATTTCACAAAAATCAGGAAGGGCTTCCACTAAATATCGACCGGATAAAGATCCCTTACTCCAGAATCTGCGTTCCAAAATTCATAATCAGTTAATCAGTTAATAAGTGAATCCTGTATATATATGTATATGTATTACACTCACTGTATAAATGCTCCGTCCACAAATACGTTACTCCCCCCCCCCCTCTCTCCAATTTTTTAGTAAAATTGGGTGTTTGTGTCTCCAGGTATAATTTAAAGAGAATATTCATGAGTGAGATTCAATTATTGCACGCATTTTTATTTTGAATATTGACCTGCATTAGGCAGATTGACCTCTACTGCCTTAACAAGGAAACTTATCTGACCGGAATTTGTTTGATGTTGCACCGCAAAACCTTTCTTATCATTTTGTCGACGCATCCTATTTAGAATGCATCTACGCATGACTTTTTGGAACATGACAAATTTCTTTGGTCACGATATTAATTCGGTTTTGTTTTTTTATTGACAATATTTTTTTTTTTTTTTTTTTTTTTTTTTTTTTTTTTTTTTTTAAATGAAAATCGCTCCAGACAAAGTATGAAGCCACTTGATGTAAGGTGCTTACGAAGACTACGATTATCGCAAAGACAGGAGATGCATGACCAAAGTTTATTTGTACTACATGTAATTGAATCAAAGAAAGGAATGTGACTTTTAATATTTCATGAATGTTATTATATTTTCTATTGCTGTACATGCAAGTTTAACATGTTCTATAATGACAGAAGAGGAAGCTCAGTGTCTTTGAAACGAAATGTTTAAAAACAATCCTTCGATCAACTTTGCGAGATTGACAGAGATCAGAAAAGGGCTTAATATTAAAAGATCTATCAACAATTTTTATTCGAAATATAAATAAATTAAAATTAACGTGGTTTGGACATGTTTCCCGGCTATGTAAACAAATCATATAAAGAATTCATGGAAGAAAGATCGAGAGGACGACCAGATAAGAGTTGAGACTGCCATGCCTGACAGCTGAAAAGACTGGCCCAAGACAGTAATGAGTGGCAGAATTTTGTTTTTAAGCATGTGGCGAAGCTTCCTGAAGTATACACATGAGTCCAGTAGTTTAGTTTTATGGCATATCAACCATCTATTAATGCCAAATAAAGTTGTCAAATATAATTCTATAGGTAGGATAATTAATTATATTGCTGAAATACGTTACTCTTAGAAAACATTACTCTGAGAAAGAAATTTCAGAGGGTATCATTACTCAGGAACAGGAAAACTACTAGAAAGCATTACTTCTTAAACATTATTCCTTGGCAATCTTCTTTCTTCTCATTATGATTGACCCTCAGCCACTTCCTTCTAGTATCTATTTAAGAATTAAATAAAGGAGAATTTTTTTTTTTTTTTAATAATACGGTTGAGGATGAACTAATAGATATTAGGGTATGACGTAACCAGCCAATTGATCGGCGAGATGGAAAATCGGAGAAGCCCAATCCAAAGTGGAAGAATGGCACAGCAACCAAGATCCCGTCCCAAGGCATCACGGATCACTACCCAAGGTCTACAGGTGGCTTTATGCAGAGGGGTAAAACTACACCGAAAACAGTTGCAGTCGGCTATTTCATGGCCCCAATCGACATGGCGAATGAGTCGAGTCAAACTATATATAAACAATGAATTGTATATGGACATATCCTCTTATTTCTTCTGCAACCACACCTGTTTTGTTTTTTGTGTGTCTGACATGGTTTCATGATCTCTTTATGGGCAAGGGTGATAATTGAATATACATTAAGGACATATATATGTTCACCTAACAGGTGTGCTGTGGGAGTATGTATAAATGAAAACTTCATATTTCTAGAAACTTAATTCAAGACATACAATACATACATTTTTAAATCAAATGTCAACAGTTCTATTTTATAACCCTGAAACAATGATTTTTATCATTAATTAGCAGGGAGAGCTGGCATTGTCCGGGATTTCTTTTCAATATGTAATTCCCTATTTTGTATATATTTTTACGTACTTTTGTATTTATGTTTATTTCTATTTCAGTTTTGTTAATTCCTAGTTGTGTATATTTAGATCAATTACACTTGAGCCACCCAAGAATCCAGCAAATATCAAAAGGACACATGTTGGGTTTACACAGGTTTCTTTACTTCCAGTTAAATTATGAACAAAACACACATTTTTTAAACGTTGTATACATACTTTTTGTATGGTACACTTTAGAAATTTATAAAAAGAACAAATTTTGAATTAAAAGTTTGTAACTTTGTTCATATATTTTTTGTTAAAAAAAAAAACGAAACAAATTTAATAAGTGGTTTACAGGCAGTTAGACACCATGTCGATTTTTTTTTTTTTATATGTAAAGATCCATCTCCTCAAATGGATTAGAACGAAAATTTAAATTGCCTCGTCTAGAAAGATATCTCCTTCGCTGAAAGAGAATAAAAGATGAAGCATAGTATCAGAATAGATACTACACTTTGCTCCTAGCCAAAAGGTCAAAGACAGTTTTGAAAAGAATTTCCTGTGTGCTTTTTCAATACAAGTGAATATTTATTTAAATATTTTTGTACATTAAATTTAGTGATAACATCATTTATTTAAATGTTCTTTTCTTTAAATTTGTTTGTTTATTTATTTTATCTGTATGTTTATTTATAAAACTTTTTATGATAAACAATGTATTTTAAAGATTTGATTTTATTATGCTTGTACATAAATACTTAATATACACCCCCCCCCCCGACTTTATGTCTAACTCTGCCCTTGTGAGGAGACGAAAATATTTTTTTTTTTTTTTAAATAAAGTTTCGTAGATAAAATTATGTATTTTTAAAAATGTTATTTCTTCTACAAAAAATGTTTAACTTTTAATAAATCTCTAAAGTTTACAAAACGATTTGTTTTGTAAATAAAACTTTTTAATTACATGTGCGCATATTGTTTGTTTATAAGTCAACAATAAAAGAAAAAAAACCGGTGTAAACCCAATGTGTCATTTTGCTATTTGCTGATTCTGGGGTATCTCAAGTCCAATTGATCCCTATTTTTATACAAAACTTCAGGAGATAACTGGGGAGACTAACTTTTTGGATCACCATCTTGGTTTAAGCTTATTTTCATTTCAGCAATCATAGGGATATGATCAGCTTTGAGGAGTAAGGGTGATAAATGAAGATATAAAAAGCACAAAATGTGTGTGTGTGTGAACGAATTAAAACATGATTTACATTTCTAGAAATATGAACAAAACCAAAGATTTGCATTTTTAAATCAAATGTCAAAACAGTCCTGTTTCATAACCTGAAAACAAGGATTTTATCATTAACTAGCACAACGTTTCTGAACCATTTTACCCTTACGTACCTTGTGCAAAAAAAAAATTATATACCACATGATAAAACCTTTAATTTTGTTGTGAAACACTTGTTCTGTGAAGATGGATGCTATTGTCCGAAATTAATAAGATAACGGTTAAGATTTTTTTTAAATTGACTTTTTGATCAAAAAAAATATTTGCAACTTATACGTGGTTTCTAAAAACATTTTGCTTGGGGTTTTTTTTTTCAGTTTTAAACACGTAAAAGATGCTTTCAAAAGAACTTTTTTTCCAAATTTTAATATATATTTTTGAATAATTGGTTTAAAAAAAAATTAATTAGGTAGGATGAAATGACTCATCGACGCATACAAAAAAGCGAGCGTTTGTATTGTTCAGAGAACAAGGGCTTGTCGGTGACTGAGACAAAAGACCAGTCGGAATTGAGTTAGGTTGGTTGGGAGTGAGATTTTGCGACAGTCTGAGTTTTGTGACGGTTTAGCTAGGGGCAGTTGATGGTTTGCAGCAAGTGACAAGTTGTGAGTTTAGTATAGTTGACAAGTTGGAGACTCGAAGATAAAACGATCAGTTTGGAGTCAACCTTATGAGAGAGCGGAGGTGAACAGATGGCAGACACAGTTTGGCAAAGATTTAGCAAGTGATGAGATAAACTGATGAGCAACGACACTGATAACCGAAATTAAATTGTCTGAGGTTAACTAAAATGTGAACGTTAGCGTTTGAAGGGCCATTTTCTACAATGGTGTAACACACTCACCGAGGGCTCCAGGACCTATACATAATGTATCTGAGTTTGTGTTTTTCTTGCAAGTTGCGTTTGTTTTTCTAAACAACTTGTAAATCAGTGTATGTTATCTCGGCGACTGCCAGGACAACATGGCCAGAACAACAAGGGATAAAGATAAACAGAAAACCATGGCACACACAAGCATTGGGGGTCGGCGGTTGTCAAGGAACGCACATGGTCTTACACAAGGACAGCTGTGCATCAGATTGAATTGGTGGCCTTGCTCGCATGGACTCCCCAGAAGTCATCCAAAGGACTATCCACAGAACTTGGTGTATCACAAATGAGTTTAAGGCGTATTGATAAGGCAAGAAAATTTTGTAAGCAGTTCCTTTAGATGTTTGACCGAGGAAAACTGAACACTGACTGGTCTGATGAGGCAGTTTTTAAACTGAACAGGTGCATCAATTATCATAATTGTGTCTATGTGTCTGAGAACCCAAAGGTTACAATTGATGCTCACATAAACATTTCGGGCATCTGAGTTTGGTGTGACATTTCATCGGAAGGCATCGTTGGCCCGATCTTTTTCGGCACAAAATTATCTGGCTACGCTACAACAGCAGTTTTGCCATTATTACAACTGCATGATAGTGTAGAGGGCACCAGCCAATTATGTTGCACTTGTGAGAGACTGGCTGAATGACAACCTGCTTTGTCAGTGGATTGGTAGACATGGATCACTTGAGTGGCCACCTCATTCACCAGATTTGATCCTTCCTGACTTTATCCTGTCGGAGCATCCTCAAAGACAAAGTCTACTCAGTAAAGCTCCATAGCAACATTGAACTTGAAGAAACAAATCTGAGCTGCCATTTCTCAAATTGCTGTGCACCAAAGTATGTGGCGCAGTCCCTGAAATATTATCAAAGTGCATTGAGCTTCATGGATAGCACACGGAGCTTTAACTAACATGTTGTATATTGCAAAAAACTTAAGTGTACTCTTTGTTAGTTGTATATTTCTTCCATGTTACATTTATTATGTTTAAATAAAATTATATACTTATGATGAACGTTGTATATAATATATATATATATATATAGTTTTTTTTTTTGGCGTTAGGTAATCCAAAATAGGTTCAGGTCATAAAACAGACAAACGAAACTAGCAGCAAAATCCCACCCTTCACTGTAGAGGTCCCCAGATGCCAGAAAACTTTCTATTCTCAGATTTTTTCCACTGACCGGTTGCCTTTGGAATTCCCTCCTTGCTCCCTCGATCGTACCAACATGCAGAAATTTAAATGTAATGTAATGTGAACAAACATCTTGCTGCACAACTCCCCACTTAGGATGCCCGATAAATCTGGTCCTTAATCAGAGTAACTCCTTACATCTTAGTGGCAATATATCTTGTGTTGGGTGAATAAAAGTTTTGAAAAAATTAAATTTCTTTTTTTTTAATTAAAAGAAATCAATGAATCTTTCCAAGTAGGTATTGATTTTGGATATTAAAGAACACCAAAAAGGTTGATATGTCATAAAATAATGTTAGTTTCTATATTGCAGTTGCATATTTCTTAAAACAATGTCTGCGAATGTGTCTGTTCCCTATAGAATGAAAGGTTAGAGAATCTACATAAAATCTAGAAGTGTATTCTTATGTAAAATTTACCGGGGAAAACAATGAGAGTGTTCCAGAATCTCTAAGTGCATCCCTAAAGGAGTTATGAGGGCATAACCTCTTAAAACTTCAAATATATCCTATTTTATGAAATTTAAATCATATATATAAAATTTTCTTAGGAAGACAATGGAAGTGGTCCCGAATTTCTAAGTGTCCTCCTAATCTAAGGAAGCTATAGAGGCCGGACCTCCTTTAAAACTTCAAATACATTCTATTTTGATTAAATTTATATCATATGTATGGAAGTAGGCTCCGAATCTCTACGTGCCGTCACCTCTAAGTGACCCATGGGGACAGAACCCCTTTAAAACTTCAAATACGTATATCCAATTTTAATGAAATTTGTACGATATGTATAAGATACTAATTCAGAGTTTTCCAACAGTTCAACTTATTCAGACTATATTAGGAGACGAAATCGTCCAGTAAAAACAAAGAAAGTAATAGTGTTAGTGATCCTCATTCAATCCCGAGCAACGTTGGGTCTTCCTGTTAGTAAAATTATATAGTTACTTTTGGTGAACCCTGTATATATTATTTTTCGGCATTAAGTACCCCAAAATTGATTCATAAAGCAGACAAATTCAATCAATAATATTGATTTTGAGTTGATATGCTGTAAAACAGTCAAACCGAACTGAAATCACGAATCAATCAATCTTAAAAGTTGAAAGCATTTCAAAAAATAAAAAAAAACAAATTAACAAACAGAAAATAATACAAAATGTTTAATCAAATGTTTTCCATTATAAATTTGCTGCAGAAATTTTTTTAATATGTACACATATATGTGCCATGTGAGTCTTAAAGACAGGCTTAGATGTGATGAAAGAATATAACACATATACAGAAATTTACTGCAGAACAAATTTTAATCATATGTACACATATAGAAACTTGCATACAAATAGGGAACAATTTTTGATCCATTCTTTTCTGATAATAAAGATCTTGGATGAAGAAAAAGAAGTAGAAAAATTATCCGCTGTTGCATGACTCGATTTTGTGAACAGCCAAGTTCACAGCCTCTGCCAAAGTTGATTTCCAAATGAGAAAAGCTTAAGCCATAATCAAATCGAGGCAATCTTCATCTTCCATGTCTAAATCTGCAGGCGTGTGCGATGCATTCACAATTTCACCATCAAAACGTAACTTAAGGTCGGTTGCAGGCAAGTTATGTTGTTTTGCGCACAAATTAATGATGCCTTGGAGGCTTTCAAACTGAAAAATAAAAACAATTAAGAAAATAAGAGAAATGCATAGTTTTTTTTTTTTACATCAATTAATGATTCATTTTTTTTTAAAAACTTTATTTACCCCAAACCAGCATATTGCCACTGAAACTTTTATGGGCTACTGTGATTAGGGGCTAGATTTATAAGGGCATCCTAAGTGGGGAGTTGTGCAGCAAGATGTTTGTTCATATTAATATTGGGACGATTAATTGGAATCAGGAATTACAAAAAAAAAAAAAGAAGCTAACTTTTTTGGGGTATCGGAATCAGTATCGAAAAAAATTGTGCCTATTTTCCGATTCTGTTACTTGTTTTTTTTTTGTTTTTGTTAAAAAATGAAGACACTTGATGTAAGGAGCTAAAATAAATACTACTTCAAGGTCAAAATCTAGTCAATGATAAGTGTTATATGGATAGATTCCGACTCAGAAAACAGCAATTCTTCACCCTTTGTCAGAAACACTGTTCATGGAATGTGAGGACTAAAGGACAAAATAAGGGAAGCGAGAGTTACAAGGCTGCTGAAAGTAAACACAAAGTCCATTTTCTACTCTCCTCACCTGATATTTCAATGCAACTAGTTTTATTTAGATAATGTTTACTCAATTGTTGTGTTGTTGGTCCTAAGAAAGGTTGTTTTTTTTTTAAATTACTGGTTTCTTCTTTTTTTTTCTTTATTGGAAAATCCTACCGCGACGATATTGCCTGAGTGAGCTACCGGAATGAGTAATTGCTGATCTTCCAAAAGGAAGGAATTCTCGAATGAGAGTTTAGAGACTTTCATCTTTGTGAACAAAGTCGACTGTCTGGTCATCATCAGCCACTTTTGAAATCTTTTGAGGAATAAGAATCAGATAGGGATCAAAGTCAACAGAACTTTCCAAAGAACTATTAAATTCAACTGTTGTTTCTTCTGGAGCATTTTCCACAAAACTTTTCGGTAGAACACGAGGTGTCTTAGTTAATGCTCTGATATCAGAACCACATCGTTTAACTGGAATGGGGTATTTCTCTAACTCTGAATGCATGGGATATTCTTTGCATCAGAAGCTTCAGCATAAACCTCCACCGAAACATGTAGATCTTCATTCAAGTGGGAATATTTGCCACCTTTTCTTAATTCATCTTCTTGGCCTTATCTCTCATGGAACTTTTCCCAAGAATCAACATTTTTATCTAATTTCTTTAAAGAATTTCCCCACAATGTTGAACTTAGGGAACTCTTTGACAGGAATCTTGATTTTGCGTGAGTGTTTGTACGATTTTCCAGTGTGTATTTCAAAGTGGGGGATATTTTTTTCATCTTTTTGTGAACCAGCAGGAGCATTTCATAGCCTTCATCATACTGACCACCAGCCCCATGGTCATATTCATAATACTGTGAGTCCACTTGTCCATAAGACTGATCCATAATCATCATAACTTTGTTTCATTGGTGGGGGTACTTGAGGGACAGGAGCAGCTCTACCATGGCCAGCCGCTATACCATGACCAGCAGAAGCTCCTCTAGAGAGAAGTGGGATTGCACCACCCCTGCCAGAATGTCTACCTTGTCAACCAGGATTTGTCAACAAACCACCCCTGGGGTCGCCACGTCTGGCCAGGAAAAGCACCTCCTCTACCCCGGCCTTAACGGATTTCATCGTTATAATCATTTGGAATGAGGTATTTCTGTAACTCTGTGAATAGATGTGACATTCTTTGATAGTACTAATGATACAATAATATGCACATATTATATAGGTTTTTACGGTAATCTGAAAATTTCTTTTTAAAAAATCAATTCTGTAGCTAAAAATTTAGAAATTTTAAAATCAGAACCAGTAATTGTAACGGAATCGGGGGAAAATATTGGAATTGTCCCATCACTAGTTCATATTACATTTAAATTTCTGCATGTTGGTAGTCGGGTAAACAGGAGACTTTTTGCTGCTGATCAGATTTGTCAGGAGTATTTATGTTGGGAGGGTACAAGTGCAGTAAGTCTATCGGAGGACATTTCATGGAAGTACTTGTAAAGCAAGCACAGAGATGCTACATTGCGGCGATTGGACAGGGGCTGGAGCTTGTTAGACAGTGCGGGACCTATTAGGTTAGGGGCTCTTTTTTGGACACTGTCCAAGAGGCATTTAAAATATTTGAATGCCTCTTTATGATTCATTAATTGATGCAACGGTTAATGTAGTCAGAGTTATAAAAATACAACAATATTATAACTTTCCCGATATTTACATTTACATATAGGGTTTCGGAGTCGGAGTTGGGGGTTTTGGAAGGAGTCAAAGTCAGACTCGTAAGAATACTATAAATCGGAGTTTTATATTTTAATCTCCAAAGAATCAACAGACAGCCTGAATATTAGAAGACTTTAAAATAAGGAGTCGGAGTTTGATATTTTGAAAGTCTAGGAGTCAGAATTTTTGGAATGTATAAGATACTGACAATAAGTTTTGTCTTAATAAAATAAAGACCTGGCCAGAGATAGATTAAAGCGGTCCAATGCATGCCAGCATGTAAAATGGATGTTAAACCGATGACAAGTTCGTAAATGGGAGAATAATATATAACTAGTAGAACAAAATGTGACCCATTGGGTCATTGGGTTAGAGTGAGTTTGCAAAGCCAGTTAAATATAGAAAATAAAAAGACAAAATCCAAAATTAGTCTCTTTCTGTTTGCTACAGGTTAAATAATATTACTACTTTTGGTCATATTCTCTTTTTTTTTAATGGATTATTTCAATGTTTTTATTCTTTTCTATCTTTATTAGTTTGGACCGTTAATAAACAGAGAGAAAGTCAGAAGCAAGAGTGATAGATAGCATATAAAATAAGAACAAGGGGCAAACAAAATACTGTAAGAGGGTGAGAGTGATAGAAACTGACTGGCTACGTAGAACAATTAAAATAGATGTTTTTCAAACATAACTCAATCCCAAAACTAAGGAATATTTTAGCACATTTTATGTGATTAAGATATATAGGGAAAAAAGCCTTAGGGGAAACAAACATTGATTAACTCAGCTTTAGTAGAATAGATGGATTTCTAGTGCCTGCTAAAATCAATAAAGACAGGGAAAAATTATACCAAAGAATAGCAAATTATTGTTTTTGGCTTTGCAGAACATGATTGAGTTTTGCAAAGAGAAGAATAAAACATCAATGTTAGGGGCATTTTTTGAAAAAAGGTTCAGTACACAATTATTTTTTCTTTTGACAACCAACTAACAGTTATCTCAAAGACAATGTCTATCCAAACAATCCTCAGACTATTCGTGAACTGAAGCGGGCTACCACAGCCAAAATCAGGGCAGTGCCAAGAGAGGTGTGTCAGAATTATTGACAATTTTGCACATTGTATCAAAGTGTGCTTGCCACTGAAAGGCGATAAAACAAAAGCTTCATGACGAACTTGCTGGCAAGTCAGGCATAGACTGAAGTTTTTTGTACCAATAGCAGACATTGGAAATGCAAAATAATATTCAAATTAGGTGTACAAAGAAAAGTTACTAAACTAATAAAATAATCTCAATTATAAAAATAGGTTAGAATCCTTAGGTTTAAATACTTTACTAGAGAAAAGCACATGTACAGACAATTTGTCTTTACATGGTCCAAATTTGAGGGTTTTTTTATTAAGTTATTAAAAGAAAAAGCTAGTTTGATCTCTTGTGCTATGAATCATTAAGATTCAATGAGTTAGCTGTTGAACAGCTAAAGTTGCACTTCCGTTTAATTTTTACACGTTTTGTCGAGGGGTAATAGGATTTTACCCAATAATTTGATCCAATAATTATTGCTTCCATTATCATTAATTTTCATTTATCACAAGATCACGTTATATTTGTAAGGATTTTTCACTTATATAAAGCCTGCATTTCTAGTTTTACACTGAGAATATGCTTCTGGACCAATAGCACACAAGACGGCAAATTTTCTAATTTCTAACAAACTTTAAACGATCATAATTCAGCGGCTAATTGTGTTACCAAAATAAATTTGGTATCATTGTTTATGTTTTGCAAGGATCTATATTCACGCATTTATATGTATGTATTGTTCTCTACCTACTCTTAATGAGGCCCCTGACATCTAAAAAACAAAAACACCTAACATGGAACATCGTTAAAGTAGAAATGCTATGAAATACCTTTCCGATGCGCATGGTTTTCTTCAACTTTTGATTTGTACCCTTTTGAATAACTAAACTGATTACATTTGGTCCTTTTCTTTCTGAAAGATCTTCTTCTTCCTGCTCCTCCTCTTCTTGTGTTATAAGGCAATCTAGAAAGGAAAAATAAAATGGTAAAAGTTTATTAGTTACAAGTAATGAAAGTAATCGTTATATCTTAGAAGATGAAAGCAAAACATGTAGCATTTGTCAATTTCTTATTTTAAAGAGCAAAAAGTTAAAACATTTTTTACACAAGTAGTCAACCTTGGCAGTGGCTTGACGTCCAGGTTTTGAATCTCGGAAATAATGCACTCACTATTTCTAAGCACACTGAGGAGTTGTGAAACAACCAAACAGCTGCCTATGAATGACATATATATAATATTTATTATATAAACATTTAAACCAGCTTACGAAAATATAATTACGTTTCAGCAACTTAATGCTTCATCGGAACTGAGAAATGATGAGGATAATAAATTTGTACAATGGATACAAAAGAAACAGAACCGGAAATCAGAAACAGCACGGTAGGCTTCTAATTACAAATAAAATCGGTCAGACAATCTACTAAAGAGGGTTGCCAGACTGTCTGACAGATTTTATTTGTAATTGAAAACCCGCCGTGGTGTTGTTGTTGTTTATTTGCTTCTGATTTCCGGTATGTTTCTTTTGTATTCATTGCACAAATTTATTTCTATTATCATTTCTCGGCTCCGATGAAGCATTATGTTGCTGAAACGTAATTACATTTGTGTAAGCTCATTTAAATGTTTATATAATAAATATTTATAAAGCTACACCTAGTATTGAGCACTTTTGAAAAAATATTGGTTTTAGGTTAATTTTATTAATACATTTGAATGTCTCAACAAAATTTTGGGGCGTTCAGGTAAGGTTCAAAATATATTTTATAGTAAACTATCCACATATGTTTGTGTTAAACAAACATGTTTGATAGCAGCCTTTGAGAATATAACAAAAACAATACAGAAAACTGCAACTACCTGCTTTAATAGACATTGTATAGTAAAATGCAAAATCTGGTAGAAATTCATCCGTTAGTTTACAATGCAGGCATATATTAGGGTTCGAGACCTGTTAAAGTCTGTTTATTCTGAAGAGTCACGGAATGACGAAACACGTGTCAACGAATAACTATTTTATCTATAAAAATAAATAAATAAGTATATATATATATATATATATATATATATATATACGTCCTAACGATCGGGTTAAATTATGTAAAACAAAACAGAATAATCTCTACACGGCTCAGGGAAGCCAAATGTACAAGTAGCTGCAACACAGCCATTTATCGTCAAAAAACAACAAATATTAAATCATATATATATATATATATATATATATATATATATATATACACACACACACACACACACACACACACACACAAACATGTAAAAACAGTCGGATTCTGATCTCAGCTTGTCTAGTCATACTGAAGAGCTGTGATATAGTGAAACAGTCTGTCTGGAGTTGACATAATTCATATCTATAACAATAATAAATATTTAAAATAAACTTAACACTTTACTGCAGTTTCACAGTAAATCCCATCCTCATAAGTGCATTTCTATTCAACACATCTATATAGATTTGAATGCAAACTCAAACTAGCGTTCAAATGTATACAGATGTGTCGAATAGAAATGCACTTATGAGGATAGGATTTACTGCGAAACTGCAGTAAAGTGTTAAGTTCATTTTAAACATTTATTATTTTTATAAAGCTGTATCCAAAAGGATATCAAGCCCTTTTTGTATGCAAAATCTGCAAAAATGTCTAAAATTAAAATTTAAGCTTAAGTGGTCCTAAGTAGAAATTGAAATACCCGTAAAGCGATAAGTTAGTCCGTCATTTAACCAAGTAATAATGAGTGTCGGATCGGCAAAATACGATAACACTGATATTTATTTTTAATTAAAATTCTACTCTAATTTTTCTTAATGTTTTGGTGAGGATACTTATTTTTGCCTGATACATAAGTATATCAGAGTTCTTATTTGGAAATGCGATTTTCATATATGCTTTTAGATGTATAAACACCAATTATACTTTACAATGTAGGAAGAAAACTTCATTTTAATATTTGAATGAGCCAGTCTGAACATCAAACCGTTTTTTTGTTTGTTTGTTTTTTTTCTCATTAAAAGGGCAGGTGAAACGTTCTTTAGCCATAAGTAGGTAATCACCTATAGATGGGATCTCAATAAAAGCACTGGTCCCCATCACCTCGTTGGGTTGGCATTAGGAAGGGAATCCGGCCTTATAAGAATCTTATCTCAACTACTGAATTGCTTTCCAAAGAAAATCTGTCGCATTTCAAGTTATGCAGTTTAAATAATGACCTAGCTGGAGATAGATTAGTTTGGAAGTTAATTTCTAAAAGCCATCCAACACATGCCAGCATCTTCTAATATATAAAGGAGAAACGTCTGTGTGTATGTTTAGATGTCCAGCTAAGGCTCCGAAACTACTCAACAAACTCCTATAAAATTTATATTTTCTTCAACAGTGTTGCCTTGGTGTATAATATCTAAGAATTAATAGACGTTCATTATTTTTTTTTTTTTTAATTCATTTTTTCATTCAATTTCTTTCATTCACTTTTTATTCATTGTTTTTTCATTCATATGAATATCCTGGATAGAGCAGGTAGTAACCCAAAAGTGCTCAATATCCTAGATTGAGCGAGTGTGGTTAAACGCAGTGTTGCCCAGGATAAAGAACTTCTGTCTTTTTTTAGAATGTTGTATACACCCGGGACCCATAATCCAAAGTGCTTAATAGCCTTTATCTTCATATTATTGTGAAATGGGGGGGGACAAGAAATTATTAATTTACCAAGACCATATGCTTTACTCAGCATTGTCTGGGATCCAAAACAAAGATTTCAGTATTACTTTTAGTAAGGGATATATAGTAAATCTCTTCGGACTACTGACTTCATCAACATCATGTACCTCTTTAATATGTAAAAATTGTGAGGGGGGGGGGGGGAGAAATTAGGAATTGACCGGGACCATTTGTTCTTCTTGGCGTTGTCCAGGATAAAAAATTCTAAGATTACAGTATTACTTTTGGTAACTAGTATATATTTTGTTCTACTCGGCGTTGTTCGGAAGCAATAAAATTGTAATTCAATAACATTACTGTATCATATTTGGTAAGATAAACGGGGGGCGGGGGGGTGGACAGAATCTTGTTCTACTTGGAATTGTCTGGGAGCATTAAATGTAAATTACAGTATTACATTTAAATCTCTTTGGCCGATTTTCATCATCAATATCATTTCTCTTCATATCATTGTGAAAGCGGGTGGGAAGAACGGAATTACCCGGCATTGTGTTTTGTTTTACTCGGCATTGTCCAGGAGCAATAAACGTAAGATTACAGTCTTACATTTAAAAGGGATAACTCCAGTAAATGAATTACATTATTTTTTTTTCTCAACACATTAAAACAGGAGAGAGGAATGGGCTGGGTGGAGGAGAAAGAGTGGGTTGGGGAGGGAGATGGAAAAATGGGGGAGAGGGAAAGAGAGAGAGAGAAGTTTTAATATAAAGATGTTACACACGCTATTTAACTTCTATTTTGTTTTTTATGGCCCCGGGCAACACCGGATAGCCCTGCTAGTTTAAAATAAACTAGATATATTGATTATATTGTTTGGTCCTTAAATTATTAATTGAACCAAATTGTTAAAGTAATTTGATGTAAAACGAATCCACAAGGATTAGCAAAGAATTTTAAAACCAAAAATTACTTTCTAGATGACATTTTAAATGCTTCAAACAACCTGAATGCATTATAAAGAAAGAAATAACAAAACTTGACTATATTCATACTCTGATTTGATTTAATATGATCGGAGGCCCTTCAACTCTTCCGATGTTTAAATGTGGCTATGTGTGACAAATAAGAGATTATTGTTTCTTTAGCATTTTTATAAAATGTAACAAACTATTCAAGCCGGTAACTAACACCAACGATCAACTTATGCACAATGGTCCGCACTAAATATCATAATTATTTTTCAAATTGTAACGTCTTTCTTTTTTTTTATGTACTAATGAGTCACCGCTTATCAAGGCTCAAAGGCCACTCGAGGATAATGGTTAATGCGTTTGTCAGGTGTACAGTGAGACAACACCTTAAGGACCGATAATGATGGCTGAGACTGTAGAGAATTTGATTATTTAAAAAGACGGCTCAACAAATATTTGTTTACACTGAACTCAGCTGGTATTGCGTTCCACAGACGGGCAGTTCTTGGAAAGAAACTCTGCTCAAAGAAGTTCAATTTAGCTCCAGGTATACAGAGGAAAAAAGGGAAATTATTTACAGTGGCTGTAGCTAAATAAGGTTTTGCTGTGAATGTTTTATATGGGGGGGGGGGGGCAGAGATTGGGGCTCAGTCGAGAACCTACCCCGAAAATAATAGAGAAAGACTAGCAACGTTTCTTCTGTGAGAAAGAGGCTGTAGAGAAGAGAAGAGGGCATCCCCTACTAGATTTCGAAGACGATTTTGCACTCTGCCAAGGCAGGAAAGCATGCTCTGAGCAGCACCTCCTCAGATGTGGCAACAGTACTCCATCTTAGGATGCATTTGACTCTTATACAGATAGAGGATTGCGTCAGGAGGGAGATTCTTTCTGGAGCGGTAGAATGATCCAATCATTTTTCTAGTGACCTTAGCAACAAATTTGATGTAAGTCTTCCATTTCAGGTCTGGAGTGAAGATAAGTTCTAGAAGTTTATAAGTTCTAGAAGTTTATCAAAGCAAAGGGTTTCCTCAAAGAGAGAGCCATTCATCTTAATTGGGGCAAAGTGAGAATCCGAGCGTTGGTGGTGAAAGGAGAAAAGCTTGGTTTTAGATGTATTAAAAGTAACCAGCCACTTTTTTGCCCATTGCACCAGATCAGAAGAGAGAGAATTAGAAAGATCTTGATCATTAATGCTCTTAGAAGTGTTGCCATAGATCATTGTGTCGTAGCAGTCATAAACACTAACATTTATTTTCTCTCTCTCTGAGAGCTGCCCTGTGAGGTGATTAGGCCCAACGAGTACCAATCAACTTATAGGGCATATTAATTTCATCCGTTCTCTGAAGGACTACTTCAGCCCTTTTGGGAATCGCGAACAGCAGTTAGAGTTTCCTAACATCAGCCAACCAAGATGTCTATCCCTTCTCTCCTGCCTCCATCCACTGGAAGAAATACAGCTTGAAGAAAAGTGTCAGCCAACAAACTTTCCGAGTTGGCTCCTTTCTTCACTCTGAAACTGTCCAACCTTCTCTAACCTACACCCAACGGTGTAGATAACTTAAAAAATACCTTTTTTTGTTGTTCATAAAAAGGTTTTAGTTTCCTTTCATGTGACAACCGTTTTAGGTGTTACAAAGAACATTATATATATATGCTAAGATTAGTTCTTATAGTGTCATCTGCATGAATGATCTTAGAATGTGATTTGGGAGATCATTGATGAAGATATGGAAGAGGGTTAGGCCCAGAATGGATTCCTGAGGCAAGCGGTGTTTATACTATGTACTTCAAACTTCTGCCCATCAACAACTTTCAGAGAGAAAGAATTTGATAGTTTAGAAGACATTTCCAGATATTCTATAGCTAGCAAGCTTGTGAAGCAAACCTTTCTATGAAATAGAAATTATTATACCATTTACTAGCTGTATCAACCTAGCATTGCCTACGAGATTCCAGGAGGAATACTTTCATTTTTGTTTCGCATATCTTTTTTAAAATATGAGTTTTATATAGTTTTTCTTACCAAAATAAATATATTTACAAATCGTCTTTGCAAAATTATGTTCAAAACTGTTCTTGTAAATGTTAACAATAATAAAGTTAAAAGTTATTGTCTTTTTTTTTGTAAACAGCAATTTATGTAAAAGACAGAAAAAAAAACAAAGAAAATTAAAGAAATTCGTTTAAGAAAAAGAGAAATGACTTTCAATTTTTTTACGAAATAAGAGAAAAAAGCGAATACGGCGGTCAACAGTGTTTCAAAGTCACAACCTTTGTCTAAGTACTGCATGCTAAACCACTACTCCGAGACAAACTGAAAGTTTTCAATTTGTTTTAATATATAAACTATGTTTGTCCTTTTTTTACAAAATTTGTTATTCCTTTTTCTTCAGTCAAAAGGCGGTAATTTTTCGTTTTAATAAACTAGAACTATGGGCCCAAATTCTAATATATATTAAATATTAAATTTTTTTTAATGCCAATACATAGTCTAAAACAATTTATTTTGATTTATCTATTAAAATAATTTCCAACGCTATTGATAATGTTTATCGATAAATTTATTTAATTTTTATTATTGTTTATGTTTAAATTCATGTTTTGAAACATAAATCTATGATGTCACGCCAAAGCTATAATTATTTTGTTATGGTAATGTTTTAAGCTCCATTTATAAGAAGGTTTCGGTTTCCGATCATGGTATCAGCTTTATTTGTTTGGAAGTTATTATTTACTGTTAATGCAATATTTTCCATTTCTAAATGTAGTTAAGATCTTTGATATTTCGAAATGAGACAAATTCTACAATGTATTATGTTTAAAAAAAATTGTAACAGATGAACAAAATCTATATAAGATAACGATAATCATGGATTTAAAAAAAAAAAAAAATGGGCGGTCTATTTTTGAAAGAAACTGTAGCACACCAGACAGTTCTGGATCTAGGGAAAATGGAAGAATAGACAAATGGTGTTGATGTAGAACTAAAAGAAGAGACAAACATGAAAGCAATTTTCTGGTGTTTAGAATCTTGTGAAAATGGAAAGAAAGAAAACAGAATTCAACAAAATTAAGGAAATTTTGAAACGATAAATTGGTTCCTATACAGATGTTCTCAGGCATCTGAACCGAAGTTAACGTCATTTCTTATTGCCCTACCATCAAATGCCATGCTTGACTCCCTCTACCCCTACCTTACTCACACTTTTCAGGAAATAACACTTCTGTCCTGTTCAGTTGCGGCACACACTATGAGCAGGATGAGCCAGGTTCCTCCGAAAGAAGAAGTTTCTTGGGAATGTTTAATTTACAAGCAATTCCCAATAGCATGTGTATCCTACTCGAGAAAGATGATTTTAACGTTAGTTTTTGCAGAGAGGTGTCGCCATCTTCCCACATGCAGTGCCTTTTTATTATGATTTTTTTTTTTTAATTTTTTGTATTCTTGTCTCATGCTTGGTTAGATGTTTCGTGAATGACTTCCAATGTTTGTGCCTTTCGCAAGGATCAGTTCATCAACTGATCCCCTTCCATGTGGTTTTGGACCATCGACGTCAATGTGGGACACTTTGGAGCATTTCAGATGACTGACAGTGGCCGACGTGGCCATACCAGTTGAGACATTGTTGTGCAATATACTTTCTCGTGGAAGTCTGTAGAGTGAGACCTGCAATTTTTTCCATCCAATGCGCTGCAGACAGGATCGTGTCATTTTGATGTTCTGTCAATCATATTTCGCAATCATACAAGAGTACAGGTCAGACATGTGTTGTCACTCTCGCATACAATGGAATCCCTGCGTTTTGTAAAATTGTTGACAGTTGTCTAAAGACTATGTGGCAGATATACATCGATTTATAGTTGTGTCAGTTCGCCCACTTAAATCAATTGTGTTACCTAAGTCGGTGAATTTATTGATCCTTTTAACATCTGCAACAACTTCTCTTTATTTCAACAGGTGCTGCAAATGAAACTAGCTTCATCTGCTACACGTAGCACCGGCAGGTTGGTGCACCTTTTTTGACACCACTTATTGCATGTTCCATATTTGATGAAGTTTAAGTCGGTTCCAAGCTTACAGATGCTGCATGGGTATTTGCCTTGTGGAACAGATATCATCTCTTTAGCGTCAGATATGTTTTGTCTTTGTCATTAACCTTGAAGCCGCCCCTTTCAAGCTCCGATTTCCATCTGTTGAATGTTGTACTCACTTCTGTCGCACTGATAACAATATCATACAAAATCTCCCACAAAGCACAATTTCTGAAGGTTTTTGTCAGCTCATCAAGGGCGATTATAAAAAAGAGTGGGCTAAGTACTGATCCCTGGTGCACTCTTACAGTTATTTCTAGGGGTTCAGAGAGCACACCAGCAAAAGTCAGTCATGATCGATTTGAGTCTGGAAACTGCATTCACTAATTGCACAGAAACAAGTTTACGTTTGAGGGTCCAGAGGATAGCCTTCTTGGCACCTTGTCAAAGGCCTTTTCCAGATCAATGAAGACATGAAAAAGCTGCTTTTTATGTTGGAGACATTTTTTTGCGGAATTGTGATAGTAGAAAAAGAGCATCTGTTGTTGACTTCAGTGTTCAAAAGTCATATTGTAGTCCATCTATTTCAATCGGGGGGGGGGGTCCGATTCATGCGTACTCTTTCATAGATGCTCAAGGAGTCTCAGTCCTCTATAACTTCCACATGGCAATGCGTCTTCTTTGCTTTTGTAAAGTGGAACAGTAATGCTATTATTCCATTGCTCTGGTAAAGTATTGTCATTGTATATTTGTTTGGAAAATTGCCAGAAGTGATCTGATGACAACCTCTCCTCCGCATTTCAGCAAATCGGTTGTTATGCTTGAAGGGACTGACGCCTCGTTTGTTTTTGATACTTCCATCGCAGCTTAAACGTTTATAAACCTCAGCCCTCTATATTTCCAGGATTTGACCTGGAACCTGCCTGATATTTCCAAATGGTCACCCGTCTGGTAATAACTAGGCTCAACTTTAATGATTTAACGAGAATTGGTGTGGCAACGTGATTATGTTGTATATAAAAAAATTAAAAAACACTTCTGCTTGTTTATAAGTTGTAGTCTTCATGGATGCGACCATCTTTTCAAAATCAAGATGAAAAAAAAAAAAATGCATCTTCAACTGATGATTCGGAGGCACTTCAGGTTCTTTTATTTTCTTTCTCTCACTTACCTATGATATCAGCAACTTGGAGTTTTATAGAAAGAGGGGTTTCATTTTGCTGAATAGTTTTCTCATTCAAAAGTAACATCAATCGATTATCGGGAACTTGTTTCTCTTTGGCTAAAAAGCTGAATAGATTACAAAACATGTCCGTCTGAAAATGAAATAAAAATTTAAATAAATAAAAAAGTATAGAAATAAAATATAGAACAAATTTATAACTTAAAAAACAAAGGTAAAAAAAAAAACTAATAGACATTTACATTATGCAGAGTTATGCCCCTTGGTTCTCTGGACTTATTCACAATTAACATACTAGGTTAGTGGTTCCCAAACCGGGGACAGTGAGAGGTTACCGAAAAGACACATACATATGCAGTCGGGTAGATGCGACACACACCAACAGTCTGCATGTAATTGTGACAGTTTGTGCGTGTGCTCGTGTATCGTTCTCCTTTAGAATAAAATTCTGTGAAAAGTTTACAGAGCATATTATTCCAAAGAAGAGCGATAAATAAAAAGAAACGTTTACAATAGATTTTATCAATGAATATTTTATATACATCTCATTTCTTTATGAAAAGTTATTGCACAGTATTTAAAAAATTCTGTTCAAGTTTCAGAATTTTACTGCACAGTAGAACTGGAACAATAGTTACAATGTAGTTGTAACTTTTTATTTCTTGAACCTCACTTTTTATTTATTATTTTCAATAAAACTGATATTTCTTGCTTAAATTTTAAATTGTATTTTTATCTTTTCAGATTTACGATGGCTTAAAAAAGATGAAATATGATGATTCCTACCTCAAACTAGGATTTACTGTTATAAAACTAGGGAAGAAGTGAAACAACAGGGTATGATATGCTTGGAGGTATTGGCATCAATCTCTAAAACCTTGCAAGTTAAAAAGACACCTGGAAACGAAGCATTCAGCATTTTTAACCAAAGATATTGATTTCTTCAAACAAAAAGTCGAACAAGTTTACAATTCTAGGCTTGGTAACACAGAAAGGTTTTCACAAAAAGTCACCACAGGACTGACAGATTCATGAGGTTTCCAGAAAAATAACTGTTGCCAAAAAAACTCATACAATTGGAGAACAGCTAATACTTGCTTGTGGCCTAGATATATCAATTTGTTTGGACCTTTCAACTGTCAAAAACTAAAGCAACTGTCTTTGTCACACAATACTGTTAGTAGCCGTATTGTGGAAATGTCTGATGACATATTGTCTGATGACATATTGTCCCGAGTGATATCAAAAATTCAGAATTCTACTTTCAATTTTTATGCAATATTGATGAAACTACAGACATCGTTAATTTGGCTCAAATTTGCGTATGCGTCCGATACATAAATGATAATCATTTAGAAGACAAATTTTTGTTTGTGAAACTCTCAGTACAAAAACAACTGCAGCAGAGATACTCAACAAAGTAGACAAGTTTTTCGTAGAAAAGGGTATCAAATGGGAGGATGCAGTTGGTGCATGTACAGATGGAGAATCCACAAATGGTTAACATTCAAAATCCAGTTAAAGCAAAGCAAATCCATCACATTAAATAGGAGTTAATTATATTGTTCCCTTATGGAGGCATAATCCCCTTTTTTTCTTTACTTAATTGTTGGTACCCCACAAAGGTGCCGCCTGTCAAATGCATAGGGATTATGCATTCTATTTCCTTTACAGAGCACAGCCGACACACAAGCTCAGCCTAAAATGCAGAACTGCAAGAGAATATTTTTTAAACTGTCAAAAGAAAATGTAAAATGCAAAATTTATTAAAAATCGAATTCTTATTGGTCCTTAGCCAATAAAAATTGATTATAAAGCTTCTTTTTTTTTTTTTTTTTTTTTTTTATCGTTTTTAATCAATTTTGTAAGATGTAACATTAGTTTTTAGAAATAAAAATAAAATGTTCTTTTTTCCTTCATGACCTCATTTTTAGAGGGTCAGATTAATTTCTTTGACCCTCTAAAAATGAGGTCATGAAGGAAAAAAGAACATTTTATTTTCCCTTCACGGATCCGTAATCCATCACTGGTACAAGCATTTTTGTTCTAACTTTACTGTTCATATGTTGATATTGTATGACTATTATGACTGCTTATTTGTATTATTTGTGTCAAAATTAGGAACCTATACGTAATTTCGAATTAAACCCTTCAGGTGCATCTTTTCAGACTTAGGAATCTTCTACTTAAAGAAAGTCGGAAGTAACATCAGCCGAAACGCTGTGAAAATAACAACCAACATGAGAATAGTAATCCAAATAATACAAATATCAATCCTCATCTAAAAAATTCCGAAATACAATGACTTCATATAAAAAAAACAAAAAAACATCAAAAACGCTTACTGTATTCATTGGAAACCGTTTAATCTCTGAGCCAATTTTGACCATAACTACAATCTCTCTGCTGAAGTCGTCAGATGGCGAATCATGAATTTCTTGTTCATTGTTATCCTCGATAATAATACAACTGTCGTCCAAACATTGGTCATCAGGAGAATCAGAATGTAAGTCTTTATCGAATTTTCTGTGAAAAAGGAACGAAAAAAAGTTAAATTATAATTTTAACTTATCACTGAAATTTATAATTAAAATGTACACTAGAAAAAAAAAATTAAGTTTCGAAAGGATTATTGTGCAAAATTGTCAATGACTGACACTCCTTTCTTGGCACTGTCCTGATTTGGGATGCGATGATTCTCTTTAATTCAGGAATAGTCTGGGGATTGTTTTGGTAGTAGGTATTCCAAACCAAATTTTTATTTTCATTATATCCAAAAACGTTGGTTCTTATTTTAACTGCCATATTTCACTTGTGCATCAATCTGAATAAAATAACAGAAAAACTTATGAATATACTTACTTAAAAGTGTCTGTGTACACCAAAAATTACAAAAAAATATTGAGTAGAATTTGAGAAAAAAATAAAAATCAGTTTTTCTGATACGTCCGATTTTACGTTGAAGCAACACCACACTGAATAATAAATTAATTTTATTTATTACTAAAATTCTACGATATTTTTCTATAAGTTTTGGTATACACAGACACTTTTGACTGATAAGTAAGTGTATTGATGAATTTTTTTGTTTTTTTTATTTGTACCTGCCATATTTCACTTGTGCATCAATCTGAATAAGAACCAAACTTTTAATGCAGGCAAATAAATATTTGCAAAACATAAACAATGACAGAAGAAAATGTATTTTGGCAGTTTGATTAGCAACCGAATAATGACCGTTCAAAGTTTGTTAGAAATTAGAAAATTTGGCATCTTTGTGGGTTTTTTTTAAGAAAAAGAGATAACGATCTGGCCAGAGATAGGTTAGTTTGGAAGTTTCTAAAAGCCGTCCAACACATGCCAGCATGTAAAACGAACGTTAAACCAATTATGATGATAATGTGTGCTATTGGTCCAGTAGCTAATTGTCACAGTGTATACTAAAATTCAGATTTTGAACAAGTGATGAATTAAAATTAATTATAATGGAAGCAATAATTATTAGATCAAACCAGCCTAAAAATTGGGAAAAATCCCATTCCCTCTCAAATTGTACAAAAATTAGAGAAGTTAAATTTAATTATTACGGTATTGTTTGATAATTAAATTATTAATTGAACTAAACTGATACGCAAAAAGTGGTCATATTTGAAAACGAGTAGACAGACATTATATATATATATATATATATATATATATATATATATATAGATAGATAGATAGATAGATAGATAGATAGATAGATAGATAGATAGATAGAGAGAGGTGAAAGATGAGAATAAAGAATTGTAAACATACAATATTTATTAAAACATCAAAAGTTCAGAGCAAGGAGCCTCATATCCTTAATCCATGGATTTTCAAAGATAAACTCTTCTCATCAGAGGATAGGGAAAGTCGATAATGTAGTTGTAAATATTATCGGCAACATTTAACTTTGAAAATTTTATATAAAGTAAAACAGAACAAAAATAAGGGCCAAAAGGTAAAGAGTTTTATGTTGAGGTGAGAGCGTAAAGTCAGGGTGGATGATATCTAGAAACACGTCAGGACAAAATAAAATAAAAGCAGCTGTTATTTGGAAATGAATGCTTGAAAAAGAAAACAATACTCAAATTGCTTAGGAATCCAAATATTTTTGTAAGATGCTGGTGGTCCGACGGTAATTGGTAACTTCTATTTTATCCTGTATGTGTATTAGTATCAGTTTGGTGCTGGAATTGTTCGTTTCGTAGGGTTCGGATTGATTTTTGTCTGTTAGAGTTCGGTATATATAAAAAATAATAAATATTGTAGAAGACCTCATTTTTTAATAAATATTGTATCTTCACAATTCTTTATTCTCATCTTTCACCTCTAAATTTAATTACTCTATTCAATATATTGAGCTTTACATTATCACGATAGATTATTATTATTAAACGATAATTCAATTATCGTAATTTAATTCAACATTTAAATATTACTATATATATATATATATATATATATAAGCAAAAAATTACCTACCATCGGACAGCTATCAGTATAGCTCCAAGTATTCTTTTTAAATGTATAACTAATATTACGTATATTTAATACTAGCAAAAACTACCCACCCTCCAGGCAGCAATTACTGATGCTGTAGTCTTCTTTACAGAAACCAAAGAAGTAATTTTCATTTGACATTTTCGTAATTTAGAGGAAATTTTTTTAAATGATGATTATCGTAGTGTTATTTGATATATTCCAATATGAGTGAAATATACTGTGCATAAACATCGTCAAATTTTGTTTTTTAGGAAAAACAACAAACAGGTCAATTGATATGGTCTTTAAGATATTCAATGTCGATAATTTATTTTGTTTCAGCATAAAAATTAAAATGAATTCCCCATTAAAACTGGTTATATAATGAAATGAATAAACATAAGAGTGGAACGTCGATTGGTCAAATACTCCACTTTTATATTACTAATTCGAAATGGGTACTTTGTACTTTTCACCTTTATTATAAAAGAAAGAAAAATACTTTTTTTTTGTAATTTAGATAGATTAGAGTAGGTTTATTTCTTTTCTATGACAAATCATCATCATCATTATCATCATCATTACCAACATGTTAACTCCTTGGCCTTTTGGCTAGGAGCGAAATGTAGTATCTGTACTGAATCTGCACTAAGTTTTTATGTTCTCTGTCAGTGAAGGAGAAATCCTTCTAGGCAGAGGCAATTGAAATCTTTGTTCCAATTCAGAGTGCCCATTTTGTGGGAGTTGGATTCTCCCCACGTTAAATATTAACATTGTGCCTAACTCTGGGAGGACGTAAATAGGAATAAGAATAGGAACAGCAACAACAACAACAACAACCACAACCACAACAGCAATAAATTTATTTTAAAAAATAATAAACGCATGTATTTAATTATCAACAGATTAGAAAATATTCATTCATTAGAAACTTAAAAATAAATAAATATACAAATGAGAGGCTCATGATAAACGAACTACATACACTGACCCCCAAGGAGGAGTTAATGCCTGGGAGGATTATATCATGACAACAGAATAGATAGTACACTAACTCCCCCCACACACAAAACTGGTAATCCTGAGGAGATGGTATCGTGAGGAACAAATGTATACTGTACGGCCTCCCCCCCCCCCGAAGAGGAGGTAATGCCTGAGAGGAATGTATCGTGACGAATGAAAATATACTACAGAGAATTAAATAAGCATAAACCGTTTAATGTCAATATAGTTAGAATACGTGGAAAAAACTTTTGCATTTATTTATTTAGATAACATTAAAAACCATGGTAAGTTTCATTGTCCACATGAAACGCCTAAATGAATATTGTCTGGAAAAATATAGTCGCCATCTTTATAAACAAAAATGAATATGCTGGCTAAGGAAGAACTATAACTTACATAATTTTCTAGTTAAAAAAGACATTGAGTTATCGTTCTTCCTTAGCTAGTATTATGGTGAACGAACATATACTACACAGACCCCCCCCTCCTGACAGATGATAATATGATGAACGAACACAACTTCCCTCCACCCAAAAAGGAGGAAGTCATTCTTGAGTGGACGGTCTTATGAGAACAGAACCGATACTACACTATACCCACTTAAGATATTCTGACTAAATCGAATCTTGGGGATTTTTAATCTGGAAGAATTCCCCCTACACACCCTTAAAAACGGAGGAGGTAATTCCTAGGAGGACAGTCTTATGACAACATAACCGATACTACACTACACCGGCCATTAAAAATATATTCCAATTTAATCAATTTTTTTTTTTTTTTTTTTTTTTTTTTAAATTTAAAAATGCCTAGTCACAAAAAATATTTTTATGGTTAAGACATCTCAGCGATATTTTACACTTTACTAAAGCCGGAAGTAAATTATCTTCCTTGAAAATGAAATTCTAAATAAATTTTTAAACGTTATCATTTTTTTAATAAAATCTCTTTATGTTATTTTATTTATAATTATAATAGTACTATCGATAAAATGATTGCGTATGTAGAAGAAAATTTGACAATACAAAGTAGAAAGGTATATTACAGAATATTAATTTATTAAAAACTTTAAAATAAATATGCAAATAAGCAAATTCGAGATTTATTTGAGTGAATAGGAAATGCCTATATATAAGGTATTTCAATATATTCTTATATCATTAGAATTAAATAATCCTAACATGTTTTGATGTCAATATAGTTAGGATAGTGGAAAAAAAACTTTTGTATTTATTCATTTAGATAAATCTACTGTATTTTTTAAAATACATAGTTTTTACTTGAATTACCTCCCTTGAAAATTAATGAACATAATATTTTTTAAATGTTTTAGTAATTTATCCTTTTATTATTAAATCATTTTAATTAATTACTGTTAATACCGACCAAGCGTTAAATATATATATAAAATAGAACAATAAAATTACAATTGAATAACACCAAACATTAATGTATTATAAACCGTTTAAAAAATAGTTATGCAAATTAAACATACACGTAGCTGTGTTTGGGACTTTTCTCACTACTATATATACAGTATTTCAAAAGATTATGTTGTATTATTGATTTAAATAAAAGTGAACCGTTTTGATGGTAATATAGGTGTGATAAATAAAAAAAAAACTTTCAGATTCGTTGATTCTATATATATATATATATATAAATTTAATTTACAGACGTTCAGAACATTGGTACCGTCGGTTTCGGATCAACAAGTGATCGTGTCTCGTCAACTTTCGTCAGTCATTGTTGTGGGTCTTGTTTGGAAGATAATGAATCACGCGTTGTGATAACTTACACGACTTTATTTTTCAGCTTGATTTTTTTCTTTTTAAGGGTTAATTCAGCATATTTTCTGGAAGCCATAAGTTGAAATAAATTTCTTATCAATTAACAAAAGATCAGCGTTGAGATTGTGACACCAACAACAATCACAACAATTCGGCACCTAAACTATCACCACACCAGTTTTAGCAACATGACACTTTTGACGATAAGTATTAATGGCAATGTACAAATGAAAACAATCTTATTTCTAATAATGAATAATAATACATGACAATAAATTAAGCTTACGATAAATATCAGTGAAAAACTCTGAAAACTTCTGGAAAATAATTAAATATGCTCTTATTTTCAACTTTTAATAATCGAGCACTCTGCTGGGTTTCTTCCCACTGACCTCACAAGATATATATATATATATATATATATATATATAGGCTGACAACTGATTGGCTAATCGCTTCAGCCGGCATTTTTCGACTGCCTACGTAACCTACCCAAAGCTGCAGACGCAACGTTGCCAGAGATTGGGTCGTATTCTGGATCAGTACCCTCTGCCCTCATGGGGAGGCAAGTAAATAAGAACAATAATATCGATTACTAGTTGAACCTACTCAACATTGCCCGGTGGTACATTTACTTGCAATTTGTTTTGCTTTGCTTCATTTTTTTTTTTTTATAAGTATATCACTTTTTATTTTCTTAATTTTTTTTTCATTTCAAAAAAAGAACATTAGGTCAGACACTACTTGAGAAATTGTCCGTTCCAAAACTTATGTCCTAACAAGTGAAAATCGCCTTCGCTGGTTTGGGCATGTTGAAAGAAGCCAGGGGTACATCAGCACATGCAGAGACCTAAGGCTGGACAGCAAAAAGAAAGCTGGGCGCCCTAGGAAGATATGGAAAGAAACCATCAGGCAAGACCGTAAACAGTGGCAAATGGACACAGTTAATCTCCACAATCGTGATCACTGGAGACTTAGCATAAGGACAGCAAGACAACATACAAACTTCTTTGTCAAAGGGAACATAGACAATAAACCTGGATAGTGAGTGAGTGTGAAAGAAAGGAAAGGAAGTCTGATGGACGAATACAGAGTTACATCTCATTCCCCCCCACCCTCAAAAAATATTATTTTTCTCTTACAAAGGGAAGTAAGTCTGTAATGGACTATTACAGCGTTAGCCTTTTTGTCATTATTAAAAATGGTAGCTATACGAAAATAAATTCAACCGGATAAATTATTTTCTGGAAGGAATTAACTTGAATTACATGTTATTGTTCTTAACAATATGGACAAACATGCAACAAAATGCCTATTCAGAATAAAATATTGATTTTGTAGGGAGGAACGTATCGATAACAAATCGAGAATTCGACTGCATTTACTATATAGAAGATGACATCCCAATAATTGATATTAATAAGTGAAAGAGTAAAAGGCATTCGCTGTAAAGGACGAAGTTACATTAAATCCAGGCAAATAGACAAACACACATTACTAAGGTAAGTTTACTGACAACAGAAACCACGTAGGCATAAAACGGGGCCCATGATTCTCTGCATAGAAATGTAAAAAGAAGTAATAAACCCCTGAAGCTGCAATACACAAGTTGTTTTACTTTTCTGGTTTTAATATGCAGACTGCCACACGCAGCTGACACATATTTGAAAACTATGCCTGAACCTGCTACAACCAACAGCAAACATAACATCAATGAGAGTCACAACTAGTAGAACTGCTCCAACAGTAAGAAAAAGAGAGGCGGACAATAGACTACACTCTAATGAAAGACAAACATGACTATTTACTACTGATACGTGTAACATCCCAACAACTAGATGACACATTCCGTTCAATGGGTTAAAATGGCAAAAAGGTTTTTGCATTGGTAACTCTACAGAAATAGTGACCATTTTTTTTTCTGCTATTGCAGTCGATTACAGACAGAGTACATGGTTGAAATCCACAAAAATTTTGTGTGCTACATAATGAAAACCACAAGTTTGGGTGGAGAGAATGATTGACGGATTTGGGTTCAAAAGATTGACCTTAGCGAATGGAAGTGACAAAACCATGTGATTTCCACAGAAAGACAATTCTTTCTATTACTGGCCAGACACTCAAGTGGGGCAGACACAAAAAAGTTGCCATCCCACTAATAAAAAAAAATTTTTTTTAAAAGTGGGGGTAGGAGGTGAGCGCACAATGTTAACTAAATGAAATGTGGCCCAAGCCGTATGTCTATCTCTCTTTCTGATGCAGTAACTGATATTTTAAAAGTATATCTCTCTCTGGTTTCCTGTAATGGTCCACTGGCTGAATTAATAAATCTTCCATTAAACTAACCCTCTGCATTCGAGTGAAATTGTTGTGATGACGACAGCGACAGCCTAGATTATCGACCGATGTGTATAAATTATTAACGAACCAGAGAGCAAAATTGTAATATATATAATAAGCATAAATGTTAATTAAAATAAAATAAAAACGACTTATTTGTAAGCAAAATGCACTGAGATTCCAAAAGTCAATGACTATCGGAGTGTTCACATAAAAATTTGGATATTTAAAAAATATGGAATATTTTTTGTGGCGGGATGAATGTGAGGAAATAGACGTGCGTAAAATAAATTAATCAACCGAGATTTTAAATCCATTTCATAAAAACTTACTGCAAGCGTGAATCGATCCTGTTCAAATATTTTGTTATCTTTGAGAAAGAACGAGTCTGTATCGGTTTTGTTGTTACAGGAGAAGGGGGTGTTGGAGGGGCTGGAGATTGCCTGCCGGGAGGTAAAACTTCTCGAGATCCTGGAGAACTACAAAGAGAAAATAAAAAGTCAGTAAGAAAATGAAATTTAATAAACAAATAATATCTGGTTCTTCTTTACTTTCACAGCATGTTAGGCCTCTCTTTCCAAAAAATAGCTAAAGAAATGTATAAACTTTGTTATGTACTTACGTGGTAGCTGAAAAGAAGACTGTACACCAAAAATTACGCAAATTCATCCAGTATTTATTAAATTAAAAATAAAAAACGATTTTATTTATGTCGCCATTTTGACCCAAAACAAAATTTGAGTTATTTCCCTTGCCTAATAAGTAAGTATAAATGTCTACAGATATGCAAGATAGTTTTTTTTCTTTCTTTTTCTTATAATTTAATAAATACTAGATGAATTTGCATATTTTTTCTGTACAATCTTATTTTCAGCTAACTTGTAAGTACATAACTAAGTTTATACATTTCTTTAAATATTTTCATGTCGTTGTGAAAGTAAAGAAGCGGCAAAAATCCTTATTCTGAGATTTATGTCGCCTTATTTAATATATATTCTATATTTATTGTTGAAAATTTAATAAAAACAAAGAAAATATTTTTTATTTAGAATCTGCACAAACAACCCTTTTCCAACTCGTAGGCCATTTCAAATTTTCATTAATTTTTTTTTTCCACTGTTGGTTAATTCCGGTTTTCTCCATTGCTATAGGGTCTTGAGAAAATTATGCTATAATTGCTAGAATAAATTTTAAAGTTCTATTATATCTAGAGAAATAGCAAATATTTACAACAAAAACATAGTATGGATCTTTGTATGTCTCCTTGTCCAATTTCTATAAAAGCCATCCAACACATGCCAGCATGTAAAATGGACGTGAAACCGAATATGCTAATGACTATTTGCCTTTCCTCCCATTCCCACTTTAGAAATGATCTCTTGTTTCTAGAAAAACTAGGCGACATTTTTCTCAGAAAGAAAAAAAAAAAAAAAAAAAAAAAAGAAGCTTATTTGTAAGAACAACTTTTAAGGAAATGACATATACAAATGCTAGAATAATACCCGTTCTAGGACAGATAAAATTAATTCACTGAACAGAACAGTTTTACACTACTTGTATGCCCCCTTACAAAGATTAAAATCAAGATATAATGATACTAAACATCATGGCTAGAATCTTTATTCTAATTTTGATCAAAATCCATTACATGATTTTGACTCTAGAAAATGTCTAAAACTTAAGCCTTAAGAAAATTTGAAATTCAGAGAATCTTGCTTAATTGGTGACTAATGACTATGGATCAAAAAACTTAGTTTTCCTACATTTCAATTTGACGTTTTTTAACATCATGGGTTCATTATATTATCATATAAGATTAGGGGTGGGCTATAGAAACAAAATTTTTCAAATTTATGCCAAAAGTGGCTTATTACTTTCATTTATATGTAACTAGATGGGAACAAGTGATTTTTTTCAAAACGGGTCAAAATTGGAGGGTCGCAAGCCTCAAACGAGATTTGGCCGCGTCGATCCGCGAAAACGGCCCAAATTTCACCCCAAAAGACACTTAGCCACTTATTGCAAGTCTTAGGGTACATTTTTTGACCATCGATTACACAATTTTTCTCAACAACTCCCAAAAATTGATGAAAATGGCCCTAAATTCTCAATTTCTTGGATATGATACTGTAAAACTCCACAGTGTATGAAGCATTGATTTGGTACAGAAGCATCTAAAATTTGCATATCAACTCATTAAGATACTTATCATTAACCAGTAAAATATCAATATAATGCTTTAAAGAGTTCATCTATCACATCATAATTCTCTAGCACAAATACTGGTTTCCGTTTCGTCAAGTCCCATGCACCAATGATATTGCACGGCAAAAATTGAATTTTCAATGTCTTCTGCTCCTCAATCCGCGAAGGATATTGCCATGTTTTCTTTCTATTGTGGGTTGAGAAGTGGTTCTAGATATTTCACAATATATTCATCCATCCCAACTTTCTCCCGTGTCATACCAATGAACCACTCTCGTCCCTTCGGTGTATCCCATATGGCAACGCACAGTTCGTTCAGCTGAACATCATCCCTCTGATCAGTATCGGTGAGCACAAGTGGACACTCGCCAGATTGATGCAGCTCATTGTACATACTATCAGCATCCGGAAACGAAATTGCTTCTTCACTTGGTGTCTCATGACTGCCAGAGAGAAGAATCCCCAGATTTATCTTCATCTGTACTACAGGCATCGACTTCACCAGGTACAAATGAGGAAAATCTTTGCAGTCTTGAGGGTTCAGTTCTTTTCTCAGGAGGATTTCGTTCCACAAGGTTCTCTTCTTGTCCTTTTCTTCTCCCATTGACTTCAATCCCACTTCAAGCTCCTTTACTGAAGTGAATGGACCACCATGACTTTTGCAGATTTTCAGAATTTCGTTTGCGCGATCCACCTTTTTAAGCGCTTTGGTCTTCTTTTCTGTGAGCTTTCTTCTGGTGATTTCCTCTTGGCTCTTGAACCACTGTTTCTCCTGTTCGTCCAACAGCTTAGCAATTGCTCTCGTTTCTTTATCAATCGACACGACTTTCTTTCCTTGTGTTCCATATCCACATGGAATGTGTCGATAAGCCACTTACGTGCAAGAGACTTTTGATCAAAAAAGAATCTACGCTCATGGTCATCAAAATCATCAGGGTTCACATCTTTTCCCAACAGGTTGAAAAGGACACAGTGTTCTCGTTTCCACTTGATCATGTTCACACGTCTGGAACCTTTCACTTTGTAGACGTTCGTGTCGTAGACTTTTAGCAATCGATCAAATTTATGTTTGATCCCAGGTATCGTTACATAATGAACATCACTTCCAAAGGCTTTCTGCCACAATTGTAGGAGCCGCAAAGAGAACTGATGAACATGGTTTTTCTGTGTTATGGTACTGTATTTGGCAGCATGATGTTGTATAGCTTGAACACACTCAGCCTCAGTCGGAAGAGAATCAAGCAGAAGAAAAGTCCAATCATCATAACTGTAATTCTCATCAATCTGCCCTGCTGCACCAGCCATGTTCACTGCATTTACTAACTGAAAAACAAAGCATAGTGCAATGAATCATTTCAAAATTAGTGCAATGTAGTGTCATCAAGTCCATTTAAAGAAGACAATGAATTGCTATTAAAAGTAAACATTTCCTTATATGGTAATTTTCATTAAAACTCAGTTTTGGCCCTTTTTCTCTTATTTTTGACCACTTTTTGTCATTTTTAACACTTAAGAACAGTTTTCAGTTTTTCCCAACTGCTAGGAGCCATACAGAGTTGTCTTATAGACTAGGGGAGATGATAATAGCTGTTTTTCGGCCCAAAACCGCCATTTTGGCCAATTTTGGCTTATTTGGGGGCAATTTTGACCCATTTTAGACCCTGAGATACCCTAAGAAGCCCTATACTTGTAGGACAGTATATGAGAATGACAGATTCTGGTATATGATGCCATTTCTGGTCAAAAAATGTACCCTAAGACTTGCAATAAGTGGCTAAGTGTCTTTTGGGGTGAAATTTGGGCCGTTTTCGCGGATCGACGCGGCCAAATCTCGTTTGAGGCTTGCGACCCTCCAATTTTGACCCGTTTTGAAAAAAATCACTTGTTCCCATCTAGTTACATATAAATGAAGGTAATAAGCCACTTTTGGCATAAATTTGAAAAATTTTGTTTCTATAGCCCACCCCTAATAAGATAATGGTAACAATCCTTATATCCCTTGAACTGTATTATTCTTCTAGATATATGCAGGTTATACACTACTTACAAATCTAACCGTCTATACCATATTGTTTCAGCCTTAAGTCGGGGGGCATTTTTATGGTTGAAAGGAAGGATTTTGCATAGGCTCGTTCATAAGTCAACCTATATTTTTGGTATCAAATTAGGTTTGAACAAATTAAGAAAAACTTCAGAAATTCTACATCATTATTCACTCTGAAAATTTACGATATATTTCTTTTGCAATGTCAAAACTAACTTTTACAATTCAAAATTTGGATTGACAAGATTAAATTTTTTATCGCACCTGCTTACACTACCTTTCTAGACCATGAATGGTCACTGGATTGAGGAAGCTTTCTGAGCACTACTCGGCTCTCGACAAAGAATTGCAATTCACTCCCTGGTCTATGCTGACCCCCAACTGAAGAGCTGAGGATGAGACTGGAAAAGGCAATCTTGACTGCATGATCCCACGCAAACGCCTCTATCAATATTCAACTCAGAAATACCAGTCTCTAGGCATATCTATGATTTATCAAGTTAGGCAAGTCTCCCTCACACCGACATTGAAAAAAGACCTGTCTGCGAACCCACGGCATGTCTCACATTCAAAGAAGCGAGAAGAGAAGACAGTTAAGCAGCTCAGAAGCAGTAAAGAATAAGAGGAAAGACATACATTGTGCATGCCTCAGCTCTAATCTTTAAGGAAAGATACCTTTGAAGCCAAGTCTGAACCAACACTTCGACCTTTGACTGTACTTTTGACCAATTCTTCTCAAGCTGGAGATACGGTTCAAACCATATGGTGAAGATTCAAACCAAATCATCCATCCAGCAGAAAAGACACAAAAGCGAAGCATTACTATTCCAGACACCCAATCACAAGCCGATTGACCTACTGCAGTTGATTTTAATCCCTGTAATCGTTTCGTAATGTGCAAGCACCTATCACTGTATCAATGTCTCGAAAGCATAGCATAAAAACACTTATATCATCGACGAATGCAGAAACCTTGGCTCGCGCTTTTCAAGGTGATTCTGCATAGAATCCATCTCTATGAAACAATTGCTCCAACACAAGAATACAAAGAAGAGGCAACAGTGAACAACCTTGACATACCAACCGAGAGAGCAAATGACCTAAACACTTTCCATTCTCCTGCACGATTGCCATCAGCAAGTGAAACAGAATGGAAATCCAACTGCAAAGGTCCATTTAAAACCAGTAGTCTATGAAACAGATAAGAAACAATGGTCGACACTGTTGAAAGCTTTGAACCGATTCAAATTGATCAGCACTGATTCTGTGTGATCTTCTATCTCCTCTATGATCGTACGAATCAGATGCAAATTGTTCTGAGTCAATCTCCCTATTGCACCGTAGTTTTGCTCAGGCGTGGTTAATTCTCTAACAGCAACTTGCAACCAATTTAATAGAATCTGGGCCAAAATTTTTAACTTTGTGTTTAGTAGAGTTATGGGCCGGCAATCATCTTGTTCCTCCTCACCATGCTTGTCTCAGTTTCTTCAGCAATGTGATCACACCCTTGGTCACCTAACCAGGACTAGATCTCTAGTCAAACTAATGGTTGAACACATCTGTCAGAAGTGGTATAACCATTTTAAGTTTTGGCGATTTGTTGTAGCTAAACTGCTTCAACACAGCCAAGATCTCACATTTGCTGCTCCAGCCATGCTGAGGTTGGAAGAGTCAATAAATAGTTGCCAAACTTCTATTAATCTGAACACGAGATCAGAATTCAGGTCAGACATGAAGGTTATCTCTGGGCTATGACCCAGGCTAGCCTTCTGTGAAAAATAGAAATGTAAAAAGAATGGCCTAATAGGGGTAAAAGAAAGTTCCCAAGAGGGACTAGGAGAGAGAGAGAGAGAAAGTTCCCAAGAGGGACTAGGAGAGAGAGAGAGAAAGTTCCCAAGAGGGACTAGGAGAGAGAGAGAGAGAGAGAAAGTTCCCAAGAGGGACTAGAAGAGAGAGAGAGAGAGAGAAAGTTCCCAAGAGGGACTAGAAGAGAGAGAGAGAGAGAGAAAGTTCCCAAGAGGGACTAGGAGAGAGAGAGAGAGAGAGAAAGTTCCCAAGAGGGACTAGGAGAGAGAGAGAGAGAGAGAGAAAGTTCCCAAGAGGGACTAGGAGAGAGAGAGAGAGAAAGTTCCCAAGAGGGACTAGGAGAGAGAGAGAGAGAAAGTTCCCAAGAGGGACTAGGAGAGAGAGAGAGAGAAAGTTCCCAAGAGGGACTAGGAGAGAGAGAGAGAGAAAGTTCCCAAGAGGGACTAGGAGAGAGAGAGAGAGAGAGAAAGTTCCCAAGAGGGACTAGGAGAGAGAGAGAGAGAGAAAGTTCCCAAGAGGGACTAGGAGAGAGAGAGAGAGAGAGAAAGTTCCCAAGAGGGACTAGGAGAGAGAGAGAGAGAAAGTTCCCAAGAGGGACTAGGAGAGAGAGAGAGAGAAAGTTCCCAAGAGGGACTAGGAGAGAGAGAGAGAGAAAGTTCCCAAGAGGGACTAGGAGAGAGAGAGAGAGAAAGTTCCCAAGAGGGACTAGGAGAGAGAGAGTTCCCAAGAGGGACTAGGAGAGAGAGAGAGAGAGAGTTCCCAAGAGGGACTAGGAGAGAGAGAGAGAGAGAGTTCCCAAGAGGGACTAGGAGAGAGAGAGAGAGAGAGTTCCCAAGAGGGACTAGGAGAGAGAGAGAGAGTTCCCAAGAGGGACTAGGAGAGAGAGAGAGAGTTCCCAAGAGGGACTAGGAGAGAGAGAGAGAGTTCCCAAGAGGGACTAGGAGAGAGAGAGAGAGTTCCCAAGAGGGACTAGGAGAGAGAGAGAGAGTTCCCAAGAGAGACTAGGAGAGAGAGAGAGACAGAGAGAGAGAGTTCCCAAGAAGGACTAGGAGAGAGAGAGAGAGAGAGAGTTCCCAAGAGGGACTAGGAGAGAGAGAGAGAGATCCCAAGAGTGACTAGGAGAGAGAAAGAGAGAGAGTTTCCAACAGGGACTAGGACAGAGAGAGAGAGAGTTCCCAACAGGGACTAGGAGAGAGAGAGAGAGAGTTCCCAACAGGGACTAGGAGAGAGAGAGAGAGAGTTTCCAAGAGGGACTAGGAGAGAGAGAGAGAGAAAGTTCCCAAGAGGGACTAGGAGAGAGAGAAAGAGAGAGTTCCCAAGAGGGACTAGGAGAGAGAGAGAGAGAAAGTTCCCAAGAGGGACTAGGAGAAAGAGAGAGAGAGAGAGTTCCCAAGAGGGACTAGGAGAAAGAGAGAGAGAGAGAGTTCCCAAGAGGAACTAGGAGAAAGAGAGAGAGAGAGAGTTCCCAAGAGGAACTAGGAGAAAGAGAGAGAGAGAGAGAGTTCCCAAGAGGAACTAGGAGAAAGAGAGACAGAGAGAGAGTTCCTAAGAGGAACTAGGAGAAAGAGAGAGAGAGAGAGAGTTCCCTAAGAGGAACTAGGAGAAAGAGAGAGAGAGAGTTTCCAAGAGGGACTAGGAGAGAGAGAGAGAGAGTTCCCAAGAGGGACTAGGAGAGAGAGAGAGAGAGAGAGTTCCCAAGAGGGACAAGGAGAGAGAGAGAGAGTTCCCAAGAGGGACAAGGAGAGAGAGAGAGAGAGTTCCCAAGAGGGACAAGGAGAGAGAGAGAGAGAGTTCCCAAGAGGGACAAGGAGAGAGAGAGAGAGAGTTCCCAAGAGGGACAAGGAGAGAGAGAGAGAGAGTTCCCAAGAAGGACAAGGAGAGAGAGAGAGAGAGTTCCCAAGAGGGACAAGGAGAGAGAGAGAGAGAGTTCCCAAGAGGGACAAGGAGAGAGAGAGAGAGTTCCCAAGAGTGACAAGGAGAGAGAGAGAGAGTTCCCAAGAGTGACAAGGAGAGAGAGAGAGAGAGTTCCCAAGAGGGACAAGGAGAGAGAGAGAGAGTTCCCAAGAAGGACAAGGAGAGAGAGAGAGAGTTCCTAAGACGGACAAGGAGAGAGAGAGAGAGTTCCCAAGAGGGACTAGGAGAGAGAGAGAGTTCCCAAGAGGGACTAGGAGAGAGAGAGAGAGAGAGTTCCCAAGAGGGACTAGGAGAGAGAGAGAGAGAGAGAGTTCCCAAGAGAGACTAGGAGAGAGAGAGAGAGTTCCCAAGACGGACTAGGAGAGAGAGAGAGAGTTCCCAAGAGGGACTAGGAGAGAGAGAGAGTTCCTAAGAGTGACTAGGAGAGAGAAAGAGAGAGAGTTCCCAACAGGGACTAGGAGAGAGAGAGAGAGAGAGAGATAGAGAGTTCCCAAGACGAACTAGGAGAGAGATAGAGATAGATAGGTGAGACAAGAGAGAGAGAGAGAGAGAGAGAGAGAGAGAGAGAGTTCCCTTATAAAGGTCTTATTCGATCAGATCGTCTCTGAGAAGAGACCACATGGATTATTGTCAAGATAAAAATGTATACTACACTGAATTATTTGCAACAAAAAATTTTTTTTTTTAAATAAAGAAATTTTACACATTAGGCAGAAGACCATCAAAAGTGTGTCGTGTGTGGGGGGGGTGTCACTTGTCATCCTCTGTCTTTTCTATTCTTAACTAGACGCATTTTCACTTACAACAATATCATATTACCACTATGTACAACCCTACTTAAAATATTCCCAATCATTTCAAATCTATTTTAGTTACAATTTCATTGGAAATCACTTTTGTCAAATAGTAAGTAATAGTTTGCTAGTATTCATCTCTTGATTTAGATTTGCGGGTCAACGTTAACACGTGCACGGCGACTTGACTCATCCAGTACATTATAGGTCATCTTGACTGCTGTATACTGGTTTGGTTTGTTTTACTACATATCAACCTCTTGTTAGTTATTTTATGCCAAAACATTAGTTTTTAATGTTTATGCATTTCCATGTTTATGCATTTCCATGTTTATGCATTTCCATGTTTATGCATTTCCATGTTTATGCATTTCCATGTTTATGCATTTCCATGTTTATGCATTTCCATGTTTATGCATTTCCATGTTTATGCATTTCCATGTTTATGCATTTCCATGTTTATGCATTTCCATGTTTATGCATTTCCATATTTATGCATTTCCATATTTATGCATTTCCATATTTATGCATTTCCATATTTATGCATTTCCATATTTCTTTTAATATTTATGCATTTTCATATTATTTCTTTTACTATTTATGCATTTTCATATTATTTCTTTTACTATTTATGCATTTTCATATTATTTCTTTTAATATTTAGTTGTTTTGTTTTACGAGATATCAACCCTTTTCAGGCAATTTAATGCTGAATCCAGTCATTATATGCTTAAAGTTCTTTATATGTTGAAGTATCCATTCACGGTGTTTGGTTGAGTGAAAGGAGGAAAGAGAGGGAGATGGAAAGAGGGAGGGAGGGAAATTGTTTTTGTTTTGGATTTGCAGAACATGATTGAGTATTGAAAAAAAAAAAAAACAATACAACATCAATGTTTGGTGCATTTTGGAGTCAGGAAGTCAACTTTAGACAGCCTGATCTGGTAGCGCTAGTAGGTTCTAGTTGACCCATAGATGGGACCCTTACAGTTACTACCACTCCGAGTGGACCTGGGAGCATGGCAACTAAGGGGCAACTCAACATTCCCCACAGCTCCCAAGTGAAGGTCTTTTAAGGTCATACTCAGGACCCTGTGTATTGGAAACGGTTGTGACATCACATGGCTAGAACAGAGAGGGGGTAAGAGGAGTAGGCAGTTGGTTGGAAGTTCGCAAAATGAACACCACGTGTAGAGAATGGTTTAACATCGATGATAAGTTAGGGGGCTAAGGGCCCCAAAGATCCGTAGCCAGAACACTGTCCCCAACACCCAGCAGAAGAGAAGGCAATGTCAACAGCTCAATAAAAGGTGCTTTATTCGAATTCTTCTTTTCTTTGTGTTATTGCATCAAACTTTAATCCTAGCGAGAATTCACCCCTGGAGACGATCGTGGAATGACTGCCTCACTCACGAAAGAACATGGGAGACACGAGGTATGTTTACAAACGTCCACATATTTTATTTGGTTGTGACGTGCGAGACGTTAAACCTCCCCCGAGACGGGAGGTAATGTTACACTTTGATCCTAGCCGGAATGCAAGTTAGTTTGTTTAATATCAATTGCCGCAATTTCAATATATTATTATATTATCAAGACAGACTTACCTACAATCATTGTCCAAACAGATCACACTATTTTCTGTCACCTGTTCAAGTATCCGCACCTCTTTTTCATTAGCTGAGAATTCAAAAGGAAAATCAAAATGAAAAACAATGTCAGATTGATGGTGAGAAAGTTCCTAACATAACAATAAATTCTTATAAAAATAGAACACAAATACTAGTGAAGAACAACTAACGTTACAAAAAGTTTTAGAACATATTTTTTTTTATATATAAAAACTGGAATACCAGTTCCAGGACAGGTAAAATTAATTTACTGAACAGAACAGTTTTGCACTACTTTTATGAACTAAGATTAAAATAAAGATATAATGATACTAAACCTCATGGCTAGAATACGTATTCCAATTTTGATCAAAATCCATTACATAATTTTGATTCTAAGAAAATGTCTAAAATTTAAGCCTTAAGCTTAAATAATCTTAAGAAAATTTGAAACTCAGGGAATCTTTCTTAATTAGTGTCTAATGACTATGGATCAAATTTAATACAAACCTGAAATATTTGAATTTTCTGATAGGAGGTTGTGCCCATATTATGTCCCCTAAAACCCTTTAAAATACTCCAAAGAAACTGAAATTTGGAGAATATTTATTAATTGAATTCTAATACCTATTTAAATTTCACAAAAATCGGAGATACCCCTTTGCATAAAATTAAATTAAACTAAATATAGCCCACATTACAACCCCTTATGACTAGTAGCTGTGTGCCAAAATTCATAATGAGTGGTTAATTAGTTTAGGACTGAATCGTGTACATACAAATATATAAACATATACATATACTTAACAATGGAGATAGTATGAAAAATTATAGAAACATTAAGTGTTGAGTTTGTGACAATTTCTTGAAGCTACTTCACTAAAGAAGGAGGTAATATCTGGGAAGATAGTCTAATGACCACAGAACATATACTACACTACCCCACCCTGAATCGAGCATTGAAATATAATACAATTAATAGAATAGTATAGTTTCAGATGGACAGATACCAAATCTCTACTAGTAATAGATGTGTAATATATTGAATGTGAGTATGTTAGCTAGTTTTAAATAACAGTTATTTTTTTTTTTTGCTGCACTTAGAATTGTTCAAGGACAGGACTGTCTTGTGAGGTTAGAGGTTAAATCAGTCGAATGTGGGAACACAGATATAGCAAACGGAAAACGGATGAGGAATTAGGTCATCAAAGAAAGGATTTGTTACATTAGTTAAGGAGTAAAGCTGAAGAGACCAATTAATATGGGCTCGTAAATCAGCACAAATATGGATCTCTCATTTTCTTTTCTTCTTCACAATGTCTGCTGAATGCGGATCCCAGAATAAAATAACAGTTACCTAAATGCTACAAATATGAAAGTTGATTTCATTCATTCTAAGCGTGGCAGAATTTTGTTCAATTAGAATAAGAGTTTCTTCAGGAGTTTGATTTCAGCTTTTCGAAATGTTCGGGTCTCCGCCTTAGCCATCACCACTAAACGATCAACGACGGCCATCACAAGCGAGATAAGAAGCAATCCAAGTATCGATCATGGCCACACCGGACTATACAACACATGACCATACAACCTTATGTATATACATATATTTTTCATATTAGTTCTTTGGTGATTTGTATGTTTTCTACGTCTTGATAAGAGAAGTGGCAAGACATAAGGAAGAGGAGTAGGAAGAAGAAAGGAAAAAATTTCAGGTGACTGATGATAAAACAATCCTCCCTCTTGCAGAAGGAGATAATGCCTGGGATGGCCTCCTAGGACCAAGCTGGAACCATACTCCACTTTGACTTAAGTACAATGGCCCCCATTTCAACTTAAATCTATGTAATATGTTCATTCCATTTGCAGTAGGCGTAAATGTTGCAGACGTGAAATACTCCTTTCATCTACCTCTTTTTCATAAAAACATATCTACACAGGATGCCTAAATGACTCAAACTGAATGAAACAATTACATTTCCTATGACATGACACATTTCATATTTTCCTTTGAAAATATCCTATGTTAAAATGCAAACAAATAGATTTCCGAGATTTAATATTTCCTATTCTAATAAAAAAAATAGTCATTAAATCTCTATATATAAAACTCAATGTCAATGTATGTGCGTATGTTCCCTATAGAAAGAAAGGTTAGAGAATCTACATAAAAGTGTATTCTTATGTAAAATTAACCGGAGAAGATAATGGAAGTGTTCCCGAATCTCTAAGTGTACCCTTAAGAGCAGATTTCGTTGGTGTCGAGTTTTTCAGCCATAATTTGGAACGAAAACACTGTAATTTCAATGTATACTTTCCAGAAATGACTCAGGATTTGCTTTCAAAATTAGTTAACATTTTTTAAGCTTCTCTTCAGACTAAGAAGGGGGGGGGACAAGAAACTCAGTGGTTTTAGTAGTGCTCTGGAGGCATCCTTAATTTTATGTGGATGGTTTCAGTAGCTCTCTAAACGGAAGCAATAAATGTATGATAACAGTATTACATTGATAAATGGTATATAGTAAGATTACAGTATTACATTGATAAATGGTATATAGTAATCCAAACGTGCTCAACATCCTAGATAGAACAAGTGTATTTAAATGCAGTGTTGCCCGGGAATAAATTAAAACAAATACACATTTCATTATATTTTTGAGGAAGTGGGGGAGGTGGGGGTAAGAAACTTGGTGTTGCCTGGGAGCAATAACTTTAAAACTTAAAGCTCATTATTATTTTCAATAGATTAAAACAAGAAAGAGGAATGAGCTGGGCATCAGGTAGAGGAATGTGGAAGGGGGAAAGAGAGAAATATAGACGGGTTGAGAAGAGTTTTAATATAAAGATGTTACATACACTTTTTAACCTCTTCTATTTTGTTTTTTATGGACCCCGGGCAATGCCGGGTAGCCCTACTAGTGTTTATATAATATTTTTGTTTAATCTTTCCTCTTACTAATAATATAAATGTTGATAAAATTTAATTTTACTAAAATCTGAATGACTTTTCCATCATGTTTCCTTGGAAATTGCCATTTGGTAGTAATAGCACTATACCAAATGATTTCATTTAAATAAAAAAAATTTTTTTTTTTTTTTTTTTTTTTTTTTTAAATTGGTGCAGTTTCTGGTATACAGGTTAACCTGATAAAAATATTTTTTAATAAAATTGCCCATCTCAAATATATATATTTTTTGTTATAACATTGTCACACTTTCAAAAATCAAAGCATTGAAATATCAGATCAAATCAATTTGACATACCTCAAAATGAGCAACAACAAAAGGGACACATTTTGTCTTAACACCAATCTTCTTTTAATTTTGATTTCCAATATTAAAAGGTTTTTGATACAATCCAATCTTTTTTTTAAAATACCATTTATGAAATTGTGTGATTACATCTCTGCACGACATCTTTTATTTAAATGGATTTTTTTTATTTGTTTGTTTATACATTTTGCTTAAATAAATTTTTGTAAATAGAACTATGTATTTTTTTTTATTTTTTAGAAATCTCCATAGTTTACAAAACAAAGTTTTGTAAATACAACTTTTGTTTTTAAATCAAAAGTGTACACGTAACAAAATGTGATTATAAAAAAAAAAACTCTTTTAGGCTATCAATAAATAAAACTAGTTCTTTTTTTTTCTTTTTATTAAATACGCTGTATTAATTTGTTCATAATTCAACCAGAAAAAAAAAAAATTTTTAATTTAAAAAATGCAGGGTTAGGGCAAAATGTGTTTTTTGGGTTGTTGGTCATTTTGGGGTGCCTCAAAATGATTTGATGAGAAAGAAAAAAGAAAAATGCCGAACCTTCTGATGTTATTTTCTCGCAGTATTTTGAGAAATTAAATTTCGACAAATTTATTTCTTCAAAAGACTTTTTGGCAACTGTTGTATAAACATTGGCTTCACTATAATCGGATGATAAAATCTGTGTGGGGTCAATGACCCTACGTGTAGTTTTACGCTTCCGTTTTATGATGGGTTCATCTTCACAATCACTTGAATCACTACTGTTAGAAGTCTTCGTACAAGGCTTTGGGGAATGGCTTTCTAACTGGAAAAAAGATAAAATAAAAACACATAAAATGATAAATTTGAACAAAAGAAATTCTCTTACAGATATTTTTTTTTTCGTGTCACACTTTCTAATTTATTATTTTTTTACACTATTTTAGATATTTAAATTTAAAAGTATTGAGAACTTTATTGGAAAAAACAAAAACGTTGAAAAAAAAAAAAAAAAAAAAAAAAAAGAAAAGAAAAAGGAAAAAAAAAAGTCTCTCTCTCATCTAATATATAAAGTAGAGACAATTTTTCCCCTGTACCTTCTCGGGGTATAGGAAAATAACCACATGCATCACAGGCTAGTAAACTCACCACTATACTACACTTATTCACTCGAGCGTGTTTTAGTAAATTTGTTATTTTTTTCTACCTAACAATAAATATTACATTTGGCCCACTATCAACGTCTCTCCGAAAAACCAACTCCATATAGGTGGTAACAAAAACTTTTCTCCCTAACAATTCTGTACTGTCACTCTACTCATCAACACCGGGAACTACTACACACAGTTTAATTTTCAGAAAACACTGGTTCTTATTTATTATTTGCCTGGTATTAATTTACTACATAATATAAAGCAATACGCTCCCGTTCACTCCGATGATTTTCTGCGAATATCAGATTATGTTATTTCTAATTCTACCTATGACTTCTACATTTATATTCATTCCGGAATTAAGCGAATGAAATTAACGAACACAGTTCCTGCAACATTTATTCATTCAACATGGTGGCTACAATTTCTTGATCGAATCGACATCCTATTTAATTCAATAAGCGCCAAGATACTGGTAGACCCCGATACATTTACATTTTCAAAATCATACACCTTTAACACACATATTATAGAAAACTTGTCCAAATCCAGTCATTTTCATCAACTTCAAATGACCTAAACCGTGTCATTGCTGAATTTTAACATAACATGCATGCCCATAATCAAGCTTAGCTTAGCTTAATTGACCTATTTTCACATATATTTTTAAATCGAAACCATAGCGCAGTCGTTAGAAAGGCAGGTTTCATGATCGCCAGTTTCAGCGTTCGATCCCATTCTACTCTACCACTTTTTACTTTTTAAATTTCGCTACTTTCAGCGTTCGATCCCATTCTACTCTACCACCTTTTTCTTTTTAATTTATAGCATTCGCCAACACGGTAGAGCGGGGGGGGGGGGAGAAACAACAATAGGCCGTTTTTTTTTATTCGACGTCATGCAATAGGTTGTACTTTCTCCCGTGCAACGCCGGGCGCCGGGTTCCGCTAGTATATATATATATAAAGTTAGGCATGTGTATATATTTATACATATATGCACAGGGTAATCTCCTGAACTAATGAACAAATCATTATGAATTTTGGAATATATTTGGCATGGAAATTTAAATGTTTTAAAAAATAAAAAGTTACGGTCAGTTTGATCCTAAAATATTTCTATTAGTCACATGACCTTTAAAAGATTGAATTTTCCTCATTCCACAAAATGAAAGTGTAAAGAAAGGACACTCTGGCCTGAAGAGGTTTGGCTCTTTGTAGCTGTGACTGAAACATGTTTTTAAATGTGTAGCCAAATTATATTTGTATAAATAAAACATTAGCAGTAAATAGATCCATTTATCATTGAGCACTATTACATAAACAAAGTAAAGATTCTCTGGATTTTTTTACCTTGGATTACTAATATATATATATATATATATATAGCATGTTACACAAATAACGCTTCAAGTGAAGTGGGCATGTATGTAGTATGAATGATAATCATCTCCCGAAGCAACTTTTTTACGGAGAACTTTGTGAAGGAAAAAAACCACCCATAAACCGAAACGCAATAACTCTCTATATTTCTGGTTTTACAAAGATTTTCTTACGTTTAATGGACACCGATAACACTGAACAAGATTCTCTTGTCTGTTCATTGATACTTTAGTCGACAAACTATTATTCGACTCTCAGTGTATGTGCTGATAAATCTGTGTTTGCGAATACAAGCAAACGGCGGTGGACTGCTGTGTACGTACCGAGCTTAATGTAAACTCATTCATCTGTCCTTCTCTTGTTCTTCCTTCTCTCTGCCTGTCTGTCCATTTGTCTCTGTTGTTTACATTATAATTGACATCAATAAACTCCTTTGTTTACAACCTAAAAGATAATTCTACTCAGAATTCGGATACTGTCGTCCTACTTTTGGGGATTCTCTTTTGTTTACCAAATCCTAATAAACTCTTTTATCCATTGTCCGTTGACGGACGTCATAAAGAATGGTAACACTAATTGTGTTTTCAAAATTTCTAAACCAATTATGTTTCAATAATTTTTAAACAAAAAGGATTCAACTTTTTAATTTTATAGTTTGCAGTACTTAAGCATTGGGTTCACAAGAAGTGCAGTGAAATTACTGGTAGGTTAAAGAGAGGATAACTAGTGGATGGAGTCGGGTTAGGGAACTTCTGCCATTACTAACAAGCAGAGTGTTACCACTGTCGACCAAGAGAAGAGTCTATTAGGTATGTGTACGCAGTGTGATGATGTAAGGAAGTGAAACCTGGCCAGTGAGGGTTGAGGACATGCATTGGATCGAGAGAAATTCTATGAGAATGATACGATGGATATCTAATGCGAGTCTTAAAGACAGGCTTAGATCAGATGACCTCAGAAGAAGATTAAATGTGTACAGTATAAGTGTGCAGAAGAGTAGACTTCGATTGTATGGCGACGTTGAAAGAGTTTTGGGGTCAGTAGATGTAGAACAGTTAAGTTAGCAGGTCCAGTACACAGAGAAAGGCCAAGGAAAACATGAAAGGAAGGGATAAAAATGAACTTGAGAGAAAGAGGGATAAATAAAGACCTGACCAGAGATAAGTTAGTTTGGAAGTCACTTTCTTACAGCCGTCCAACACATGCCAGCATGTAAAATGGATGTAAACTTTTGACTAAATTATATGTCCATCATCTCATGTTACAATAAATAACATCGTTTCTACCTGCCATTGCTCAGTAGTCTTTGTATTACTTTTCTTAACAAGATGCACATGAAGAAGGTCAGAGGTGACATCAGCCCAAACATTGTGAAAATAGCATCCAAGATGAGAACAGTAGTCCAAATTATACAAATTACCAATTCTCATTTAAAAAATTCCGAAATATAATCAATTTTATTCAAAACTAGCTGTACCTACCTGAATTAGTTATGTTTGTTTTGTTTTTGTGGGGGATATTTGAATGACTTTAATAACAGTTCTGATGAGAAGCGTTCTATTTCCCTTTGAGCAATCTATAATTATACTTGACTGTTCGTTTTATATTTGAAATAAAATGTTTAGAAACATATACGAACAAGAAATATATATAAACTGTTTATTTTGGAATATGATTGATATATAACAAGATTGCCCCTAATAAGTATGATCAGGAATAAAAACAGAGGAGAGCAAAGATTGTTACCGGGTTGCAAGGATATCCTGAGCATGCTCAAGTTTGCACTCCACTAGTGAGTCTGGCGAGGCATCCAAAGTACAGGGTGAAACAATTGTGAGAAAAAAATAATGTCGACATCATACGAACGATAAAAATTCCTTTTTGTATTTTAGAGTCTTCATTTGTGAACCAGCCTGTAGAAGAAGATGCTTCGGGAAATGTTAGAATTCCTCAATGGACGAAAGACAAGTGTTTATTTTCAGTGGTATGTAACATGGCATCTTCAACAAAGATATTGGCTCCCTGACACATAATTATAAGAAGCAACGTCACATCTACTCATTTGAAGAACTTTGCATGTGCCCACTCCCCCGTAAAAAATTGAGAGGCTGATATATATATATATATATATAAGTAAAGTCAACTTTTCGATTTCTGCAGAGACACTAGTTTTTACCAGCTCTTTGCCTGGATTGAAAACTACTCCTTATTATCTCACTTTGAATTCAACTCCATAAAAACTATATCTGGAAGTCCATGTGAGCCTTTCAAATGGCTTTTAATACACAACTTACATCCTAAACTTTTACATTACAACCTCTTCCAATCTTGGACCTTTAATGGTTTGATTTCTCCAAAATTCAACGGATTTTACCATTTTTGATGCCAACCTTTTTCTGGATCTACCGCTTTTGAACCTGCTGCTACAATTTTCATGACGCCTTTAACGGTGAACATTTTCAACCTCTTCTCTTTGCATTGGACATTTTCTATAATTTCTATATTTGTATTTATATTATATTTATATCTTTTCAAATTATGACTTTTGGTAATTCCCCTACCAACTTATATCTATTCCTCTGATAAGATTTCATTCTTTGAAAAGTCATGACTTAAGGAAGGAAAAATAAATCCTGTTTTGAGCAACTGAAGACGTAATAGATATTGTATTTCTACAATCTTTATTCTCATCTGTTTCTTGTCATATATATATATATATATATATATATATATATATAATACTAAAACTTGCTGGTTTGCATATTGAATGTTTTAGATGGTGAGCAATTGGTTAGGTGAATAGAGGAAGTAAGAGTAGCAGCAGTAGCAACTCTAAAGAAGGAGAGTAAGAGAATGACAAAATAAATGACATAAAACATATCTTTGTTAGTTTTATTTAATTGCTCCATAAAATGTGTTTTTTTTTACAAACAGATACTACACTACCTCCACACTTCTCAAAAAAGTAGGAAGTAATGCCTGGGAGGATGGTATCATGACAACAGAACAGATACTACACTACCGTCACACCTCTTAAAAAAGGAGGGGGGAATGGCTGGGAGTATAGTTTCGGCTTCAGAGATACATAATCTCCATTGTTAATAGATAAGATGATTCGTAATAGAAGTAGGAGTAGAGTTTCGGCTTCAGACAGACAGATACAAAATCTCCATTATTATGAAAATGGTAATATAAGGTTCAGGGTTGGTGGTCGGAGTACAAAGGGGTCTTTATTAATTTCCGGACAACAAACACATGGGCCTTCTAATTTTAAATAAGGAATTTCAGTCACACTGTCTATAAAATCACTGTTCATTTTACAATGAAGGTATAATAGCAAAGTGAACACCCAATCAGTGCATGAAAATAAATGGAAATTTTAACATTTACTTTTTCCGATAAGTGTCCTTTAAACGTGCTAATCAACAATAATTTGCATTTTAGGGGAAGGGGGGGGGTCCATTTCACAGTAAATCATTTGAGGAACTCAATTACGATTGTGCAGGGTTTTTTTGTGTTTTTTTTTAAAGATTTTAAAATTTTCTCATCGTGCAAAATGAAAGTTCACCTTTGGCCATTGTTTCATGGAAATGACAGAAATCACTAAGGGTGATAACTCGATCAGACTAAAAAACTGGATCGGAATTTAATTTTCAAAATTTAAGACTAAGGTTAAGTATGGACAAAATTTTAAATGAAAACAGATATGCATTATGAGAGTTCTGTTCCCAATGTAAAATGAACCCTCACTCTCGGAACAGTATCAGAACAAATTTGAAGCGATAAATATATAAACCAATTCTCTCGTATTAAAACTTTGAGGTAAATAAAAAGAATAAGTGAACAGAAAATTAAATGTCTCACAAAATTATGTTGTGGGAAAAGGGTTCTCAAAAAAACATTTCAGTACTGTCCTAACGTACGGTCGCATATTACTTACAGTGGAATGGGTTTCGGCAGCACTTCATTACTTTCAAACAACTTATTTTTACTTAAAACCATGTTTTAGTATAAAAACAAAAATGTAACATTAAACATGGTACTTATGCAGTTTACGAACCGTGTTTTTATTAGCATATTCCAACAGGTTACGAAGGGGAGGGGGGCAGCCTACGTTGGGGGTGGGGGTGGGGGGCAACAAGATGTTTGTTCACATTACACTTACATTTCTGCATGTTTATACGGTCGGGAAAATGGAGCAGGAAGGGAATTCTAAAGGCAAGTGGTCCAAGGAAAGAAGCTATCAGAGTACAAAATCTTCCAGCATTTAGGAACCTCTACAGTGAAGGGGTGAGATTTTGCTGCTAGTCAGGTGGGTCGGGCGTATTTACATTGGGGTGGTACAAATGCAGTGAGTTTGTTAGAACACATTCCGTGGAAGTACTTGTAAAACAGGCACAGGCATGCGGCTCTGTGGCGATGCGACAGGGGCTGGAGCTTGGCAGACAGTGCAGAAACTATTAGGTTAGAAATTCTTTTTTGTACCCTGTCCAAGAGGGAGACACCAGTGTTTGGTGCACCAGCCCAGGTGTGGCAACAATACACCATGCACAGACCAATCCTTCTCCTATCATAAACATTCATTGGATAATTTCTTTATCACCAGCCAAATAGCTCAATTTTCCTTTCAGTGTTTGAGTATCAACACAATTATTTAACCACCATCCCCCAATCAATTTTTTAAAAATACAAACCTCCAGAAATCTGTCACTTAAAACTGATTGTTACTCAATGTCTTTATCTGTTGCACCACAGGTCGACAAAGATTCCCGAGGTTGAAAAGAAGCACCTGAAGAAAGTGGGAGGTTACATCAGCGGAAACATTGTGAAAATAACAACCAAGATGAGAACAGTAGTCCGAATAAATCATATAATTTGGATTATTCAGACTACTGTTCTCATCTTGACTGTTATTCTCACAATGTTTCTGCCAATGCAACCTCCGACCTCCTTCAGGTGCTTCTTTTCGAAATTCAGAACCTAATAGTCAAACTGCAGATTATTGTCAACTAGCAGGAAGATCCGATGTTGTCCGGGATTGAATGAGAATCACTACTATACACTTTTTCACTGTACTCATATCATATTATTTTTTTCGTCTTCGCTGCCCCCCCCCCTCCTACCGTCTCTCCCAGTAATATAGTCGGAGAAAGAGGAAATATTAGAAAACTCTCTGAATTAGTGTTTTATACATGATTTAAATTTCATTAAAATCGGATATACGTATTTGAAATTTCAAGGGAGTTCTGTCCCTATGGGTCACTTAGAGGTAGGGATACATAGATATATTCGGCACATAAAGGGTAATGTACAAATACTGGAATACTTCCATTGTCTTCCCCAGAGAATTTTATAGACATGATATAAATTTCATCAAAATAGGATATATTTGAAGTTTTAAAGGAGGTTTGATATCCATAGCTCCCTTAGGTTAGGAGAACACTTACAGATTCGGGATCACTATTTTCATAAGAATAGGATCTGCCCTCATAGATTTCTTAGGGGTGCACTTAGAAATTCAGGAACACTTTCGTTGTAAATTTTATATAAGACTACACTTTTAGATTTTATGTACATTCTCTAACCTTTCTTTCTTTAGGGAACATACACAGACCACGTTTAAAGCACGATTCTTGGGAAATATTTTTTAAAATTTTATTTTCATTCGCCGATTGTGTGCACCTTATCAAGAACCCTTAAATGGGATAAAGATTCACCAGCCCAAATATGACAACAGTACTTTAGTTACAACCAATATTTACAGTAACTTCACAGGCTTATATCTTACATTAAATATTAATTCAAATGTTAATGCAAATAGGTCACAACCTGAATGTATTATTAGTGGGTTTTCTTTTTTTTTTTGCAAAAAAGTTATTTAATGAAAGAAACTTGATCTTATCTTGTATTTAAGGGCATTCTTTAATGTTTTTTTTTTTTGGGGGGGGGGGGGTATAAAAAGATTTTTTTTTTCAATTTATTTAACGCAAATTTTGTTAGAAACATTTGCCTTGGGGTTTTTTTCACAGAAGTTTTTACTTTTCTTTTTTCTTATTGACGCAAACTGTGTTTTGAACATATTTTTTGCAGTCTTTGTTATGATCGTATTTTAGTCTTTATTTTTTCATAAGTGCACAGAAGAGGCTAGATTTTTTTTAACGCAAAATGTGATAATTTCTTCTTTGCACAGAAAAGGGTAATGGTTTTTCTTTTCTTTTACGTCAATGAAAGGAACTTGAAGGGGGATTAGTGTCAAAACCACAAGGCACGGCCTGTAGAGGCTAGACATTTAAGGTGGCAGTGTAATCAAGCTCTGCTCATTCACAGCTTCTGTTTCATAGGCAAACATGTTCAGGGTTCATTTGGGCATCCTTTCTGAGGGTGGGGAACAAAAGCATGACCCATAGGTCAGATATTTATGGTGTGGACGTTAACGAGCTCTGCTCATTCACAGTTTCTGTTTCATGGGCAAACAGCTTTCGACCCCCCTACTCAAGGTAGTGTTGCATAGAAAATGGCCTGAAGAATGTAAAGATAAAAACCAACCCTTTTTTCAGTGTCAGTCATTATCTGAGGTTAATGGATGCATTCTTTTAGGAGAACGTGTGATTGTTCTATTAAAAATGCAAAAATGTGTAGTAAAACAATTTCAGGACATTAGCCGGATGAAAGCATTAGCACATAGCTATGTCTACTGGGCAAACATGTTAGTTAGCAGCAAAAGCTCCAAGAAAAGCAAAACTTTTTTATTGACCTATTCCGGATTCCTTTTGATCATGTTTTCACATTGACTTTGAGGGACCCATTGATAGAAAATGTTTTCTACTACTAGTAGAGGTTTACAGTAAATGGCCTGAGATTTTCCCAATGGGCCACATTTCCTCTGAAAAAGCGATTTTAAAATTACAACACATTTTCAGCTGATTTAGAGTCCCAGAAACTAGTCTCTGGCAATGGCACTGCTTTCAGTTTAGTGAAATTTTCAGATTTCTGCAAGTAGAATAGCATCAACTACATACCATTTAATCCTCAAACGGACCAGTTGAGCGTTTTGTGGATACATTTAAGACTAGAGCACTCTTAAAACTCAAAGGGGAGGGAACAACACTAGAAATCCTACAGATATTCCTTGAAAGTTATAGAGCTACATCAAACCCGAATGCCCCTAACAGTAGTTCACCGGCTGAATCTCTATTGAACCAGAAAGTCTGTTTACCCATGGATGCCATTCATCCAGCCGTACAAACTTCTCACTGGCAAAATATACAAATAGAACAGCAGTTCAACCGTCATAATCTTGTAGTAAGTCGCACATTCAAACCAGGATAGAAAGTTTTAGCAGAAGAGTATCGGAATGGTAACGAGAAATGGAAACAAGGTTACATCTTGTGCCAAACAGGAAATATTATTTATGACGTCAGTGTGCAGTCTACTAGTTAAAGGGGTTTGAAACTTTCAGGCAAGCGTTTTCACCGACTTCAATAGAACCGTTAAAACTAAATTTCACCAAATTAAATGAAACTAATTGACTTGTTGCTTCAGTCAAAAGTTCATTTGACGTTTTCTCTCCCTTCTCTTCTTTCTCCTTCTCTTTGATCTGCTCTTCACAACACCAAGTTCAAAAAATGAATATCCGACATGGTCTAAACTCATCACGCCAACTTTTCATTCTGCCCAAGGGAGGAAAGTTCTTGCTCTTTTTATCTTAACGAGAATTCGCCCATGCAAAACAATGCTCATTTACATAAGTGAACTCTCGTTATCGCACAGAAATAACCAGCATGATGGCTGCTACACTTCTGTTCGCATTCAACTTGCAAATCAGTTTCAACTCTCACATCTCACAAAAACAAGCATGGAAAATATGTAAAATGATACATTCCCATTGGAGATAATATTGGACACATTTGAGTTTCCTCAACAAAACACGCCAGTCATGCAGAAGGAAGAACCTAGGACTCAAGTAAAGATTTTACCTAAGATGTCAGTTTGCATCTAAAACCATGCAAATCCAATTCAGGTCATGCAACAACAAAAACATTAATAGCACAAAGGTGTTAAACGGAACAGATTTCCATCCAGGAAAGTAGAAAGCAAACTTTCGGCAGCCTCGTAACTCTCGCTTTCTTTATTTTGTCCTTTAGTCTTCACATTCCATGGGCGATGTTTCTGACAAAGGAGGAAGAATTACTGTTTTCTGGGTTGGAATCTATCCATCTAACACTTATCGTTGACTAGTTTATTTTACCTTGAAATAGTATTTTTTTCAGCTCCTTACATCAAGTGGCTTCATTCCTTGTCTGGAGCGATTTCCATAAAAAAATTTTTTTTGAAATCTAAGAAAAATCATATTTAAAAGGGAAGTAACTCTTTTCCCTTAAGTTATCTCCCTCGATAAAATCAGCATTTTGGAAAGTAGAGTTATGTACTCCTGCATTTGTCAGCCGACAATAGGAAAACAATTTAATGGACGTAGCATTTACAAGCTGATAACGTCTTTTCGCTGGACAAGGGCAAAATTTCACACCTAATGTGCTTAAACAAGTCATATCTCTTATTTGTGGTCCAATATTTAAAACAATTATATGGATGGAAAGAGAATAAAATAAACATTCCATGATATTAATTCCATATGCCTTTAAACATTAAATATTTTTATACTCCAAGTTAAAAATGAAAAAACGTTAAAAATTGATGAACTAGAAAGGGAACCTTTTTTTCAATTTTCTTTTTCATACCTTACATTCCGATTAAAATGCAGCGGATTGATTTGATAGGATATTTTTGAGATTTCACAGGCTAATTAAACATAGATGAATAGTTTGAGAACCACGTGATTAGGGTTTTTATTACTATTAGAAACGAAGATACGACCGATCGAAGTTAAATATGAATATTTCGAAATTGATAAGATATATCGACGGAAATCATCAAGCTCCATATAGAGGATAATTTCAGAATTATTTTGATGTATAATATGTAAATATTTGATCATTTTTAATGTATTTTTATGTATAATATGTAAATATTTGATCATTTTTAATGTATTTTTATGTATAATATGTAAATATTTGATAATTTTTAATGTATTTTTATGTATAATATGTAAATATTTGATAATTTTTAATGTATTTTTATGTATAATATGTAAATATTTGATAATTTTTAATGTATTTTTATGTATAATATGTAAATATTTGATAATTTTTAATGTATTTTTATGTATAATATGTAAATATTTGATAATTTTTAATGTATTTTTATGTATAATATGTAAATATTTGATCATTTTTAATGTATTTTTATGTATAATATGTAAATATTTGATAATTTTTAATGTATTTTTATGTATAATATGTAAATATTTGATCATTTTTAATGTATTTTTATGTATAATATGTAAATATTTGATAATTTTTAATGTCTTAAACGTATATTCTGTCGAATTCTGAATAAAAGTATGAACGCTGTATTTTAAAATACAAAATTGGTAAACATGCCTCCCCTCCCATCACTGGCACTATGGTTAACAGCTAGTTTTAATAGTAGCAGGCAGAGAAAAGATGTGTCTTTCTCACTTTCTCTCTCATAAAATCATAACACACTTACTTTTACTTTCAAATGGTCTCATTTATTTTTAATCGACAAATAATATTGTTAATCATTCAGAAACCACAATACTGTTCAATTTTCATTTTTAGTTTGATTTTTATTATCTTATATAAATGTGAATGTTGTCCGTCTGTCCGGCTGGCCAAATGTAAAAAACAAAATAAAGTAAAGCATTACATTTTTTTATTATCGTGTAAAAAAACAAAAAAAACAAACAAATTTATAAATTGGAAAAAAAAAAATGCTCATTTTGGACTTTTATTTTATTTGTTCTTATATGATAGCGTTTGAATGACATGTAAGCGTTTTAGTTAAATATTAGATGTAACCATGTTCTTGGGGAGAGGACTGTTGCCACCCGGACTTAGAGTCTGGGTGGCAGTGCTCGGGTTACAAATTTTATCCAATCTTATTTTTTTCCCAGTATATTATGGAGCAAATATATACAGGACCTTACTGTGAAATACTGCAACTAACCAGCCGCAACCTTGCTGAAAGAATCATTTTAGTGCAGTGTAATACTTTTTTTAAAAAATGGTGTTGTGCTTGAATTACACAATTTCTTTTAAAAAAATAGTAATAGTGCGGTTACTGTTATACAGACACTATGTAGTGACTTAAAAGAAATGAAAACTATATTGAAATACCTCACAATCTGTATGACACGTGCCAGTTTGAAAAACTTTGAAATTTACTCATTTAATTTATAATCCATATTTTGGCCTATTTTATTATTAAAGAAAAATGTTCAATGAAAAATATAACTTTTGAACCACTGATGCTATTTGCATAATTTAAACGGTTTTGAGCCTATTTTACACAGCTCTACTCACCCAAGTTGATAAAATAACAATTAGTTAAAAAGAAAAAAAATCAACTTGTAATGCTAATTGGACGTTTGCTTAGTAACAGACAATTAAATAACTCATATTTCAAAGTAATTATTTTTCAGTTGTATTTATTATTATTACTGTTGACCTACACAGAATTGTTTTCATTAAATTTATTTCTTCATATTTGTGTCTTACAACTCAAAGGACCACTTTATTTCAAATTTGTTGTCTGATTTTAGCAGAATTTTTTTAAATTTTTATTTGACAAACATTAATTTGGTTTCTGATTTTTGCGGACAATTTCTATCAATATTTAGATACGGCATTATAACACTGTTTAATTTTTTAATATATTTCAAGTTAATTTTTAATAAACAGTTTGATTTTATTATTTGTTTCTTACAAAACAAAACATACCTTTAACCCCACCACTAAACTTGAGGCAGAGTGGCAACAAATTAATATTTGTGAAAACAAATTAATATTTATGTGTAAAAAGGTAATCCGATAATCACAATTTATATTTGCACAAATTTCCACGGTGGAAAATTTGCCGCGTCACTGCTGCGAAAAACAGAAAACAAGTCGATAAAATTTGACAGCCATTTTGGGAGCTAACCAATTTAATATACTCAAAAATGGTAAAATGATGAGATCGTAGGCCTAAACAAAATGCGATGAAAAATTGTGTATAGGCGATAAAAATGGTTTTATGTTGTTTTGTTTTTTTAATATTATTAAGTGAGGAACCATTTCGAGTTAAAATCTATTTAGTGCTTATCAAGATGAGGTCACATATGAAAAACAGGTGAAAATCGCAGTTCCAAATAAATTAACTGGAATATTCTTTTGATATACTTATGTATCAAACAAAATAGGTATCTACACCAAATATTAGCAAAAAATATCGAGTAGAATTTTAATTAAAAATCAAAAATCAGTGTTAGCATATGTTATGGATCTGCCATTGATTACAGCGAAAAACACTGAAAGAAACTCAGTTATATTAACACATAATAAATCAATAGCGTTGGGCAAAATACGATAAAACTGATTTTTATTTTTTATTAAAAATCTACTTGACAATTTTTCTTTTTTTTCCTGTGTATACTAATTATTGCTTCATATGTAAATGCAATTTATTTGGAATTGCATTTTTCATATGTGACCTCATCTCGATAAGCATCATCTATTTAATATTACGCATGTAATCTGAAGAAAAAACACATTTGAAATGTGTAAATACGCTAGAATAATTGAGATTTTTACAAATTGGAGTCTTACTGGAACAGGAAGTAGTGTATTATTGCTCATGGGGGCATATTTCTTTTATATCGCTCAAGACGAAAAAGTGTTAAAACGTCTTTTTCCCGCCTTATTACTACATAATACTGAATTAATTTTGACTACAAAACGTTTATCATGTCAATGTTTAAATATATATACATACATATATATTATCGCCTATATACTAATTTCATTAGAATTTTTAAAACTGTTTAGGCATATGATCATCATTTACCCAAATATGTATATAGAAAACCCGGAATATTATGTATATTGCTAACATTTGTACATAGGGTACGATAGAGACCTCCAAAGCTCACCATAGAATTTACCCCCCCCCCCCATATGTAACACGATGTAACTCTAATATAGGTTTATATTATCATAACTTTTTTACCATTCAAAAGAAACAAAATAAACTGCTGATGATATTATTAAATTTTTTCAGCATACAAAAATAATGAAAATAAGAAACTAAAAACTTGTGTACTTTAATTTATGCCTTAAAAAAAACGTTCCTATGTAGTAACCAACTTTTATGCGCTAACACCCGTGTTTAATAAATCTAGCAAAAATCAAGTAATGGTCAGATTTTCATGAAATTGTCGATACTTATTCATTATTGGACTAATTTATCTATAAAATGCTTTTTTCATAAAATATATCAGAGAAAATATTTTTTCTACCTGATTACACCCTTATTTCATTTTATGAAATCTGAACAAAATATATTCTGATCAATCGAACTTTTAATGTTATATAAAGCAAAAATCTTTTTAAAAAAAACATTAGATTTACCTTTTCTTTTTATTGGTTCCACTTTTGGGTAAAGTATTCGTGAATTCATAAATAAAAAGTGGAAACAATAACTCATCCACCCTCGCTGTAGAAAAACCAAATTTCGTACTAAAATCTCAAGATAAAGAATGGGTTTCTTGCCCAGTTCGATAATTTAATCTTTAAATAAACTATTTTACTTTAAAACAACAGACCATACCGGGAATAAGGACCCCAGATCAATGACTCAGTGAGAGAAACACCTTTCGTTCTTCACCGGTGTCTTACGGTTGACCTTTTACAAAACTTTTTAATAAACAAACGAAACATCGAAGCGTCCGAAATATTTTTTTTTTTCTTCTTTTAAAACATGTTAATATTTATATTTGGGGGGGGGGGGGGGATATATATTAAATATTTATTTTTTTTTTAATGTAGGGTGCATTTTTTCTTTTATTTACAAAACTTTTTGATAATAAATTAATGTATTGAAAATGAGTAATCTTAAACGAAAAATTGCAGAATACTCGTTCTAAAATGTTTTCGTGTAACTATTTACTTGCCTACCACGAGGGCAGAATGCATAATAAAATAAAGTCTTTTAGTGTGCGTCTTTTTTTTTTTTTTTTACAATAAATTTTAATAACCACAGACGATTCTATTTTCCGTGTTGTGTATTTTAAGACATTTTTTAAAAATTAGCGGACTTCAGTAATCTTCCGTTTTGCCTCCCCATGAGGGCAGAGTTAGACTTCAAAAATAAGTTTCGTCCCAATCCAAAGTGCTCCATTTTGGGGGGAACTGGATTTGCCTCAGTCTGGAAACTTATTTTTGAAGTCTAACTCTGCCCTCATGGGGAGGCAAAACGGAAGATTACTCAAGTCCGCCGATTTTTTTTAAATGTATATATTTCATTTATTTATTAAAAAATTTGTACAATAAAAGAAAAAAACGCACCCTACATTAAAAAATAAATATTATCCATTCTTATCTTAAAATACACACCACTAAAAATAGAATCGTCTTTATTTTATTAAAACGTATTGTAAAAAAAAAAAAAAAGAAAAAAAGACGCACACTATAAAAATTTATTTTATGTATTCTACCCTCGTGGGGAAGCAAGTAAATAGTGACACAAAATCGGTAAGACTGTATAATACAGGCTCCCTGTGGACCACCTGTGCGCATGCGGCAACAAACGGAAGTGCAAAAGTAAAAGTTAAAAAAGGAAGTGCACAAGTTAAAATCGATTGAAAATGAAGATTGCTGAATTGCATGAGCTCATGTCGACTACTACTAGATTATTTCATTTTCTTATAGAATTAAAATTATTAAAAGATTCTAGAGTATGTGCTTGTGCGTCTATCATGAAATGGGTCACTAATAGACAATTAACCAATGGGTTTGTAAGTAAATAACCGAAGCAAGGAAACTTTCGAAGTTATACAGAGGAAGATAATGCTGGGGACAAGAATTATAAGTGATGGCTGGACTGCCTACAGTGGACTTATTGGTTGGGGGTATCATCATGATGTGATCATACATGAAGATAATTTCGTTGATCCAAATGATACTAGTGTGCATACACAAAATATCGAAAATTCATGGTTGCACCTAAAAAGATTTTTTGAGAGAAAAGGGCACTAATAGAAATCCTCATCAATGGGAGTATATTTGTGAATATTTGCTTAGAAAAGAACACTAAGAAGTTTTTACTGCATAAGTAAATAAAATTAACAATTTGTATCCTGTTTAAATTTAGGCGTTTGTTTTTTTATTTTTATCAATTGGTAAAAATGAAATTAAAATTTTATTTTTACCAATAGAGCTTTCATTTTTGCGCTTCCGTTTGTGCGCATGCGCACAGCCCAGGGGCCCATATTATGCAACCTTACCAAAAAGGGTAAGGTCAACCGTAAGACACTGGTGAAGAACGAAAGGTTTTTCTCTCACTGAGTCATTGATCTGGGGTCCTTATTCCCTGTATGGTCCAAAACAACTTCCTATATATATAAGTTTATTTTGGGGAGATTTAAAACAAAGAATTAAAAACGCATTTAAGCATCTTATGTAAAGTACGCAAATAATTATGACGTCATCGATTTTGTGGTACGCTTTGGAGGTCCCTAGAATGCAAAGTTAAAATCAAATGGGTTTTGAGATTTTTTTTTTAACAGCAATTTTGAAAATCTCAGTTGGCAACACTGATGGATACCTATTCCTAAAAAGAACTGGTAAACCAAAATAAATTGTTTTTTACTAATTTATCAATGGTATTTCCTTTAAAATAATTTATGTCGGTAATAGTAACGTTTGCCACATTACCTTCAAAAAATGAGTTATAGTTTCATAACAATTCGGTTCAATTAATAATTTGATGACCGAACGATACCGCAATATTTAAATTTAACTTTCAATATCCTCTTTAATAAAAAAATAATGGTACTGTTTCGTAATCGTCAACGATAGATTTTATTGACAGTTTTAGAATCCATCCTTAACATGTGGAGGGAAGGGGTTTCGCGGTAGTCATTTACTGACATAAATTATTTTAAAGGAAATACAGTGTTGGAAAATTAGTCTGTGCTTGTTGTTTCGACCCGAAATGTTAGGCCTCTCTTTAAAAAAATAGCTCAAGAAATGTATAACCTTTGGGCACTTCTGCAGTCTTTATGAAGCAGCAGATTTTCTGTCCTTCTACTGAAAATAAAGGGAAGTAATTCAACCGGAAGTGACTTATTTACAACCTAAAAAAAAATGCAAGACTGGTTTGTTTTTGGGTAACAATTAACAATTTCTTTTTTTTATTATATGAAGTAAAAAGATTTTAAATAAAAAAAACCCTAACCCTAAACCCTAACCCTAACATTAAGAAATCAGGCGGTGTGCCTGTAAAAAATCTATTGTTTTTTGCGGCTGGTTCCTCCGTGAGCATTTCCAAATAAATCCATCACTTCCATTGTGGCTTGCCATCTGCATCTGTCTTTGACATGACGGGCATGTCCGACTGCAAGAAATCAGGCGATGTGCCTGTAAAAAATCTATTGTTTTTTGCGTCTGGTTCATTAAATTACCAATGTCGCGAAGATTCAACTTATTTAACTCCATTTTCTAAAAACTAAATTCTACTTCAACTCCCGGTAAATTCAACTTCCGGTGAATTCTGAATGAATGGTACTTGGAGAAAAAAAAACGGAACTCTTCAATTTCAATTTCTTAATCGGCAGCTGCTTCATAAAGACTGCAGAAGTGCCAAACTTTGTTATGTACTAACGTGGTAGCTTAAAATAAGACTGTGCACCGAAAATTACAGATTCATCCAGTATTTATTAAATTAAAAATAAAAAACAATTTTATCTTTTGGTAGCCATTTTTGTGAAACAAGTAAACAAAATTTGAGTTATCTCCCTTCCCTATTTCATAAATGAAAATGGGGCAGCACTTAATACCGCCACTATCCTCCAGAATTTGTCTCATGTGACTCAAATAAACCAATCAATCGCAATCATTTAAAAATAGAGAATCGTCTTGATTATTAAAAATAAACACTGAATTCCCATTTTATTACCCCCTCCCACACACATATATATATATAGAATATTTTTCTTTTCGGTTTATTTTTATTTTGTTACTTTTTAAAATAGAATTAACGTTTATGAATGTTCTCCACATTACTAAGTCTACTCTCAATTTAAATAACTGAAATTAAAGTAAGTTATATATTTTTTTTAAAATAGGCGACAAATAAATGTTACCAAAGGCAAGATAAATTACTCTTCTTACCTGTATAAGTTTATTGTTTATTTTATTATTTTTTTTATAAATGATCTTTTTATTTATTTATTTCTTACACTAAAACTGAAGAATCTATCATTTCTTTCTTTTTTATCGTTTTAAGGTGTTTAAATTCAAGAGTCCCCCTTTTTTTTTTCAGAGCCTTTTCTATTAAGTAAAATAATTCCCTTTAAAAAAAATAACATTTTTCTAATTACCCATGTTTACAAATTCTTTTTTCATTATTTTGATTTTGTATAGTTAAGCATTTTGTAAAGAAAACAGATGGAATAATAATTCGTTTTGTAAAATATTTTTTGTTGATAACAAAACAATATAAAATACCGTCTGGCGGTAAGTAGTTGTAAGTGGCGGTGATAATTATTATTCCATCAGTTTTGTTTACAAAATGCTTAACTATACAAAATCAAAATAAATAATGAAAAAAGAATTTGTAAACATGGGTATTGATTTACTCCTCTCCAGGAGTTAGGCACAAGGCCAGTTTTTATCTTACTCCCACAAGTAAGATGTGACCCAAGGTCGGGTCGGGAAAGTGGGGTTTAAAAATTGCCTGGGCAGCCCCGTCGGCATTCCCCAGTAGGGGCGCCTCAGGCAGTAAGCAATAAACTTACTCCTCCCCAAAGAGGGGAGGCGAAGCCTGGGAGGGTGGACCTCCTAGAACTGCACAGGACAGACCCATAGACCAGCTTAAATCAAGCCCTGAAGGCCAAGACAATACCAGTCTATGGGGTGCAGTATCCATCGGAACAGATACTACACTTTGATCTTAGCCAAAAGGCCAAGTATGCATTTGTAAACATGGGTAATTAAAATAATATAATTTTTTTTAAAGGGAATTATTTTACCTAATAGAAAAGGCTCCGAAAAAAAAAAAAAAAAAAGTGGGGGGGGGGCCTTGAATTTAAACACCTTAAAACGATTGAAAAAAAAAAAAAAAAAAAAAAAAGAAATGACAGATTCATTTTTGTGTAATAAATAAATAAATAAATAGGGTAAACTGTGGTATTAAGCACCACCTTTTTCACTATGTTTCATCTGCATAAAAGATCGTTTTCAAAGTTTCTTTGGACTAACATGGCCAAAATATATGTGTGATGTCTTCGTTTAAACAAATACCAGTTAACATGTGTTCATCAGAGAAGAAAATATATTTATTGAATTGTTTAAAAGCTCAGGTTAGCTTTCCACAAATTTTAGTCACCTGGGGGCAATAGGCACCACCTCGCGGGGGCAATAGGCACCGGTGCTACCGTGTGCAAAAATCACACAGCCATTCCTCATTTTGGAGGTCTTCCAGTGAAATGCTGATGCTCGTGCACTGTATGTGATACCAGAAATCACAGATGTCACACTGAACCTAGTTAATGCCATCCCCTCTACCACATCTGCAACATTCTTCAGTGTCAGTTAACAGTGGGTTTCTTGATTGCGGTGGTCATGGTGTTTCCTGTACTGGTGTTCTTTTATCCTTGCATTTCTCTATTCCTTTCTCTATGCCACGTCCTCTAGATATTTTAGCAACCCCCTTCGCTGCAGATGTCTCCATGAGTCTAGTGATACTTTCATCTGCTGTGAGGTTCTCCACATATCGGAATCGCTGTATTCTAGCTGATTTCCCTCTTGCTGCAGATTGAAAGTGGGGAGTCATTTTTTTTTGAGAAAGAAGTCTTTCAATGAATCAGATGAATATGATGAAGTCAGCAAGAAAACAGACATGTCTGAGGATGAGGGTTCTGACTTCTTGTTGACATTATAATATTTGGCTGCTTGATTGGCAGACATTTGCTTCTTCATGACAGCCTCATATGCAGCAACCATCTCATCTGATTGGCTCAGATTCCTCCTTCAGTTTTCTTTTGATAGTTATGAACCATTTGTGAACAAATAATTTTTTTAAACGGAGCATTAGGCACCTATATGGCCAAGTATTTGTCTCAGTAAATGTTGACTTATTACAAATTTCTGGTTTCACATAACTTCTTCAATAATAAAAACAGGTCAAACTTAACTAATATAATCATGTTTCTTATTAATTAAATTATTTTAAGGGATTTTCAACTCTTTTACTTCAGAAAAATAAAGACATGGGGCATTAAGCACCACCTTTTTTCAAAGATCTAGATATTTTTTAAACAAATAAATTGCACACAATAACATGAATTATGCTTAAATGAGAACCAGTACAAAGCAATTAACATACTTTAGTATGTTAATTGCATACAAAAATATGGCAAGTTGAATTTGCAGCAGTTTGTAAAATTGGTGTGGAAATCATGATCACATTTGATAGGCTGTGGATGCAGACCACCATGACACACTTTTCAGCTCTGAAAAATCAAAATCTGAATTAAATCAAGTGTAAAAATGTTTTGATACTTATATTTGATATATCTCAGTGCTTCAGCAACAAAAGAACAGTTTGCAGACTCAGTGGTTTCTCAGAGAAACAAAGTCGTGTTCAGTTGCTCTTCTGGAGCATAAAGTTGTGAAGTCTGTTTAAAATGGCTGCAGATGTGGAGAAAAACAGCTTCTCAACTTGGCACAAAAAGACGTCTTTTGTTTGACTTAGTAAATGCTACTCGTGAGAAACAAGGCCTGTGATTGGTCAGTGATCAGACAAGCTTGGTGCTTATTGCCCTACAAGTGCCATAATAATGCTATAGAGAGGTTTGTGAAGGTTACCTAGTTGCTGGTGCCTAATGCCCCATGGTGCTTAATACCCCAGGTTACCTTAAATAAAAAGATAATTTATAAAACAAAAAAATAAATAAATAAACTTATACAGGTAGGTAGAAGAGTAATTTATCTTGCCTTTGGTAACATTTATTATTTGTCTATTTCTTTTTTTAAATATAACTTTCTTTAATTTCAGTTATTTAAATCGAGAGTAGACTTAGTGATGTGGGGAAAATCCATAAACTTTAATTCTATTTTAAAAAGTAACAAAATAAAATAAACCGAAAAGAAAAATATTCTATTCAGGGGGAGGGGAATAAAATGGCAATTCGGTGTTTATTTTTAATAATCAAGACGATTCTCTATTTTTAAATGATTGCGATTGATTGGTTTATTTGAGTCACGTGAAACAAATCCTGGCATATAGTGGCGGATATAAAAAGTGCTGCCGATAAAAATGTCTAACGATACGTAAGATAGTTTTTTGGCCTTTTCTTATAATTTAATAAATACTGGATGAATTTGCGTAATGTTTTCTGTACAATGTCATTTCAGCTAACACGTAAGTACATAACAAAGTTTATACATTTCTTTAAATAGTTTAATGTCTGGGCGAAACAGCAGAAGCACCAATTAGTCAATTTAGTTTGGTTTACTTATGCCTTTGGGAGCTATTTGTGTTTGTTAAGCTTTGAGGGGTAGAACGTAACATCGTGGTAGACTATGAGTCACGAGGACATAAAAGAAAAGACAAGAATAGAATGGGTAATAATAATACGTGCGTATTGCACAACTTTTATTCTCGGACTGAAGATACAATTTTGAAAGAACAAATTTGGCGCCTAATTTTCATGCCATGTGGTACCTCTGCAGCGCAGTAATTATCACATAGTGCGGTGATCAGGTCGATGGCCTTATCACCACTTGGTTGAGTGGAACTATATTCAGTTGACAATTCAACTGTGTTCACAACAATTAATAGAGTATTTAATAGAAGTTATAAGCCTTTAAAGTTCGCGTAAATACCGATTCTGAGCAAAGTAGCCAACATTGTTTAGTCAGCAACATAAACAAAGATGGTTACTTTGCTCAGAATCGGTATATACGCCAACTTTAAACGTGTATAACTTGAATTAAATATTAATTGTTGTTAACGCAAATAGCTCACAAATGGTAAACCAAAAATAAAGTGTTGACTAAGTTTCCAACTGTATTTCCTTTAAAATAATTTATGTCGGTAATAGTAATAATTACCCAATAATTTAGTTGTTTTTTTTTTAATTTTTTAAAACGGCATAATTAAAAAAAAATAAAAATGAAAGTAAAAACTCCTGACTAAAAGCTAGTCAGTAAATAAAAATAATGGCGTAGGGCGACCCGTAATCAGCAGGCCGCTATTCCGAATTCACAACAGTAAACCGAAATGAATAGACTGTCTCTCCTGTACGAAACGGTCATAATTTTTTTTTAAATCACATTTGATTGCAGCTTGCTGTTGTGAATTCGGAATAGCGACCTGCTAACAACGGGTTGCTCTTTCTTCTGATACGTTAAAATAAAGTCGCGTGGGAATGAGAATGACATATAGACACACTAAAAGTGTTACCACTAGAAGTTTATTAATATAGAGATTAAAATTACAATTTTTGCAATTCACTTTAATTCTCGGTTTTAAACTATTTTCATATAACGAATATCGGGCATGAATATCCAACTAAAAAAATACGTACCATATTTAAATCGTTTAATACTTTCAAAATACTTCGTTTCTCGGTGGCTTTTTTCTGTCGTTTAGAAGATCCGTTTCTTTTGGTGTTCATTGTTTATCAAGCATTCATGACAAGGGTAAAGTAAAAAAATGGAGAAATATCTTCTAAATCTTAAAATTAAAAAATTGCTTAGAAAAACGAACCAGCACGTCAATAGCTCTCTGCGTCCAATGCGGCCATATTGGAAAACAGAACGAAGACAAAGAAGCGGAATAAATTACTTAAGAATTTCCATCTCAAAATCTTCAATCACATTTAATTTAAACTTTTAATCTTTTGGTCATTTCATAAATTATTTTAATACATCATCATCTTGTTAAAATTCAGAAATTCAAGCCATTAGATATAATTTTAATGGGTTTGAAAAAAGTTGTTTTTTACCCGGTTTCATATTGAAATCAATATTTTTATGATGATATGAATTTAGGAAAATTCGGCAACGGAAATTTGGACAATTTTGGCAAAGTAAGAAAATTCGGCAATTATTGAATAAATCGATTGAAAATAGATTTTAGAATCGTTCTTGCGGAAGATATAATTGTAAATAGGGGCTACCCTCCACACACACACACACCAATAAAGAAGACTTCTTGTATTATCTTTTTGGTACTTGTGCAGTTTACGGAGATTTTCAAGTTAAATTCAATTTTTACGATATAGTTGTAAATAAGGGGCACCCCCCCCCAAAAAAAAAAATATTTAAAAATAAATATTTTAGAATATTTACTGTTGTTTTAAAGCGAATAAAATCGATTTTTCTAAGTGTTCGTTCTAAAAACGCGGTTCTTGTTTTCCAATTATTATATTATTAATAAAAAAAATGTTGTAAATTAAAATTCTATTACCAGATTAAATCCATCATAATGCATTTCGGTTTCTTCGTAAACAAGTCATCCTTTTAATATTTTGTTAATAGTTGTAAAAATATCGATTACTTCGTGACTGTTCAAAATTTGAAAAGAATTCGAAAGTATTGAAACTATCGAATAGAAAGTCATTTAAACTGGTTTTAAAATTCATAGCAAATCTTCATGTATTTAAAAAAAAAATTGTTTTTCTTATCATGAAATAAATTCAGTGTTTTAATCTCTGGTGGTCATGTTGCCTAAAAATAGTTTTAACTAAAAACTTTATTTACTACATTTTTTTTTTTTCATTTTTCTTCTTTCAAATAAATCGTTGTAACACTTTTTATCTTACACTTTCCGATTTGTAACAAATATTCTTTTGGAAGCATTAAAGAAAATTATAATTTTAAACAAAATAATTGTTCAGTAGTTTTATTTTATTATTTTAATTTGATTAAAAGTATTTTTGACCTGTACCACATGTACCCTCTCATTGTTTAAAATCACTATTGAATTTTGGAAATTTCGGCAACGGAAAATTCGCCAATGGAAAATTCAGCAAAAGAAAATTCGGCAATTTTAGAAAAGTAGGAACATTAAGCAATTATGTAATAAATATCGATTGAAAATAGATTTTATAACTGTTCTTGCTGGGTATAGTTGTAAATACGGCGCTACCCCCTCCACCAATAAAGAATACTTCTTGTATTATCTTTTGGTATTTTTTAGATAAGATTTTCAAGTTAAATTCAATTCTTACGATATCTTTTGTTTATTAAATTGTTAGGTGAAAGTACAGAATAGTTAACTAAGCCCCCTCCCCATGTTTAGAATGGCTTTCTAAATAATGCTATTCTTAAGTTGCGAAATTAAATCCATCATAATGCATTTAGGTTTCTTGGTAAACAAGTCAGCCATTTTAATATTTTGTTAATAATTGAAAAGAATATCAATTACTTCGTGTCTGTTCGAAATTTGAAAGGAAATTTGTTTTTTCTTGTTATGAAATTAATTTCTAAGTTATTTTTTTGTAAAAACTTAAAGTAAAAAAGAGGTGGGGCGGAGTCCTACTTACAACTATATCTCAGCAAGAACGGTTTTAAAATTTATTTTCAATCGATATTTATTCCATAATTGCCGTATTTTCCGACTTTGCCAAAATTGCCAAATTTTCCGTTGCCGAATTTTCCGAGCACCATCAGAACAGATTTGCTAGTTAGGCCAAGGAGCAGTCGTTCACTTAGAAGCATTGATAAACTTGAAATATTAGAATAATTGAAAATTGTAAAAGCTTCTAAGGTGCTTGTAGATAGTCATATGCAGGTGAAATATATCAGTTCAAACTAAATGAACAGAAAAACACTTTGAAGGCAATTTTTGATGGTCAGAGTGCCCACCTCTCGGGCGCTGACTTTTCAACCCCCACTTTCTGACCCGACCTTGGGTCACATCCTACTTGTGGGAGTAGGATAAAACTGGCCTTGTGCCTAACTCCTGGAGAGGAGTAAATAAAACACTTTGATATACTTACGTATCAGGCAAAAGTAGGTATCTACACAAAAAATTACGGAAAATTATCTACCTACAAGCACCGCTCCTAATTTTAAATTATTTCAATATTTTTATTTTAAAGTTTAAAATTTTATTTTTTTAAAAATGATTTTCTTTGAATATTTGGTAATTATTCTACCCTTACACCCTATGCTAGTTCAGGCAAAAAGAAACATGCAATTCTACTTTTATTGGGCAATTACATGTAAACAGCCTGAAAAACTTTACAATAAAATAAATAATACAAGAAAGAAAATCATTTTAGATTTTATCAGTTTCACATATAAATTTATGACAAAATGATCACCCACTTCCGGACCAGATAACATTTTAAGGGCATGTAATCAATTTTTTTTTAAATCTTGCCCATTTTCTTAATTTCTTGAGAATCGATAGGACCCTGTTTTACTTTATATTGCTAAATTGTCATATCAAGAGATAACTTATCACAATTTATTTTAGAATGTCAAAACTTATTTCATTCGAAATATACGTGAATAAAATAAGAATTAACCAATAGTTAAATTAAAAATTGAAAGTATAGCCATCACAATAAGGTAAATATTGCATGAAAAATATGTATCAATTAATGTTAACACCTTTTTTTTACCACTAACCCTAAGTCCGAGTAGCAAGGTTGTAAAACCACACATAATCGCCTTTAATCGTGTGGTTTTACGACCTTGCCAATCGGACTTAGAGTTAGTGGTAAAACAAATTTGGTTAACATTAATTAATTTAAGTAATTTTCAGCTGAGATAAGTTATCTCCCTTGATATGACAATTTGGCAACTTAAAGTAAAAATGAGGCCATCAATTGTGTCGGGGATTTTTTTATTCTGCCTAAAATATACATTTTTAAATATTTTTGTTGTTGTTTTTGCATTCTTACCACCCAGTTTTAGGCTGTTTACATATGTTTGGAGGGATGTTCTACTGAAAATCTACATTAAAACATGTAAATAAAAAAATTACTTAGGTTTTTTGCGTGAATGAATATTGACCATGTCTCTACTCCCACCGCCGTTGCTCCGCCAGAATTACTGCCTATCCAAAATTGCATGCGCTTGCCCATCTATACATTAATTGGTTCCCGCGTAGCAGGATCGTCCCCCACATTTCTGTGCCATTTCTGCAGGCCATGCATTATTTTTCATAAGGTAATTCTTGGATGATCATCAACTGGTGGCCACCTACAACTGTTCAATCAGTCATTTCTTAGAAATAGTCTTTTATGCATATGGATTTTTGGTAAAATAATCTTTTTGGCAATAACACCTAATTTTTTAAGTAATTATTTTTTTGTTGTTGTTACATGTTAAATATTTCAGCATAAATAAATGCCTAACATTTGTTACGTGTTATACTATTAATAAGCGTATGTTGACGAGAAAGAAACAGACAAACACAAAATGAACTTTTAACTGATTATCATATTAAATCATTTATTTTGAGAAAAAATATTGGAAGAAAAACTATCAACTGTTCAATGGCACGGATACCTGTTAAAAGAAAGTTGTTTTGATTTACGTCTTGATGAAATAGTAATAATAGTTTGTGGTTCGATAGACCTTCGCTGCTGTTTTTTTATAATAAAATTGGAAGAATAAGTGTCGTCTGTTCGATGACAAAGAGGTTGTGTTGGTGTGCCGGGAATTTCACTCTGACTATAGTTATCGCTTCATCATCTATGAAGATAGTGCTGATGTGCTGGAGATTGAACCTGAGTGTAGTTACTGATTCATTGTCTATGAAGATAGTGCTGATGTGCCAGGAATCGAACAATGGTAATGTCTTCTATGTTTTCTTTCCAATTCATGTTACCTGTGAATGTTAGGCCAAGGAGTTTGAACATTGGACTCTCAGATAGGGTGTTATTTGCCATGGCAATCGGTAGTTGAAGAGGTTTCTTGTAGTTGTTGAAGGAAAGGAGCTTTGTCTTAGCAGCATATAATGTTACCATCTATTTATGACCCCATTCCACTACAGACTGGAAGTCACTTTCTAAGGATTCAGCATTGCCTTGGATAGGTGCGCGTTAGTTTTACCCATATGACGAGAGTAGAGCGGGGTGTCATCAGCAAACTTACACATCTCAATCACAATGTCATCAGGGAAGTTGTTTATGAAAATCAGGAACAATAAATGTCCAAGGATGGATGGAGTACACGTGCATTTATATCATGTTTAGATGAACGGCCATCGAGGACAACCTGTATCTTTCTTTTGGATAAGAAAGATCTAATTATATTGAATATTCATCCAGTAATGCCATATGAATTAATTTTTATGAGAAGACCTTTATGCCAGACCTTTTCAAAGGTTTCGGATATATCAAGCGCTACCACCTTAACTTCACCTGCCTTGTCTAGTGTATGGTATATGCGTTCAGAGATATCGTCAGTAGACCGTGCTTGCCTAAATCCATACTGATGGTCAGAAAGTGACAGACTATAGCTAGATTGATTAAGGATTCAAAGATTTTAGAAAAGAGCTGGAATAGACTGATGGGGCGATAATTATGAGGGTCAGTTCTATCTCCAGAATTCTTGAAGACTGGTACCACAGAGGCAATTTTCCAGCTATCAGGGAAACAAGATTCGGCAAGGCATTTGTTGTAGAGTTTGGAGAGGACAGGGGCCAATTCAGCAGAGCATTTCTTTATTACTATTACTGGTATAAGATCAGGCCCACATGCTTTGGAGATGTCAAGGGTTTTTATGATGTCCCGGATATGAGATGGGGGTGATGGTCAGGTCATCAAGTGTGGCTTCAGTCCCCAATAGGAAATTTGGGAGGGAATGGTTTGCGGAGTCCAAATTGGAGTTTAAGGTGAAATGATTGGCAAGTAGTTCAGTCTTATCAGTTGCCATGCAAACGACATTAGTATGGTTGGATAGCGGGAGAATTGTTGATTTCCCATTATTCACCACACTATTGAAGATTTTCCAGAAATCGCAAGTACTTAGTTTCTGTGACTCAGTGCGTTTTCTGGTCATCTCTATATACCTTCTCTTTGCAGTCTTACAATGATTTATTGACGCTATAAGTTTCTGTCTATTTTTAGTTGACTTGTGGCAGTTGAATTGTTGGAATGCTCACTGCCTCTGAGCAGATGCACAGTTCGAGGTGAACCATTGTGGAGAGTGGGGCTTGCTGTAGAATTCCGCATGGGAACATGTGCTTCAATGCCTGCTTTGACCCATTCAGTTACCTCATTTACACACTGATCAGCAGGGAGAGAAAAAGTTTCGCCCCATGGGCCGTCTCTGATGCGATCACTGATGGATTCCCAATTAGCTTGCTTGTAGTATCTCGTCATTTTGAGCAACGGCTTGTCGGGATTCTAGGGGTAATCCTGGTTACATGTTCATAATACAAGCAATGTCACATGCAAGGCAAAATAATAATTCACAGGCAATAGGTTGTTTAAATAAAGCGCTTATTGAACGTGTATAACAACAATGAAACAAAGTGCATTAATACGTATTGCAAATTATCAACCCAGTTGGTTATGTTTGGTCTCATTGCGAGAGATGCTTTCAAGTACCTGTGGCACTGCTTGACTAGGCTGTTGTAACAGTGGTGATATGCAGTCGTTAGGAGCAGGTTGAATTCGGCGAAAAACTTCAACTAGAACTGGAACTGTGTGCCTCTGTCGGTTGTGATGACAGCATGTACACCGTATGTGGCTATCCACTCCTTCAAGATGGTTTTGGCTACTGTGTCTGCTGAGATGTCCTTTAATGGGATTGCAGTAGGCCAAGGGGGAAATCGATCAATGATCGTTAGTAGATAGCAGTGGTTCTAGCAAATGGTAGGGATTCAACGATGTCTATATGCAGGTGAACCTGGCATCGGGATTGCTGAATGTCCCAATAGGGGGCTTCGTGTGTCGGTGGATTTTGCAACACTGGCAGTTGCCAGTCCAAAGTCTGACATTTTTGTTCATTTCCGGCCATACAAATCTGTCACTGATCATTTTCAGTGTGGCTCTTTTGCTGGGATGGGAGAGTGAATGAAAATGATTAAATATACGTTGTCACAGTGAAGGTGGGACGTAAGGCCTGGGTCTGGGTGTTGTTGTGTCACAATAGACTTTTTTGTCGCTAAAAGGGGCTGGTACAGGAGCGAGTTTCAAGGAAGTGCTTTAAAGAGTTTGTTGCAAGGTGGTGTCTGATGCTTGTTCCTGTGTCAGTAAATCATGACTAAGAAAGTCCTGGGTGATGGAGTTTGTGTCTGGCCGAGAAAGTGCATCAGCTACAATGTTCTGGTCATCTTTGATATATTGAATTTCAGTTGAGAACTGTGATAGATAGTCCAGGTGACGAGATTCTCTGGGTGAGTATTTGTCCAGACGTGAGGATAATGCAAATGTTAATGGTTTGTGGTCTGTGTAAATGATGAATTGTCTACTTTCGAGCACATGCTTGAAATGTTTAACTGCAAGGTAGATTGCTAGGAATTCGCTAGAAAATGCATTGAATCTGGACTGTGTTTAGCTGAGCTTGGAGGAGAAGAAAAATATGGGTACTTTGGTGTTATCAATCTCCTGATGTAGTACCGCACCTACAGCTGATGTGCTTGCATCTGTTGTTAGGATTAATGTAGCCTGAACGTTGTCAGTGAGGTAAGTGAGTTTGGTGCAGTTTGTCAATGCAGATTTGGCTGTGGTGAATGCATGCAGTGCTTCTGTAGTGAGTGTAAGGGCTTGTTTCTGTCTTCTCCCTTTGTTTTGCAAGATATTCGTTAGGGGAAACAGGATCTTGGAACAGTCAGGGATAAACCGACGATAGTAATTTACAAGTCTTATAAATCGTTGCAACTGATGGAGTAAGATTGGAGGTTGAAATTGCTGTACAGCTTCTATGTTTTCAGACAAGGGTGTGATTCTGCCTTCATCAATTTGCTGTCCCAAAAACTGAAGTTGCTTGACGCCAAATATACACTTGCCTATATTGATCTTAAGATCATTTTGTGATAGTCTCTGCAGAACTTGGTGTAAATGTTGCTCATGTGTCGCTTCATCTGGGCTTGCTATGAGGACGTCATCTATGTACGCGTATACACAGGATAGTCCTCTTAGGACATTATCAATGAGGCGTTGGAAGGTTTGGGCAGCGTTTCTCAGCCCAAAAGGCATGCGTTTGAACTGAAAGAGTCCGAAAGGTGTGGTCACGGCCGTTTTCAGAATGTCCTCGTCTGCTACTGGAATCTTGTCGATGGCTTTAGTCAGATCCAGTTTGGAAAAGACTGTTGCACCCTGAAGTCCTAATGTGAAATTGTATATGTGCGGCACGGGATAGAGGTCTAGGACGGTTTGCGCATTGAGTCGCTGATAATCTACACATACACAATGGGAATTCAGGTCTGATTTAGAAACATATGGGCTTTTGAAGGGTTCAATAATTCCATTCTCGATCATCTGTTGAAATTCCTGCTTGGCATATTTATACTTTTCAGGCAACAGACGTCAAGGGTTGTAATAGACTAAAGGTCCGGTTATTTTTATGTGGTGTTGTGTGGAGTGCTTAATTTTATCATTGATGTCAAATGACTTGGTTATGTTGGAATATTGGTCCAAGATGTTGACATATTCTTTGGTGTGGTGGGTTGCTGAGCAAATTCATGTTGGGCCAAACTGTGTTGGCGTTCCCTTCACCTTAATGTCTATCATATCGTCCGAGAGTGTTTGGTTGTATATGTTGACAGACAGACCATAGTGTGAAAGGAAATCAGCTCCTATGATGGGCATCCCGACGTTGGCTTGCACAAATTTCCAGATAAAGTTACGGCGGAGTCCTAAGTGTAGAGTGAGTTCTGTATGTTTGGATTTGTGAGCTGTTTGCTGCTTGCAGTTTAAATGTCGAAGGAGTTGATTTGTGTCCAGATTATGGTGGGGTAACGCTTATCTCAGCTCTGGTATCCACCAGGAATGAATAACCACTGTTGCGGTCCTTCACATAAAAAAAGCGACTGTTTCTTCTTCCTCCAGCCACAGTCGTCGCTATTACTGGCTGGGATTGGCGTTTCCCTGTGGCTTGTAGTTGCAGGGGCTGTTGCATTTTCTGACATTGTTGTTAAATGTGAAGTGGTACCAGCAAATACCACCCTGGGGTTGGCTGTAAGGGGACCTCTCTCTGCTACGGCTCCTATGGTGTCTGCCTTGGGACTGTGAGCGACCTCTTGGCTCCCTGCTTTGAGTTTGGAGGGTTTTTATCATAACCTTGAGTTCACCCATCTCAGCTTTTAACTGCTGCAGCTCGTTGCTGGAATTAAAAGGAGGCAGACAGTAATTTTCCGAAACTTCCAGAACATCGTCAGTATCAATAGTAGCCATAGTGATGTTTGAGGGTGAAAGATAAAAGGAGCTGTTTTTTTGTTTTTTTAAATATTTCTACCATGGGGGTAGAAAAAAAAAAGATGAGGTCGTGTAATTTGTATATGATATCCTTAAAAAAAAATGATTATATGTCATTAAAAACGTTATCCGGTCCACGAGTGGGTTATCATTATCGCCTTGTGAGCTGGAAATGAATGATTATTTTACGTTAAACTTATATGCGAAACTGATCTCCCATTACTTTTGTTTTGTTTTTGTTTTAACCGCCAAGTTTTTCTTGTCATCGTCTCAAAAAAAAGTACTTTCATATAGGGGGGGGGAGGGGGGTAGCATAGAATGTATGGGGTAGAATTTTACTAAATATTTTGTTTGTCGCTTTTATTTGCGTGAACAAATTAATCGGTAGTTTAAAAGATTTTTACTTTATTGTGGCTTCCTGTTGCTGCGAGATTGTTTGGAGCGAAATGAAGAGCCGGTGCAAAGTAGAAAGTGTTCCTTCGGATTATAGTTTAACATAAGATGTATTTGGGAAAAAGGCTCGTGCCTGTAACTCCCAATTTTTTTTTTCTTTTCCCTTTTGCCCACTATACGAATTCGTGCGCAGGTCTGACCGAATATTCTCTGTGAAGCCAGTGTTTGTCCAACTTGCACTTAAAGTCGTTTATGTCTTGCATCGATGATCCAGTCTGGCAGAGAATTCCAATTGTTCTAAACCCATAGCCCAAACGAATACTTTCTAATGTTTAGCCTGCCATGTTTCTTTTCAAGTTTCAGCTTGTGACCTCTTGTTCCGGTGGTCTTGCTGAGGGGTATTCTTTAAGCAATTATTCAGAATGTTTTCATTTTCAATGAGAATTTTTTTAAAGTTTTAAGTAAATATATTACGATAATAATACATTTTATTAATAATTTAAGAGTTTGGAATAAAACATAATTATAATTTATTAATAATCAAAAGGTTATGACAAAAAATAAAATGTATTATTGCTGTATTATGTTAATTATTAGAATATGATGAAAGAAAAGTCTGAAATTAATATGAATTAAAAAAATTGTTGTATCACTTTCAGGCATCCGTAGACACTTTCTTCAACCCTTTTCCACCGGAAGCCAGCGTTCCTACCTGTTATGCGCATTTGCCAAAATTATTTACCCTTTTATTTCTAAAGAAGAGAAAGAAGATAAATGATGAAAACATCCATACTTATTGTTGGTGCAACCAAAGCATTATTTTATTCTTTAACGAATCTCATATTGCAAGAAATTCTTTGCTTTTCCTGAGAATGAAAAATAATATAAACCATCTAATCTAAGCTATAAATGCAAGTTTCTTTTTGTTGAACACTTATGATGGCTGACTATCGTTGTCCACCTTCTTGACATAACTAGGATTCATTTCTCATCTCGCCATGTAACGGTTGGAATTGGCCTTATTGGTTGGCCTATTCAGAATTGAATTAAAGGTGACTCTTGTTCCGAAGTTTGAATTGTGCGACCGGTTTGAACAGTTATCTCTACACTGATGATTCCGCAAGGATGAAACGTATATGTACATAGATAATAATTAAATATTTATTGTTAATAATTATTTGTAGCCCCTTTTCGGCTGGGCTCTTGAATGAGAAATAATATAAGCTGTCTAATCTAAGCTATAAATGCAAGTTCATTTCTGTTGAATACTCTTATGATAGCTGACTATCGTTGTCTGCCTTCTTGACATAAATAAGATTTATTTCTTATCTCGTCATGTAACGGTTGGAATTGGCCTCATTGGTTAGAGTGCTTGGAATTGAGTTCAAGGTGATTCGTGTTCAGGAGTTCGAATCGTGCGACTTGTTTGAACAGTTATCTCTACACTGATGATTCCGCAAGGATGAAACATATACATATATAGATAATAATTAAATCTTTATTATTAATAATTATATATATATATATATATATATATATATATATATATATATATATTAATAAGATTGCGTGAATCACTTCTCGTGTGTATGAGGTAAAATGGCACCGGTAAAAATGGCAAAAGTGGATGAATAGTCATGAGAGCGATATAGATGAAAATCTCACGAGTTTATAAAAATCTTGAATACAATACATAAAGAGAGAACATTAAGAATTTGTCAAATTAAAAAGAAATTATATCTCTATTTAAAAGTAGATGAAGACCATAAGTTATAAGCCCCCTACCCCCACCTCCACCCCCCCCAAAAAATTAGATTCTCCTTTTTTAGGTTATTATGTGTGAATGAAAAAAATTATTTCAGAACTTAAAGTGGGTGATTAATTTCGCATATAAATTAAACATAAAATTGTACCCCATTTTCGGGTCATTCTAACTTTTTAAAAAGTAAAACGCACAGAATTTATCTCCCATAGCAAAAAAAAAAGGTTAACAGTCCTAAAGTGTTACAATGGCCCGGAAATGGGAGATAATTTTACATTAAATTGAGTAGCACTTTTTATGCCCGCCGCTGCCCGTCACCAATCACAATTAAGGATTTGTTGTTTTTTCATCTGCTCTGAATATTTTAAAAAGGAAATATCTTTTTTATGATTTAAATATTTGCCGATTTTACAATATGTTTTTTTCTTTTCAGTTTTGACTAAAGCAGAATGAGATCAGGATAAGTATGCATCTTGATGGCGAGAAGAATTCTGGCTTGACGTATATTGTCTATGGCGCCAAATATGTTGACACGTATGAACTTCGCTACACATTGACGTGTCATACACCTACGCAGTAACAAATCAATGATTATGCATGCGCAAAGCCGAATAACCATATCAGTTAAAGCTAACGTACATCGATACAAAATACTTCGCTCATGCAACTTCTACACTTTCCAAAATCCTTTTTTATATATATATATATAATTTGGTAAGTTTTAAAAAAAATAAAAAAGCGAAACATAAATGAAAGTCAAAAGAATCCAGGCTAACACCGGATAAATAGTTACTAATGTTTTTATTTGTTATGTACGTTTATAACGTCCCAAATCAGAATACGATTTTTCATGAAAGATTTTATTCTAAATAAGAAAAATAAGAAGAACAACACTTTCGACTCATTGATGGATTTAGGAACTTTAAATAATAATGGCACAGGTAAAAATGGCACAAGTGGATAAATAAGAAAAATTTCACATGGGGAAAAATATGAATGAAAATCTCAATGAGTTTATTAAAATCTAGGATACAATACATAAAGGAAAAACATTAAAAAGTTTGTCAAATTAAAAGAAATAACATTATATATACATTTAAAAGTAAAAAATTGAAATCCTAACGCTTTATTTTTCGAAATTCGTTTATTTATTAACCCTAAATTTTTCTAAAGTCGTCTCTGGGTTTATTTATCATGCTTTTCCCTTACTTATACGTATACAGCCAACAACTAGTAATATATAACACATATACAATTAAAACTAGTGATGTTGCGATCATGTCTTGAGGTGCATGATTTGAGTCGCCTGAAGAAAAGGTTGGTTTACAGAAGCACAAATGAACCATGATACTATAAACTTTAAGTCCATATTTTTCAACCACATCACTATTGTATTGAGGAAACATACTCTTTTTCTTTTTTTAAAGAAAGTGTAGCAGTTACATGACAGATCTATTTCTTCTGTGTGTACACGCAATCTCTTACATGATGTTTAGTTGTAGTTTGGTCATCTAAAACAAGCAGGTAAAAATTTGTGTAGGAATACACTGAGCAATTTGAGCACTTCTGCGTATACGTGCGGCTTTCAGCCAAGTTCTGTTTCTGCCCACGTTGTGGGTGGGAAGAGACAAACCAGTTTCTGAACGAGATACCGTTGAGACAAGATGTTAAGAACATCTTGTTCTTTGCCAGAAAACGGCAAGATGAGATGGAATCCCAGAACTCAATATTCTGCCGGCCTGCCGAGCAAACTTGCTTTACATACTTATGTTCCTGTTTTAATAAAACGTTAAATAAAGCGGATTTTATTCTAGTGAAAATGTTGGTATTTTTACTCGTAACCTGCTGACCTTCTTTTCTTCTTCAATTCAAGCCAACTCAGTCCGATAAATACAGACACAGCCGACTCAATAAAATAACAATCTCCCGTCTCCGGCGAGCGATTCTTCAACTCTCACCAACTCTCCACTATAAAAGTATCTATTTTATTACATTATTTTTATTTGTTAACATTTTATTAACAGTTTTATTTGTTAACATTTCGTTAACAGTTTGGGGCGATGCTTGAATTGAGAATGTGTATAAAAATGTCTGTAAATAGTGTTTGCTATGAAATTGAGTTCACAAAAATGTGTTCAACAAAGTCTAAGTAGAAGGATGTGTGCATATGTGTGTGTGTTTGTGTGCATGTGTGTGTGTAAGTAGAGAAAAGTTTTATGTACCAGAATAGTGTGCATGTGTGTGAGCGCACATGATGTGTGATGTGTTCACCAAAGCAACCCTAGACCAAGACAGTCTGCAGGGTGTGTCTGCTGTAGAGGCCGGAAGAGAAAACGTGGCAGTGGCGTTCTGTTCATCCCTTTTTATAATCACTGAATAGCCACACCGCCTGGCGTAAATGCAGAGATAACTCTGGTCTGAAAACGCCCTCTGGTGGTGAGTCTGTAATTATGTTGACAAAGGGAGGTAATGCTACAACATTGACTTTTATAAGAAAAAATAATAATACAATAAAACTGACATGTTTTCTTTAATATAATCCAAATCCATCCTGTATCTAGTTTTTTTTATTTGTTTTTGTTCTTTGACTAATGAGCAACACAATAATTCAGGTCAAAAGCCACACAAGGATAAGGGTTAACGAGATGGATAGATTGTCAGTTTAATTACTTATGGAGACGGTTTATTACAAGTATTTGTTTACATTGGACTTGAGGACGGCCATGTTGTAGTCTGCAGTGAAGTAATAATGTGGTAATGTATTCCACTAATTGGAAATTCTTGAAAATAAACTCTGTTTATGGAAATTCCGCCTGTCGCTAGGTACGCGGAGGAAGAAAGGAAAGCTCTTTTGATTTGTGATAGAAAAGACGAGTTCTTGCTGTGAATATCTTACAAGGAGGAACCAGAGATTGGAGCTGTTGAGCACTTTCCATGGAAATAAAGATAGAGTAGAGAAAGACTAGCAACATCTCTTCTGTGAGAAAGGGGGTGTAGAGAAGAAAAGAGATCTTCCCCATTAGATTGTGAAGCTGATGTTGTATTATGTCAAGGCAAGAAAGAGTGCCACCTCCCCAGATGTGGCAGCATACTTCATCTTAAGGCCTCTCTGACTATTATTATAGATAATGTTTTTTTTAAATACTGCAGTATTTATTTACGAGGTATTTATTTACAAGGAAAAATGGTAATAATTACTAATAAAAATTAAGTATCATGTAAAAAAAAGCTTTTCCACCTAACACTACACATACAAACTGAGTGAAAAATCGGTACTTGTCAAGATTAGGACCCATAAAAAACTTTCGAATTATTAGAAAGTTTTTTTATGGTTTATTTAATTCTAAGAGCAGGTGAAGCGCTCTTTAGCGTTGGTGGGCAATCACCTAGAGATGGTGTCTCGATAAAAACACTAGACCCCATCATCCCACTCAATTAAGTAAATGACTTCCAAAGAAACCTGACCAGAGATAAGTTTAGAAGTCAATTTTTAAAAGCTGTCCAACACATGCCAGCATGTAAAACACACATTAAACCGAATATGATGATGAATTATAGATTTAAAATGATGTTGTTCGAAAGTAGCAAAATATTATAATATTTTGTGTATCGTCTATCCTCCTCCTCCTGTTATATTTTAGCTTACACATATGTATAAATCGTTATACACCTGCATCGTAGTTGAACCCAGTTGATCATGTGTGGAATACAATCACTCAGACGTCGGTGTTTTTATAACAGGTTTATTTAAAAAGACAGTCACCAAAAAACATCAGAGTGACAACTTGTATATGCAGGTAGCTTGTCTTGCAACATCAGCCAAATTGGGGAGAGCTGCTAAGCACATTCTCTCTGCTTGAAATCTCGCCAGCTAAGAAAGAGAAAAAAACGCGTCAGTGCAGACTTAGTTGAAAGTAAATGATTTTAGTGAATCCCCATTCCTTCAGTACAAAAGAAAGAAAAAAGTGAAAAGGAAAGAAAAGTTACGACTAAGTCAAACGAAGAAAGAAAGAAAGAAAGGGAGTAGCTTATATAAGCTAGTATCTTTTTCACGTTTTCCTGTCTCTTTTCTAATCTAACCCTAAATCCGAGTGGCAAGGTCGTAAAACCACACGTAATCGCCTAAAAAGTAGACTCCTTTCTTCACGTTGTCATCTCCATATATCCTCTTTGTCTGACAATTTAAAGACCATTTGATGTCCAACATCGCAAAGTCGTCTAGATTTGTGAAAAATACCCTTTTCTTGTAGGAATTGAATAGCTCCTGCTTTATCCTTCACACGGTCATTCGATGCGAACATAATTAAAATAAGTTTTAAAAATAATATTGACTCTGAAAGCATAAAAAATATCTGGTAAAAATATTGGGTACAAAATTGACTTAACATCGGTAAGAGGAGTTAATACACAATGAAGAATAACCAAAACGAAATTGCTCCAGTCAAGAAAGTACAAAATCACCCATTCTTGACTGGGAAATAAAATAACCCATATAGCCCCATCAGTACTCTCTCACAAATGAAGATGCCTCAAGCGAAAGGAAATAAACCCACTCCTTCTCTTAAAGGAGCAAAGAGTTGGGAGGGCCTTACTAACCTGCCCCATTAGACAGTTTGTTTATTTTTCTTTCTTTTTTGGATGTTTATTAGTTGTCCTGCTCCTCATCATAATTCATGCATTTTTGTTGTTGTTTTTTATAAAAATAAAATTTAATTTAAACAATTTGAGTAGGATTAGGCCATAGAGTGAATACGGTATTTTGGTGAGTATCTAGCATAGGGTAAGTCCAAAAGTATTTGGAAAAAATGCATGACCACCGACCCCCATCACCACCACTCCACTTTTCCCCCAAATTCAGGCTTCATGCCTAAGCAAAATGAGCAATTTTGTAATGTGATATTTTATTGTATAAACTTTTGGGCAGATGCGCATAACAAGGAGGAAGCGTTCCTCCTTGTTATGCGCATCTGCGGTGGAAAAAGCTTGAAGAAAGTGTCTACGGATGCCTGAAAGTGATACAAAAAAATTTTTTATTCATATTAATTTCAGACTTTTCTTTCATCATATTCTAATAATTAACATAATACAGACTATTTGAAAAATAATTTATTTGATTGTTTTCAAAACTTTTTTTTTAAATTTCATTGAAAAAAACAAACAAAATAGAATAATCTTCTTTTTTTTCAAGAAATAATGTTTCTGAGCAACGGAATTTGTTTTTTTTATTTAATGTTTTTTTTTAATATTTAGTGAAAATAATGTTTTTTGGAAGGGTTAGGGTTAGGGTTTATGGTTAGGTTTAGGGCATTTCCATTTCTAAGAAAAAAGTTTGATTCCGTAAGTTACTCCATTTCCAAGAAAAAGGTTTTCAATATTATTAAAAAAATTGTTTTGAAAACAATCAAATAAAAACAAATACATTCTTTTTCAAATAGTCTGTATTATGTTAATTATTAGATTATGATGAAAGAAAAGTCTAAAATTAATATGACAAAAAGGAAAGGCTGAAATTAATATGAATAAAAGAAATTGTTGTATCACTTTCAGGCATCCGTAGACACTTTCTTCAAGCTTTTTCCACCGGAAGCCAGCGTTCCTCCTTGTTATGCGCATCTGCCAACTTTTGTTTATGTTAAATAAAATTCCTTCCCTTAAAGGAGAAACTACTTCCGGATGTGGGGGTGGTGTACCAGTTGATTCAACTTGTGATTGCTTCTTTAATAGAAACAGTTTCTTCTCAACATTTTATTTTGTGTGGTTAAGAAAAGTTAAGTTGTCTCCCTTGACTTGTATTTACATTAAAATATGTTCTCTTAACAAATGTATTGTTTTAATGGCTGTTTTTAAAAGGCGAATGAAATACAAATTTAGACGATTGTGCAGTATAGTTAAAAAGAAAAAGGGGTGGGGAAAAACAAGTAGACAACAAATAACTGTTACCAAACGCAAGAAAATTTACTTTTCTACTTATCTATATAATTTTCACATGTGTTTACTGATTGTAAGATCTATTATCTATGCATTTGTTAGTGTCACTTTTCAAGGTGGACGACAATTTTGCCGGAACTTGGTCGCGAATTTCAGGCTTAAAAGATAATAAAAAAAAAAATTAAAAAAAGCTTACCCTAATCCGATTGGAAACCAACCTCGGATTTAGGCTTACAGTTCCACTAAAGTTCCTTCTTTTTTTTAATTAAAAAAAAACTTTACTATCTTTTAAGCCTGAAATACGTGACCGTTCTGGCTAAGTAAAAGTTACACTAACAAATGCATAGATAATAAATCTTGCAATCAGTAAACATACGTGAAAATTATATAGATAAGTAGAAAAGTAAATTTTCTTGCGTTTTGTAACAGTTATTTGTTGTCTATTTGTTTTTGTTTTTTCACCTCTTTTTTCTTGTTAACTATACTGCACAACATATAGTACAAAGAGATCGCAATAGTTTAGTAAAATGGAAAGATAGATGGAAATTGAAATCTAATACAGAACAAAAAATGTAAAAGCTGAATACAAATTTGACAGGAGGAGAATTAAAAAAGTAACTAAAGAATGTGACTTGGGAGTATCTATTTACTTGCTTTCCTACGAGGGCAAAGTTAGACACAGGGTCTTTTTCATGTGGGGATGATTCAACTCCTCAAAAAGAGGCACTCTAGATGGGGAAAAAATTTAAATTGCCCCAGTCAAGAAGGATTTCTCCTCCTCTGACTGAGTAAAGAACAGATACTACACTTTGAAATATTTATTTGCAGAAAATATTTTAAAAATACATTTAAAACAAATTAGGTACAAGGGCATCAAAAGTGTGGGATAGAGGGGGGTTGTTGGTCATTTTTGGTCTAAAGTGATAAAAATGTCTATCCTACTCTTAACTAGAATCATCTCAGTCGCCACAATACCACATTTACTCCTACTTAAGATATCCTCAAATTTGTTGGAAATTTTATTTTTTTAAATGCATTGGAATAACAAGGGGAGTGGGGGAAAAAAAATTTGGTTAATAAGACCCTTTCCAAATAATAGACCGCCCATTCTTTTCCGGTTTGTTCAGAACCGAAATCAAGCATGTCAATCTCTAAATATGAGTGGGATCTAAGTGGGATGGAGTTTGGAAAATCGGTGGTGTCCTTCCAAGATAAATGCAATTTTGGAGAGGCCGAAGACAAAAAATTGGAAGTGGGGAATGGGCATCTTGGAGGAAGCAGATACTACACTTTGATCCTAGCTCAAAGGTCAAGAAGTGAGCTGGGATTGAATTTTAATAATAAAATTTAAACCTCATAATCAAATGTTTGTCTATAAGCGAATGAAATGATTGGTTCGATGATTGGACATTTTATTTCAAGGATGGCAAATCTTATTGTTAGAATATTTAAGACTTTAATAAGATATCATATAGAACATTGTGTGCTTTTTAGGAACAGGCATCCAGAGATTTGCAGTCGTGGCGTAAGCAGTTCCAACTACGAATGAAGAAAGTCGAATCAAGTTCCGACTTTTACTGAAATATACAAATAAAAAAAGTGCTGTTACTTGGCAGACGACTATTTTTCAATCAATTAGAAAGATCAAGTTCCGACTTTTACGTAATTTATTGGATACCCTTATTATGTTTGCACCTTTTCATTTGGAATTGTTGGATACCTTTTCATTTACCTTTGCTAAAAGGGTTAGGTTAGGGTTAAAGTAAAAAAAGACGGTTTGGTTTGTTAGTCGCTATAGTTAAACCTAAAGATTTCAACCTATTTTATGATTGAGATCGTTTAATCTTTTTATTAGTTTAGTCACTTTTCTTTGGGCACCTTCCAATTTTAATATTATATCACAATTCCCATGTTTAGCTACTAGTGCCCAGGATTGAGTACAATATTCGGTACTTTTTAGGAATAGGTATCCAAGAAAATTTCAGTACTTACATCATCAATTCCGAGTTTCACCAGAGACTTCCGAGACTGACGAATGTTAACGAACTTAATCGAACAAATGGAATGTATTATTAGGCTTTTTTGTGTGTGAAATCTCTAACAAAAGGTTCGTCAAATGAAAGGAAAACAAGGCCCTTCTATAAACAAAAAAAATGATATATTTATTTAAGTGACCTACACTGTTGGCTGTAGTTTGACAGAAGTTTGAAACACTAAAGAAAGGAATAATAATAATGCAGGTAGCTGCCGAAAGTATTTTCTTCGCGGAGTATATCATGGGCAGGAGAGAGGACGTCTTTCTTCGATAGTGTCTGGAAGCTCTCTGCCTGGCCTGCAAATCACTACAGATCTAGATGTAGTTCTTCAAAGGTCCGGCCCAAATTAATATGTCCAGGAGTCTAATTGTCAGTGTTTATGACTGCTACATAACTAATTTACTAGGCAAAAGAGAAAGGGGTCTTAATTGGCACCTTCAAAATAATTAATTGAAATTCTAAATATGGAACACACTTTTTTTTTTAAATATTATAATAGATTTGCTGATGTGAGTTGAATCTCAAGATATAAGATAGCCATTTTATTTATGTGATATTTTTTATTAATGTTGTATTTTCCTAGCTATGTGCATTTTGAGCGAGGGGGTCACCAGTATTCGTATATAAGGTTATTTTATCTCAGAGCTCTGTATTAAACATATATCCCAAACATATCTATCACCAGAATGAATAATAGACAAAACTAAAACCAAGTACAATTAACACATTTATTTACAGTTGACACATATAAAGAACAACAACATAACGTCATACAAAACATAAAAGACATTAGTTTTTTTCTCTAACTTTTAAGATAGGAATATAGATATGTGGAGAACCTAGATATTCTTTATTCTGTGGGACCTTGGGGGAGACATTAAGTTGTGAGGAATTCTCGATACTCTCTGACACTTTCTGGTCAAAATTAAAAGGAACAACCAAGCACCGGTGCCAAGCACTGGTGTACCTCAAGTAACGTTCCCTATAATAAAAATAGGTTGGAATCGTAAGGTTTAACTACTTTACTAGAAATAATATGGTGTGTCTTAATGTAGACCTTGAAAATAATTAATGGGAATTTCTAAACATGAAACACCCTTTGTAAAAAATATAATAGATTTGCTGGTGTGAGTTGAATGTCAAGATTGAAGATAGCCATTTTATTTAGTCGGCTATGTAAGTATGTATCTGACGGATCTGGCTTAAACTGCATGAGAACAGGAGGTCACCAAGTTCCAAATAAAATACCAACATCTCCACTATAATAAAATCAACTTCATTTAACAGCAACGTAGGAATATAAGATGAGTTTGCTCGGCAGGCTTCAGCTATATTATGATGTTTATTAGACCTCTTTTGGAAAAGGTCGGGTAACATATAATAGAAATATGTCAAGAGTCGTACACGGTCCAAACAGTGACTTGAATGACTTGCCTCCTCGTGTCGTCGTGAGAGTTGCCTCCCTTTCATCGCCCTTGGAGCATCTCAGTCTCCAATCTCAGGAAGGGGTACCAGCTTACACCACATCAAGCTAAAAATAGAATGTTGAGTTCTGGAGTCCCATCTCATCTTGCTGTTTTCTGGGGAAACAAAGAGACCATGTTCTTAGTATCTTATCTTCACAACATCTCTTTCGGGAACTGGATGTCTCTTCCAGCCAACAAGGTGGGCGGAAATGGATGTTAGCTGAAAGTCTTGCACATGTGAAGAAGTGTTCGAATTGCCACATGTATTTCTACGCAAGTCTTAACATGCCTGTTTGCACCAACCGAACTGCAACTCAACATTACTCAAGAGATTGCATGTACATAAAGAAGAACTAGATCTGTCATGCAACTGCTGCAATATCCTTCATATATCTAATTTATTGGTAAGAAAGATTTCAAAAACTACATCTAACACACAATAAGATTTTTGTTTCTAATAGAGTAATATACTTTTGGAAAAAATTAATTGAAACCTTAAAAGTAATTAATGGGATTTCTAAATGTGGAAAACACTTTTTTAATATCTCTTTTCACATTGGTAATTTATTGGCAAGAAAAATTGTTTAAACTAAATCTATCACAAAATTATACATTTTTTAAAAAAATATTTCATATATCTAATTCATTGATAAGAAAGATTTCAAAAACTAAATCTATAGTAGCCTATTTTAACATGGACTAAGACAAATTCCTATAGCATTCTTTGGTGCTTATATATAAAAATGTACAGGTGAAATATGGCAGTTCAAAATAAATTAACAGGAAAACTCTTTCATATACTTACATATCAGGTAAAAGTAGGTATCTACACTAAAAATTATCGAGTAGAATTTTAATTAACAATATAAATCAGTTTTATCATATGTTTTCGATTTTCGATTGATTATAACTTGGCGAAATGATAGACTGACTTATCTCTCCTGTTTTGCATAACTCTTCAAAGTATTTGCGCTTTCATCAATGGAGAATCGGTAAAATACGATAAAACTTATTTATATTTTTAATTAAAATTCTATGCGATAAGTTTCCCTAATTTTTGGTGTAGATACCTACTTTTGCCTGATACATAAGTATATCAAAGAGTTTTCCTGTTAATTTGTTTTTAACTACCATATTCTACCTGTACACTTTTATATATAAGCACTTATTTTTTGTAACAAAAAGGGCCGTCAAACGAAAGAAAATAAAGCCCTTCTATAAATAACAACAGTATATTTATTTGAGTGACCTACACCATTGAGTGTAGGTATCCGAAAGTTTAGACAGTGAAGAAAAAGAAATTAAAGTAATAAAGTTCGGCTAACTTCTTGGAGCAATATATCCTCAGTGAAGATAGCTTTGCTCGGCTGTTCAGTGGACAAAGGCAGGAGAAAGGATGTCTTTCATCGTCGGTTCGAGGAAGCTCTCTGGGGCTGCTGTTAAAATTAAAAGGGTTCTAGAAATAGTCCCTCAAAGTTTCGGTTGAAATTAATACGCCCTGGAGGCTGATTGGTTCTCATGTGACCAAATCACCTCACAGAGGCTGAAAGAAGAAAGAAATGTTAATTTATGACTTCTACAAATGTAGATGATAGTTCTAATCCATCTCCATTGTCTTACGCTAACACATAAACTGGTTATCATCTCTCAACCTACCTGTAATTCCACTTGTGTATTTAGTGCATATAAGTACCACAAAAAATTGAGTTGCTCCCAACTCCCTTTCCACAAACTGAGCAAGGGAACTTTCCTCTTTCTGAGAGCTTTCCAACGCTACAACCACTGATCATCACTTTGGTCTTGGTAACATTCATTCTCAGACCTTTACGTTCCATGGCATTCCTCCAAGTCTTAACAAGTAAAGCTTCCATTGTTTCACAGGCAAGCACTAAATCATCAGCATCTCTTCCGGACAACCCATACGAAACTTCCTGGACAAGGTTTCTAAGACATAAATGAAAAGCAATGGATAGAACTCTGATGTACTTCCTCTTTAATATTAAAGCTGTCACTAAATGTGCTATTAATAATTCTGCAGCAGTTATATAATTACAATCCATTTTTTTTTGCGCTAGGTTTTTCTCACTCACAGAGTGATTGATACGTTGTCCAGTCAGAACACTTTTGCATGGGAGGCACCGAGATGAAAGACCCAGACTCAAACTCACTTTAATAGTATATGCATACCGACTGACTCAACATATTTTTTTGTGTTCTTGTCTATATAACTCTTTCCCGGCCATGTGTGTTGTGTTGATGAAACTGTACAAATAAAATTGATTTAAATTGTAGAAAAAGTTTGTCTTTATAACCAAACTATGGTAACCCATTTTTCTTCCTACCCAGCAAGGCCAGAGGATGGATATCGATGCAGCAACCCTTTCCTCATACAATTCACGACTCTTCTTCATTTATCCTACAAACAGGATAGCCTACATAACTAAATATCTTAATTGCAACGAATAATAAAGAGTCAGATAAATCCTAAGATTGTATACTACTGCCACATCAGGAGAGCACTCTTTCTTGCCTTGACAAAGTACAAAATCGACTTCACAATCTAGTGGGAGGGTGATATCTTCTGTTTTAGTCGAGATGAAAGACGTAGACCGAGACTCACTTTTATAGTGCATGCATATCTACTGACTCAACATAATTTTGTATTTTCCTGCCCATGTCTGTTGTGTTGATGAAGTGTACAAATAAAATTGATTTAAATTGTAGATGAAGAAGTTTTTTTATAACCAAACTATGGTAATCCTTTTCCCTTCAAACTCAGCAAGGCCAAAGGATGGATATCTATACAGCAACCCTTTCTTCATACAAAACTACAATTCTAACACAAATTTCTGAGTATTTAATAGATAATAACCAAAGTAATCAATGTAATTCTTCCTCACATGCAGTGATTGTTTATTGTTTGTTTTTTATACAGATACGAGCTGGTTTGGTCGGCTTGCTATCGCTTCGTAAAGTTCACTACTTGAAATACTTTAAAATAACAAACATTTCATTCATAGCTTTGTTGTAAACATTAAACAAAATCTTTCTCATTTATTGATATAGATAAATAAACATTAATATTTTGGTAATTCCGATACAAATTTATTCATCTTTTAAATGTGACCGTAAAGAAAAGAAATGAAAGAAGAAATAAATTTGCTTTTTCACTTGCAATTTGAAAATAGATGGCAACTTGTTGAGAATCAAGTCGATCCCTCTAAAGAAAGGAACATTTGAACACAAATACTAAATATTTGTACAGGAAATAAAACAATATTCCAAAACAGAACTATTTGTTATATTAAACTCTAAACAATCATTCAATTAAAAAACAATATCAAATAACAGTTAATTAATAAAATGTCCTTTTCCAAAATCAATATGCAAATTAGTTAACCTTGCAACTGATATCGCATATACATAAGCAGAATATTAAGAGAGATGGTGTGTCTATTGTGTAAAGTTAACTTGAAATAGGGAGTTTTGACGTTACCATGAATGCGAGAAATGGGCCCATCTTTTGCATTTATTTATTTAGATAAGTTCACTTCATTAGATTTACTGAGAAAAAAGCAATTGCAATAAACTGTGAAATGCGTGATGGTCGTCCGTCTTCCAGGATCCAAAGAGAGACAAATGGCCATTCTTCATTTTGGTAAATACATACAATATATTAGATATTTAAGAGGAAATAAAAAAAATCTATTTGACCTACAGTGATTCTTTGGATGAGTAGCACATCATGGTAGAACATTTCGGATCACACTAGATGTAGGTTGCCACATCCATAAAATGAAGAACGAAAGCATGCAAAAAAAAAAATCAGATGTAAGAGCACAACATCAGTGTGATTCACCAACCAGTCTGGTATGTTTACTCGCTCCTTGCCTTCTTTATCTGACTTTAACTTGAAGACATCTGGGGACAAAGTTGTTAATGATATGCAAAAGAATGTTATGTTGTATGGGTACAAGTACAATAAATAGAGACATACTTTTATGAAGCTGTGTTTCTTTGTCACTGGCAAATTAGGTATTTAACAATATGAAACCAGATAGATTAGACTCTAATCCATGGTGAAAGCAAATGAGTAGGAGATGGATCTGTAGCGGAGAGCAGGAGAGGCAGCCGACTGCTGTGAGCCAGGACACTTGTCCGCGGCAGTCAAAGAGAAGACGTTTGGTTTGCTGCTTGTGCGGAGGAGAGCTGCGGGCGCAAACCCAGAAACGCCCATTCACGAAAAGTTTAATTTAATTTTTTTTAAAGAGGAAACGGCGGCAGGCGGCTTTGGCGTGCTCATTTGCATATGTGAGATGTCACTACGAAAAAACGTGATTTTGCAAGATGCGTTGGGAGATGGACGTGAACGGAGGAAGAAGAAAGTGCCGCATTTATTTTGGTGAAATTATGCATTGACTCGTACAAGATCACTCTTGTGACTTTCGAACTTGGGAATCTTTATGTGAAACTCGAATAACCTATACGGTTGGTAAATGGATCAGATTGGCAGCAGCGTTTATTAAGAGGAGAGCAGGGGCAGTAACCAAGGGCTGGGACGATGAGGTGGATGATGTTCCATTGACCACGATGATAACAGAAATCGTTGCAAGAGTGCACGAAGGAGACCCGTGCAAGGCAACTGGTGTGTTGACAGTCGTGAGGTCGATGCAAGCTCTTTAGCGACCGGGGTGTCACTAGAGTACAATGGAGCTGTGATGGAAGATGCAAGTTTGTTACGCAAGGCAAACGATGCACAGTACATGAATCTGGTAGAGCTCGATGCTGTACTAAAAGGTGTTAATATGGCACTGATGTGGGAAGCATCCATATTGCATCTTTTTACCGACTCTGCCTGCGTGTACAAATGGATAACGGAAACTCTTACGGAAAAGTCCAGGGTGCATACTAAAGCAACTCGGTGCACTTTCAAGCTTGATAAAAGAGTACAGGTTGTCAGTAGACATTACCCTTGTAAAGTCAGAACACAACCGAGAGAATAACTTGATGCGGTGGCTTGATTTAATCAGAAAGGCAGCTGAACCCCAGAGCCATGTATGCACTACATTAACAGGCGGGCCAGAATCCGACCAAATAAGGTCCATCCATCATCAAAGTGGTCACCCTGGCATAAAAAGGACATGGTACTTTGTTAGGCGGGTCGACCCCACGATTTCTAAGGCATCTGTGAAGACAGTAGTTAAAGAGTGTAAAGAGTGTCAGTCGATTGATCCGCCGTCCACGCACTGGCCGAAGGGCAACTTAGACGTCGGCGACACCTGGTATCGAGTGGGGATAGACATAACCCACTACCAGGAAAGGCACTATCTGTTGCTTATTGACTGTGCGCCCACGCGGTTTTCTGTTTGGTGTTATCTAAGACGGCAAGACGTAGCAAGCATCGTTGACCAATTAAAAGTCATATTTTACGAGATACTTACTGACAATGCCCCAGCATTTTGCAGTAAGACTTTCAGAGACTTTGTAAATGAGTAGGAAGTTCGACTGCGATTTCGCTGTTCACACATACCATCAGGCCCAATTATCTCCTTTTTCACGATAGTAGGTGGCGCAGAAATCGGTTGATATAAAAAGGGATGCACAAGAAAATTCTTGCCCTTTCTTTCTGCTTCGTCTCGCATGAGAACACGTGTGCGTAACGCACACATAAAAATATGCCTCCTTCCTTTCTTCCTGCTTTGCTTCTCGTGAGAACACGTGCACGTTACATGCATAATAATTCAGAATATGTAAGATATTTCCTGACAACTTCCGCAAACACACACACCCGTACACATCCTTTTCAGACTTTATTGGAATTATGTACGCATTTTTACGGATACAACCTGAAAGCAAACCCTTTTGGGTTTGCAAGAAATAAATGTCTTTCCAAACATTAACGCATCCGTTTTCTTTCTTTGTTTTTTATGTACTAACGAGTCACCGTTTATCAAGGCTCAAAGTTTTTCAGGTGGACAGTGAGATAACACTGTGAGGTTTTGGTTTTTTTTATATATGGAAATCTCAGACAAGGCACGAAGCCACTTGATGTAAGTAGCTAAAATAAAATACTACTTCAAGGTCAAAAACTAGCCAACGATAAGTGTTAGATGGATAGATTCTGACCAAGAAAACAGCAATTCGTCCCCCTTTGTCAGAAACATCGCTCATGGAATGTGGGGACTAAAGGACAAAATAAGGGAAGCAAGAGTTACGAGGCTGCCGAAAGTAAACCCAAGGTCCACTTTCTCTTCTCATTGGTAACGATGATTGAAACTGTACAGAATTTGATTATTTAAGAGGGCGACTCAACAAGAACTTGTTAACATTGGGCTTGAAAACGACCATGTTGTAGTCAGCTGAGAAGCAGCTCCACGGTATTGTGTTCCACAGACGGGTAGTTCTTGGAAAGAAACCTTGCTTATGGAAGTTCTGTTTAGTTTTAGGCACACAGAGGAAGAACATTGTACTTGTTTGTATGTGAACATATATAAAGGAGAGACGCTACACAAGCATTTGTTAACTTCTCCTTCATATTTTTAAATATAAAGCTCCAGTGTGTCGACGTGGATACTGGAATGTAATATTGTGATTGAAAGGCATGTTAAGTAACAAAACTAATAAAACTAGTAAGATTACATTTACAGGGAAATATTGAACAAATTAGGATTAAATACTTTACTCGAGAAAAGAATGAGAAGTAATTTAATTCATCATCATCATCATTAACATCATCATATTCCATTTTACATGCTGGCATATATTGGACGGCTTTAGGAAATTGACTTTTAAAGTAACCTATCTCTGGTCAGGTCTTTATTTATCCCTGTTTCCCTCAAGTCCATTTTTATCACTTCCTCTCATGTTTTCCTTGACCTTCCCCTGTTAATTGGACCTGCTACCTCAACTGTTCTACATCTACTAACCCATGAACTCTCATGCATTCTTTCGATGTAGCCATACTATCAGTCTACTCTTCTGCACACATCTCTCTATACTGTCCAAATGTAATCTTCCACTGAGGTCATCAAAACTGAGCCTGTCTTTAAGACTCACATTACACATCCATCGTATGATTATTATATCATTTCTCTCCCTGAAACGCATGTGCCGAACCCTCACTGGCCAAGTTTCACTTCCATATATCGCCACACTGCATACACATGCCTAATAGACTCTTCTCTTGGTCGAGAGTGGTAACGCTTTGCTGGTTAGTAATGGCAGAAGTTCCTTGAACTTACTTCATCCACTCATAATTCTTGCAATGATACGAGCATCTGCTCCACCCTGTGCTACAAGAAAAAAATGAGATGTTATTTAATTGAAGCTTTTAAAATAATTAATGGCATTTCAAACTATGGTAGACATTTTTTAAGGTTCCTCCTTGATCTGGAAGATTATTGTCATGGCAGATTTAAAAAAAAAAAAAATAGATCTATTAACGAATTGATTTTTTGTTAATAGAGTTATCTAATTTTGGAACAAGTTGCCAGATCAGATTAAGAACAGCAATAGCTTAGTTCATGAAATTCTGTATCGTTATGCCCTCATTATCATTATGCTGAGGCTATTTTGACTGTGGAAGAAAACTGGAAAAAATAGAAAGAAAGCCTGTGCTTTGGGAGCTTTTATATCATGCACAAGATTTCAGCACTGAATATTTCTTACACTATGATTAGGCGAAAGAAACTGATGATTTAAGCTTTTGTCTAATCTAGAGTTGATGCGTAATAACAACATTCGCTGCTGTTTTGAACAAACTCGTCTGAACAGACTATAAATGATGTGTATTAAGAAATACAAATATAGTTGATTTCCAAAATTGAATTCTAAGTGTATTTATTACGTTTTAATTGCCAGATTACGATGCAGCGTAACTATTGGCATCGTTTACCAAAGTCTGAAAGAATGAATACCCAATTGTCTTTTGTGTTCTTGTGTTTTTTGTGCTGGTTTCTTTAGAAGTGAAATCGTGTGCCAAAATTAGTCTATTTAACTGTTCTACAGAAAACAAACAGTATAATTTAATGATGATTTTGGCTATGGTTGTTAAATTCAGCTGAAATATTCAATGGCGATCTTTAACAGCTATTATTTTGCTAAATTAGCCGACATTAATTGAAATACATTAAATTATTCCAAGATGAAAAACGCTCGTCTGTAAGAATAAATCCATGAAATTAAGCATTTTTAAAAAAAGCAATTGAACTATTTTACAGAATGTAATACGAGAATTCTTTTATGGTCATAATTAAGAAGATCATTCTTGACAAAGAAGAACAAATGGGAAGAGGAGGAGATGAATGAAAAAGAATGAAGAAAAAACGAAGAAAATTAAGAAAAAGAAAGATGAAGAAAAAGAAGAAAGAAAACTGAAGAAAGGAACAAAGAAAAAATATGGAGAAAAATGAAAAAAAAGAAACAAAGAAAAAGTATGAAGCAGAAAAATGAAGAAAAGAATAAAGAAAATGAAGATGAATGAAGAAGAAAAAACGAAGAAAAAGTAAGGAGAAGCATGTTGAAAGAAACAAAGAAAAAGCATGAAGAAGAAAAATGAAGAAAAGGTATGAAGAAGAAAAATGAAGAAAAGAACGAAGAAAATGAAAAAGATGAATGGAAAAGATAGAATGTAGAATTAAGTAGAATAAGTAGCAGAAGAAAGAAGATGAAGAAGCAATAGAAAAAAATGAAGAAGTATGAAAAAGAAGAGAACTAATATACAGAAGTATGAATTGGATGAAGAAGAATAAAGAAGAAATATGAATAAGGAGAAGAATGAAGAATGTGAATGGAAAAGAAGAAAGATGAAGAATGATTGAATAACTACTACTACTACTACTACTACTACTACTACTACTACTACTACTAGCGGCAGTAAGAATATCCCTCCACCCCCACCCACCCCCAAAAAGAATAAGTTTTAATTTTATCATTTACTAACAGAGATTACCTGTCATTGCCGGTGTCAAATATGTTGGACATAAATAATAACTGTATTGGCGTATGGTCTATATCACGAACGCAGGCAGTACAGAGGCTTTTGTATAGAGCGCAAAACTTTATAACAGAGCATAGAAAATATATTAGCTGTACCTATTTGGTATTGCTCGGTAATCTTTTTACTCGTAATTTGTTTTGGTTTTTCTTTTTAAACTATGCATTTTTCCCCCCCAAAATGTAACTTTTTGTTCTAAACAAAGGGAAGTAACTCGATATTAATGAATACAGAGTTATGTCAATTCTTTTAAGATGGCGTTCATATGGAAATAATTCCAACCTGGTTAAAGTACTTTCTGGAAGGAATTGAATCGAATTACATGTTATTGTTCTTAACATGCTACAATGATCCATCAAAAGAACTGACAAACCAGAAGCAACTATTGATTTTATAGAAAGAAAGCTATCGACGACAAAAATCGAAAAAGGAACTGATTTATTTTATATATTAGATGTTAATTTTCGAACAGTTGAATTTAAGTATAAAATATTTTTACATTTTTTTACACTACATATTTAAGTATAGAACTTAATTTTCTTAATATTTTTTTAATTTTAAATAAAACGTACACTATTTCAAATGTGATATGCAAGAGGGTACGTGGCACCTTTGGCCCTTAGCTTCTTATATGTATATATAAAGTTAAGTGCGTGTATATGTTTATATATTTATATGCTATGTATAGAATTCACTCCTAAACTAATGAACAGATCATTTTGAATTATAAAATATATATTCTAGGCAACACAGTGAGTAACGTAGGCACATCATTTTTATTTTGTAAACTTTACCATTTAGGGGGTGTGGCCTCCAAAGTCGCACTCTTCCAAAACAAACTTTTAAAATAAGCAAGATACAAAATATTTGATAGAGAAAAGAATTGCTCTACATAAAATTTTTAATTATATTATGTAATAAAATTTTAACCTGACCGGTGCATGCACATGCACCTGAGCATCAATAATATGCATGTGCGGGGTGAACTCCTAAATTAATGAACTTATCATTATGAATTATGGGATACATATTCTCGGACACATGGTGAGTAATGTATGCAAATTTTTTTTTTTAAACGTTATCATTTAGGTGGGGGAGGGGCTCCTGAAACCGCCCCCTACCCAAAAGAAAACAATTAAAATTAAAACCTAATACTATACATATTGCTTATCTTTGTCCTGGGACGGGTATTCGTCTAGTTATTTATACATTTAAAAGTTTAAAAAGAGAAAACTCGTCAGTATTAATGTGATTTAAAAAGAAAAACAAAAATTAAAGTAAAAAGACTTCCGCATAACGCCAGGTAGGTACAGCTAGGTTATTATATAAATGTAGTGTTTCTGTTTCTCTATCTGAAGATGCAATTTGAAAGAAAGCTCTATACAAAGATCAAACACAACTTTTTTCTCAGGTAAACTTTTATAGGCAATCCATTGGTGGTATTCGTTTTGTATTAGAGTTTTTTACAATAATAGTGTGGGGTCTCATCGCGCAGAACATCCATAAACAGTAAAACTCACATTTTACTTTATTTGATCTCTCTATATAAAGTTGTAGTTTCTGTCTGTTTGTTCGCAAACTCCTTCTAAGTACTTGGAGATAGGCCCTCATAACCATATATATTCTTATATTACATTACCCAGAGTACTTAGATCAGTATATTTTTTTCATTTTGATCAATGAGGGTACAATAGGGGTCTGCATTCATGCCGGACATCCATAAAATGGGAATATGACTTTTTACTTTATTTTATTTATAACATGAAAATTATAGAAATTAGAAAAATATAGATAAAAGTTGGGACGACAGCAGAGAATCGCAAGATCACATCTTGTCTTGTTGGGAAACAATTTCGAACCGAAATGTTCATGTCGATCACGTGATCTGTCTCTAGCGATTGTGCATAAATCTTGTTATATGCAGACGTGCACCTGGTGAAAAGGCGATGATTACAATGATCGCCAAGCCGAATCACAACTTACATAGATCGACAGAAAATAGTTCATTCATGTAAGCTGCTACAATAAGTCAAAAATGGCAAAGTTCAACAAGTCATATAAAAAGACAGTGAGAATATATGTACATCTATATACCGTCTGAATGTTTGTCTAAGCCGACTTTAAACCTGGATATGATAGGCATCGTCACTACCGCCATTGGTAGGTTGTTCCACAGAGCAAAAACACAGACAGAGAATGCTGCCTTTCTTTTATTGAGATGAAAATGCTTATAGTACATCTTTTGCTGGGTCCTGTGGAAACAATAACTTCATGCTGGGGTGAAAACTCCACGAATGGTAGATTTAAATTTTTTTTGATGATGCTGAATGCCAGTATCACATCACATCGCATCACATCTTCTGTTGCGCAAGTGAGGATTAATCACCCAAAGATCAGCGGCCATGATGCATTCTTGAACTGTTTGGGTATCTGCAGGCTGACCACGGCTTCTGTCAGCTTTTCCATGACGCAGCGACTGAAGTGAAAAAGAAGCCTTCCAACGATTCAGACAGAATCGTCTCAGGTAAAACTTCTCTGAGTTTTCATGAAGGCTTTTCTGCAGAGCTGGTGTGAAGAAGAGATCACGAGGCACATTGTAGTTGCTGTGCATGATGTCAAGGCGAGTATGAGGTTGCCAAGCAGCCACCTACACTCCAGCAAGTACAGGTTGAGGTCCTTCAATTGTTGTTTGTAGGACTTTGTGTGGAGCCGATGGACCATCCACATCACATCTGCTAGTAATCTATATACTACTAAAACTTTGTGGATCTTGTTTGCTTGTTTGTCTCTATGCACACTGAATGACATCATAAATGGAAAGGTAACCACACAAGAAATTGGAAATATGTCTGATCTGGAGTTTTTATAGCCCAGAATTTGATTTCTCCTTGGAAAAGCCAGTGTCTCTTTAAACACGGGTTCATGCTGAGAGCAAAGTACTTGAAAAAAATCATGTCCAGCTAAATACATGACCCCCTAGGCCGTAGGTTTTTTATGTCCATAGATTGGCAGCAGATTAGTTTTCCGAGTTGATAACTAGGTGGTCTGCCACAAAGGACCAGAATATTTACGTGTATTTCAGCAGATAGGCAGGGGAGGGCAGCCAGTTGGCCTTCTGGGTGTCTCACAGGAGTTGGTTTTTTGAGCATTTCACAATCAGTTGAGGTTTGTGTGTCTCTCAGAGAGACATGAGCCCTGAGGCTCTTAACTAATGGATTGTATTCAGCTCGACTAGTGCTTTAATTTGGTTGGACTAAGAATTCTCATTTGCAAGTCTCTTGTTCAGTCGAAGAAAACGAGTATCATCATAACCTCCAAAAAATAAAACTTTTTTACTTGTTTGAACTGGAGTTGTACTTTTATTTGGAGAGAGAATTGTTCTATTGACCACACGATCGACACTGCGACCGGTGTCAGAATCGAGCAACGACTTTGGACCAGCACAACGAGTAGACGATCATAGCCTGTGCAATGCGTTCACAGCACAGCATCACAAATGATGACAACACTAAAGGATGATGCCATCCATAAAAAAACAGAGATGGAGATAGCTGTGGACAGTGGATGACGTTACAAAATCATGACGTCATATATCAAATCAGAGAGGGGGGGGAATACTTTACTATGTTTTATCTAGACGACCTGTGATTCTTTGGGTCACGGGTTATCCACTATACGAACATCTAGACTCCTAGGGCTCTAGTCTATAATATAAATGGGGTGTCTCTGTCTTTATGTCTCTTTGCCCATGGTTGCAATTGAAAATAGAGTCCTATACCAAGATCAAGCAGAACTTTTCTCAAGTAAAATTTTACAAGGAATACAATGATGATATTCATTTTGTATTTGGGTTTATACAATAATATCGTGGGGTCTGTGTTCTCGCCGGACATCCCTAAACAGCAAATTCTCTCTTTTAATTATTTACATCATTCCATTCCTCTCCCCATTTCACTTACCATTCGACCTTTAATTACGTTAGTCGCCCTTCCTCCCACCACCTAAAACATTCATGTACAGATGAAGTGTGCACGGTGACAAGCAAGCAGGCAAGATAACAACATTAGAGTTGCAGTAATATATAAATAGATTGTTACCCTGGGTATGTGGCGTTCAGTAATGGCTACACCCTCACAATAAGTCTAACCTTTGCGATACACCCTTTATGAGGAAGGTTAATAAAAAAAACTGAAATAAAAAGAAATGTGAATCAACAATACAGATAAAAACTATCTTCTTTCTTCTTTTTCGCCTTTTTTTCTTTTTCTTCTTTTTTATCTCGACGACTCGTGACCCAAAGAGTCACGGGTCATCAACTACACGAACGTCTATACCTCTGGGGCTCTAATCTATAATATAAATGTGGTGTCTCTGTCTTTATGTCAATCTGTCTGTCTGTCTAAGGATGCAATTGAAAACAAAGTCCTATACCAAGATCCAGCACAAGTTTTCTCAAATAAAATTTTACAAGGAATATTGTGGTGTCTGCGTTCGACTATTTATAAATTGAAAATTAAAAATGATAGAAATAAACGATCAGGATGAAAATGGTAATATGGGGTTCAGGGATAAGAGTCCTCATTCATTTCCTGGCAACATAAAACCAATAACATTGACGCCTCTTTTATTTAATTAAATAGTGGAACTGATCCTCCACTCTATAATAAAGAACAATGTGTATTTATTAGTAAATGTATATCCATCCCGCCACACAAAAGTTTGCTCAATGAATAAGGGAAGGGATAATGCAAATCTATTTCCATAATCAGACGTTTACTTTTTTCTTTTTTTTCTTTCTACTTTCTATACAGATTCATATATATATATATAGACGTTTTCTTTCCTTCTTATTTCTTTATATAAGCGACGATGGTTCTCTTTCAATTTAATTTTTAACCATTTCACTTGCCCTAACATCTATGATGTTTTTCGCATCCGGCATCATTTTTTTTTTCTAGTCACCCCTCTACCTCCAAATAATCAAAAGGAGAAAATTAAAGGACGAAAATTAAAAAGTCATGGTTCGTGCTTTTTTTCTTTAGGTTTTCAGAAATGACATGCCTTTTTTTTTTCAACTCGCGATAATTCAGTCCTATCTTATTGAAATAAAAAAAAGCATTAGAAAGACTTATATTGCAAACCAAATAGCAAGTCAGACAACCCTCGCCGTCTGAAATGAATGTAGAAAAAAAATCTTCACTCTAAATAAAAAATCAACGGTAGATGTTTTTTTATTCTTTGGGTCATCAGAAATTATAATAATTTATATATGAAAAATTAAATTACTGACGTAATGCTATGATTTCTATGATTTTATATGAATATTTTAGTAATATATATCTAGAGAAATAGCATATTCATCAAGAATAACAGAGAATAATGTAAGAATAATAGCATTTTTCATGCAATAAGAGAAATGTTTCTGATCGTCACTATAAAATATGTTAAAAGAACCACACCCACCACCACCACCACCACCGCTACCGTTAATTTAGCAATTACCATTCATGGAAGGATATGGGGCACAGCATTAGATAATACATTACTACCCACTGATGAATCAGGTCACATTGCTACCAACAAATTGTGGGCCATGTATTTGGCGCATCCTGCTGACCCAGAATTTATTACATGAAGCAGAAAATGTGTTTGTCTTAAAACAACACCCATATCTCTCCGCAGATTTTAACCAAAATTGACACAGATGCCCAGATACATGTTTGTTTGGTTGTTTGTGGCACATCAACCCTTTATTTAACCTTACTAAGGACAAAAGTCACTCGAGGATAAGGATTAACAAGATTGTCAGTTGGATTGATCAACAATACTTTGGAAGGATTGGAAACAATGGGTGGAAAGGGCAGATTTTGATTACTTAAGAGGACAGCTCGACAAGTGTTTGTAGACATTGGACTTGAAGACGACCATATTGTAGTCAACAGTGAAGCAGTCCCATGGAATTGTGTTGCACAGATGGGAAGTTCTTGAAAAGAAACTCTGTTCATGGAAGTTCTGTTTTGTTGTGAGTAGAAAGGAAAGTTATTTGCAGTGTGTTAGCTAGACGAGTTCTTACAGGGGGGGGGGGGGCTCAATTAAGCACCCACCATGAAAATAACGACAGAGTAGATAAAGACTAGTTGTATTTCTTCTGTGGGAATAGAAGAGAGCATCTCCCACTAGATGTACTTCAAGTTTTTAATATCATCAAATATTTATTTGTATTCAAATGTATAAAAACTTCTGATCGTTGGAGATTCCATGAAACTGCAGTAAAATGTTAAGATAATCAACATTTATTACTATTATAACAAAGACGTTCATTTCTTGATGATTTTGAAAAGAAAACAACAACAGCATAGAAGACATCCTTAATTTTTCTCCTCGTTAAAGGAACAGGACAGCTAATTTATTCTCATATATAGAATGTTAGACTGCCATAACACATATGTAAACTCCTTAAAATCCAATCCTCATTACCGTTTCAGAGCTATGCCATCGGGAACTTAAGTTCCTGGTAAGGCCACCTAAGACAGATTGGTCTGACATCCACCAGTATTAGGACTGCAACCTGGCTAATCAAGGCTCTAGTGAAGACCAAGAAGTGTTTGATCAGGCAACCGGCAACTTCAAATTGTCTTGTTCCTTGCGTCTGTGGATAATCTGCGACAAACAAGACATTCTCCCAACAGAAATATACTTGCGGCTGGGGACCGCTAGTAAATTTACTACTCCTAAGAAACTCCATACATTCTTTCATGCTCCTTTCACAACATATAACAAATTCTGGTATGGCTACCTCAGTGATGCGAGTGTCAAATCAGCAAACTGGGATGATCATGAAACATAGAAAGGACTATTTTTTTCCTATAGGAACGTCAAAACTGTGATGCAGGAAGAAACCCAAGCGCTCAGAATGTACTCCCTCTTCAAGTACAGCATCGACATAGCCTTCATCTCAGAAGTCAGACTTCCTGATACGAGCTTTCGTAAAATCAAAGTCCCTCAACACAACACACCATACCACCTCTGCCACAGTGGTCCAACCAATGTCTGAGACAAAGAATTGAAATTGCCGAAAAATCAAAATCAGCCAGATGCAAAAACTCTGATGACTTTAGACAACTACACCATGAAGCTACCTGTTCTGCTCATGCTGATCCAAATACATTGTGGAAGAAAGTGACAGAAGACATGGAAAATGCCTCAGTTTTTAGGGACTCCCATAAACTTTACAGCCTCCTTTGTTCAAGCACAAAGACAGGCTGAGGTGGTAACCAAATCATCTTGAACCAGAATGGTAAACCAATCATCAATCTCAATGAACGCCCTATCCGCTGAAGAGAGCACTTCACCAATCTGCTAAACCACGACCAACAGCCCCCGTCAACTGCTATTAATAACATCGATCCAATTCCTTATGACTGCCAAACAACTCCTCCCCATGCTTAAAGAGATTGTTGCTGATATCAAAAATCTAAAAGATATCAAAGCTGCAAGCGAAGATAACATCACTGCTGAGATCCTCAAACAGCGCAAATATACAAGAGCCTGCTATTCATCACGCTATTAACCGGGTTTGCGAGACTGAAATTCTCCCCCAAGACCAATCAGTTTCCTGTGCATCATGAGTAAGTTGTTTGAATCTGTGATAAATGAAGATGTTGTCAACAACCTCAGCAAAAACAATCTACTTAGTGACAAGCAATATGGATTTCGTCCTGCAATATCAACAGCTGACATGCTGACTGTAATATCTCACAGGATTAATAGATCTGTTTACAGGTGCTTCGTTTCTAGAGCAACGTCTCTTGACATATCAAAGGCCTTTGATAGGGTTTGGCACAAATGTCTGCTCCACAAGCTTGCTAGCTATGGAATATCTGGAAATGTCTTCTTAACCATCAAATTCTTTCTCTTTGATAGGTTTATAAAAAGTAGTTGTTGATGGGCAGAAATCTGAAGCACACAGTATCAATGCCGGTGTACCTCAAGGATCCATTCTGAACCCAACCCTCTTCCTGATCTTTATCAATGATCTCCCAAATCACGTTCTAAGATCATTCATTAACATCTCTGGAGATGACACAACCATTTATGGCAGCACTTCGAAGATCAAGATCTTTCTGGTTCTCTCTCTTCCGACCTCGAACATGCTGTGCAATGGGGAAAGAAGTGGCTGGTTACTTTTGATATATCTAAAACCATGCTTCTCTCCTTTCACCACTAACGCTCAGATCCTCACTTTGCCTCAATTGGAATGAATGGCGCCCTCCTTAAGGAAGCTCCCTACTTTGATAAGCTTCTAGGACCGACTGTCACTCCAGACCTGAAATGAAAGACTTACATAAAATCTATTTCTCAGGTCGCTAGGAAAATAGTTGAATCATTCCCCTGCTCTAGAAAGTATCCTCTACCTGTATGAGTCAGATATGTTAAGATGGAGTACTGTTGCCACATCTGGGGAGGTGCCGCTCAAAGCACTGTTTCCTGTGTTAACAGAGTACAAAATCGACTTTGAAATCTAATGAGAGATGTCCTCTTCTCTTCCCTACAGCCTCTTTCTTACAGAAGAGGCGTTGCTAGTCTTTCTCTACTCTATCATTATTTTCATGGTAGGTTCTCGACTGAGCTCCAATCTCTCCCTACCCCCTGTAAAACATTCACAGCAAAAACTCGTCTAGCTACAACCACTGTAAATAATTTTCCTTTCTTCCTCAGTGTAACTTGAGCTAAACCGAACTTCCATGAGCAGAGTTTCTTTCCAATAACTACCTGTCTATGGAACACAATACCACGGGGCTGTTTTCCAGTTGACTACAATATGGTCGTTTTCAAGTTCAATGTTAACAAATTTTTGTTGAACCGTCCTCGTAAACAATCAAATTCTGACCAGTTTCAACCATCGTACGCAATCAAGGTGTTTGTCTCACCATTCAAGAGACAAGCCCATTAACCTTTATCTTCGAGTAGCTTTTAGGCCTTGATAAGCGGTAACTCATTAGTACAAAAAAATCTTATTGTTAAAGGAAAACAAAATAAGCGATTTAAATCTTACTTAAAAAAAATAAATAAATAAACGCATGTCTTCAAAGTATTCTCAAGTAAAACCCTGTTAGTTTATAATAATAAAAAAAAGAAATGTTAACTGTCGCTTTACTGCAAGTTTAATGTGACTTAGCTTAGAAAAAGAAAAGAAGAAAAGCTGTCAAACTCGTAATCTAAATGAAATAAACCCAGACATACCAAGAGTTAAATTGTACTCAAAGAAAAAAAAGAGATGAAACACTAACCGTTGCTGCAGTGCAAGTTAAATCTTACTGTAAAAAAACAATTATGTGAGTTAAACCTTACTTAAACACACACCGTCGAAGTCGTAATGTAATTAAAATGAAAGGTTCGATTAAGTAGTCCAGCTAGTGTATAATAAGTGTTTGCATTTAATTATAGCCAGAAATAAAAGTTAGAATAATGAATGAAGAAATGACCGTAAAACCAAGTATAAATGTTAATAAAATAAAAAAAATAAAACGTTTAGTAATAATACAACAAAAATATTTTGGAAGCCATTTGAATTTTCGTTTTTGTTATAAACGCAAGAATGTCATTGGCTAATGGACAGAGATGATTATCCAATGAAAAAAAATCAGTGTATATTGGGAAGTGTTTCTTACTAAAAGAAAATATCGAGTTGGGTATAGTGTGCAAACGATGAAATCGATTGGAATTGCAATTAACATTTATTTTAAAAGACTGATAATTACCATAATTGATTGACTAGTCAGAATCAAATATTGATTTTGTAGGACGAAAGTTATTGATGACAAAAGTCAACAATCTGACTGACTTCACTTTATTGTATAGATAGATAGAAACCCCGTTGATCACAGTATGGAATATTCAAAGTTATTCGAGACAAATAATGATATAAAAACAAATATTTAAAAATATACTTTAAATACATTTCTCTCTTAACATTATATGCATAATAAGCAGTTTTTTCTTGGATATTGTTTAATGAAAACGAGAATGTACTGCCCTGTACAGCGATTCAACTCATAGTCTTCAGATTATGCAACATTTTATTTGATACACTCTATTCCCCAAAATAGCCTCCCACCACTTCTCATCCCATTCATCCTTCATTGACATCTATTACATCGTATTCAGTAGTGATTGGACAGGCAGAACGTAGCACACACATCTCGTCATTATTACTTAGTGTTATATATATATAACTAGCAAAATACCCGTTTCAGGACGGGTATAAGCAATATGTATAGCATTAGCTTTTAATTTTAACTTTTTCTTTTATTTGGGGTTAGGGTGCGGTTTCAGTATAAACTCCCTAAATTATAAAGTTTACAAAAGAAATAACGTGTCTATGTTACTCACCATGTTGCCTAGAATACATATCCTATTATTTATAATGACAAGATCATTAGTTTCGGAGTTTATTATTGACATTCATGCACACACCAGTCCGGATACAATTTTATTACATAATATTACTCAAAATTTGATGTAGAGAAATTCGTTTCTCTATTAAATTTTTTGTATCCACCTTATTTTAAAAGTATTTCTTTTTTTTGTTGGGGGTCGAGTTTGGAGGATATCCCCCCCCCCCGCCCCTAAATAGTAAAGTTTACAGAAAATAATGTGCTCATGTTACTCATCGTGTTGCCTAGAATATATTCTATAATTCATAATGATCGTTTCATTAGTTTAAGAGTGAATCCTATAAACAGAAATATATATATATATATATATATATATATATATATATATATATATATATATATATATATATATATATATATATATAAACATATACACATGCTATATTTCTGAATTTTTGAGATGAGGATTGATAATTTGCATAATTTGGGTTATTCAGACTACATTTCTCATCTTGAGTGTTATCATCACAAAGTTTCGGTTGCTGTAACCTCCGGCCTTCTTCAGGTGTATCTCTTTGAACTCGGGAATATTTCTGTTGAACTCGGGAATCTGAACGGAATTTCGAACAGAACCCTTTATTTAATCACGGTGGGGGGGGGGGGGTAGCATACTCTTGTTCCGTCAGCCATGACTGGGAGAAGTCTTCAGTAATTCGCAATTCTTCGTATCACCCGCACCGAGGATTGAACTTTCAACCTTCAGATGCAGTGGATATAGTACTAAGTTAAATTCAGTTCCAAGTGATAGTCATTTGAAGGTTCAATCCTCTGTGCGGGCGATACGAAGAATTGCGAATTACTGAAGACTTCTCCCAGTCATGGCTGACAGAACAAAAGCATGCTACCCCCATGGATTAAATAAAGGGTTCCGTTCGAAATTCCGTCCAGATTCCCGAGTTCGACAGAAATATTCCCAAGTTCAAAGAAATACACCTGAAAAAGATCGGAGGCTACAGCAACCGAAACGTTGTGATGATAACACTCAAGATGAGAAATGTAGTCCAAATAACCAAAATTATGCAAATATACACATGCTTCACTTTATCTATAGATAGAGATAAGGTTTTCACATTTATTTGCTATAGGAGAGCAAATACTTGAAATGAGAAATCATTAAAGAAAAACTTTATTATAATACCTTGAAACTAAAAAAAGCATGGATCCATGGCACAACGGATTAAGTGCTCAGGAATAGGCAGTTCTAAGTGACAGTCTTTTTGGAGATTGAAGATTCAATCCTCAGTACAGGTGATACTAAGAATATAATTAAGAATTACTTAATATTTCTACTCAGTTATGGGGACAGAACGAGAACAATCTACTTCTGTAGATTAAATAAAGGATTCACTTCGAAATTCCATATTGATTCCTAATTTTGACATAAAGAACTCTAAGTTGGACAAGAGGCACCTGAAGAAGGTTGGAGGTTACATCTGCCGAAACGTTGTGAGAATAACATCCAAGATGAGAACAGTAGTCCGAATAATCCAAATAATACAAAAGAAAAAAAGCTATAAACAAAGTAAACTTCCAAGTTCAAAATCATTATTCCTAGGCAACACCGGGTTACCATTCTAGTAAATAACATAAATTACACTCCCTCATTTCAGAAATTGAGAGAAACATTCTTCCTTGGCGATAAGACTGTGGATCATTCTTCGAAGATACAAGTGTTATTTATAAAAGAAAGCATAATACATTTTCCTGGTGTATTTCTAGCCCAAATCAATTGATCTTCGATGAAGAAGATCAGAAATCAATAATTATTGATTATGTATAAATGTAGATACATGCTGTATTTACATGGATCAGACAAATCTGATTGGGGGAGTGAACATAAAGGTTACCGTTTCTGTTTTTGGATTTCTGAGATGAACAATTACCATTATTAGAAACTAGGAGTACACAGCATTTCTCGGTAAAAAATTCATAGAATCAAATATTCTATAATTTAAAGCTATATAATAATTTCTAGAGTTAATTATTCTAGGTTTAAAATCGATAAAATTTATAGAATTTAATATTCTATAATTTAAAGCTACATAATAATTTCTAGAGTTAATTATTCTAGGTTTAAAATCGATAAAATTTATAGAATTTAATATTCTATAATTTAAAGCTACATAATAATTTCTAGAGTTAATTATTCTAGGTTTAAAATCGATAAAATTTATAGAATTTAATATTCTATAATTTAAAGCTACATAATAATTTCTAGAGTTAATTATTCTAGGTTTAAAATCGATAAAATTTATAGAATTTAATATTCTATAATTTAAATGCCCAGTTCCTTGTGTAGTATACACCACTATAACAAAACACAGTGAAGTTCTTTTTCTTGAGCATGGCAGCATTTAAATACATCTGTTCTATCTTGGGTATTGAGCACTTTTACCTGAACATATATACTTACCAAATGTAATACTGTATTATTACTATTATTGCTCATAGGCAATGCCAAGTTTCTTGTCTAACATACAAAACTATAACAATATACATTGATCGGCAACACAACATACAAACAGACCTGATCTATCTAGAGAATTCAGCACTTTTGTATTAACAGATACCACTTACCAGATGCAAAACTCTATTATTACTATTATTGCTGGCAGGCAATACCGGGTTTCTTTTCTATTATACAAAACTATAACAAAACACATTGAGGTTCTTGCTCATTGGCAACGCAGCATTTAAACACTTGCTCTATCTAGGGTATTGAGCACTTTTCGATTAACATATACCACTTAGCAAATGTAATACTATATTAACATTTTTATTGCTCCTGGGCAATACCGCGTTTCTTTCTAGTGTACAACACTATAACGAGACACATAGAAGGGCAATGTGGCGTTCAAATACACTTACTTTATATAGGGTAGTTAGCACTTTTAGATAAACATTTACCACTTACCAAATTTAATACTTTATCATTACTATTATTGCTCCCAGGCAACGCTGAGTTTCTTATCTAGTATACAACACTATAACAAAACACAGTGAAGTTCTTTCTCCAAGGCAATACGGCATTTAAACGCACCTGCTCTATTTAAGGTATTGAGCATATTTGGCTAAACATACACTACCGACCAAATGTAATATTGTATTATTACTATTATTGCTTTCGGGCAATGCCAAGTATCTTGTTTAGTATACAACACCATAACAAAACACATTGAAGATATTGCTCCCAGACAATTTCGAGTTTCCTGTCTCCTTCCTCTCCCCCCTTTCTCACAATAAGCTGAAGAGAAATGATGTTGATAAGGACAATAATCTGAATAGACCCTCTGTTCTTCTCACTATCTTTACCCTTCCCCCACCCTCTGTTTCCTGTTCATTCTCCTCTCTTGTTTAAATGTCTTGAAAATAATAATAAAAATGTAAGAAATTCAACAGAGCTTTCAGTTTTAAAGTTATTGCTTCCGGGTAACACCGAGTTTCTGATCTCCCCCTCTGCTTAATCTCTCTATATACAAATTAAACTATGTAACTTTGACTGCAGTATGAAAATAACCACATGCTTCATATGCTACACATTTTCGCTTACCAACAACAGCTATTCTTAATGAAAAAATAATTACATTTCCATTTCAAACAAAAAACATTAAATTATTCCGAGATTTCTACTTCTCCCAAAAACAAGTACGAAACAGGGGGTAGCAACGATTATCCCTCACTATACAATTAGTACTCACACACACTCCATCGACACCGCGACCTTTGTTTACAGAGGGAAAAAAATTTCAACCACATCGCCCGATCCACGATTCTGGAAGTTATATTCTGAAATTCTTGCTGCATGTTAATTACACATTAGTCAATACCCTCATTCTCTTTAAACGAACACATTCAACAACAGCCAAGCTGACAGGCAAGTATATTTTTTGTCGGTGTACTTTTCCATTTATTTTTACCATTTCTGTTCACAATAATATATTTATTTATCTAATTTAAATAAAGTTATTTATTCTTTTAGGGGCACCCTGGAAAGGTACAAAAATTGCCGCAGTCTCGAAGGATTTCTCCTTCACTGACTGAGAAGAAAACAGATTAAGTACAGTATAATAAACAGTACACTTCAATGTTAGTTCTATTTTGAAAAGTACCAAATAACATCATACATATTATATGATACATTATTTGCCTCTTTATGGAATTTATGCAGTTTAATGACCAAGCTATATTTTAGAGTGGATTTTCAAGTTAAATTCAATTCTTTTGCTTATTAAATTGTTAGGTGAAAGTACAGAATAGTTAATCAACCCCCACCTACCCATGTTAAGAATGTGTTTCTAAATTATAACGTTATTATTTCATCTAGGTCCGTAAACTGCATTAGTACCTTTTTATAACTAGATAATCGGAAGCCACGTTCAAGGATCAATCTTAACTTTAACCAAGTTAATTAAGCGCCGACACTAACAGCGAATTATCAGGTATTCCAGAATACATACGTATATCAACTCATAAAAATTTACGTGACTAAACTAGGATTTACTAAAAAAAACTTGACTAAACTAGAATATACTAAAAAAATATTGATACTTTCTGTTTCTTTATTTGAGACTGATTCTACACCCTATTAGAGGTCGACAGAGATTCAATGACATCGATACTATCACTGGTCAAAGTTCCACTGATGAGCTCAATGCTTGCATTAAATTGTCGTATTTGTGAAAGTACATCAAGACTGTAACATTATCTACAAACATGCGTGTGCATCTCAATGGCAAGATTGCAAAAACTATGTATTACATTGTTTCATCTGCTGTTTTACATTAACATTGTGGGGTCTGTGTTCACATTGGTCAATCATAAGCACCAAATAATTCAATAGTTACAGATTTGGCAAGGAATTTCTTGAGTTATTCAACTTTCCCAGGCAACGTCGGGGCACGGGTCAGCTAGTGATATAATAAAACTAATATATTTTTTCTAATGAATTGTCGGGTAACGCCGAGTTTATTGTCTCCTCTCTGCCCCCCTTAATAAATCAGACTGACACAGAGACAACTCCCCTTTATATAATAGACAAGCATTGTTTGATTTTTTTCTCTTGGTTTTTTGCATATCTGAAGAAGGCACATAGTTTGCTGAAACATCATATGGACGAAATAAAGGCTGATTCACATGAAAATTTTTTCTAGTCATTTTTATATCTATTACTAACGGAGATTTGGTATCTGTCTGTTTGAAGTCAAAACTATCAATTGTATTATTTTACTATCCTTTAATGCTCACTTCTGTTTACTATACTATTTCAGACGAATGTACTATCTTTCCATGCTCAATTCTGTTCTGTCGTCATGATACCATTCTCCCAGGCATTACCTCCTCCTTTGTCCTTTGAGGTGGCAGAGAGATAGTGTAGTATCTACTTCCTCACTTGGGTGTTAGAGAGATAGTGTAGTATCTGTTCTGTTGTAATGAGATCATTCTCCCAGACATTACCTCCTCCTTTGGAAGGAGGGTAATGTAGTATATGTTCGTTCGTCATGATACCATCCTTCCAGGCATTACCTCCTCCTTTGGGAGAGTGAGCAGTATAGTATATGTTAGTTTGTCATGATACCATCCTCCCAGGTATTACCTCCTCCTTTTTTGGAGGGGGTAGTGTAGTATCTGTTCTGTGGTCATAATACCATCTTCCTAGGGATTAATATACTAGCAAAAGTAATTTATGTAGTTTTTTTCAGGTTTTTAAGTGAAGTTACATCCCTTGAGCCAGACTTTCTTCCCCTCTAAAGTCCGAGCCTTCCTCGCCGTGGCAACGTGGTAGTGTCAGGGCTTTGGTAAAAATCCAGAAGGACTCACCATCAGGATCCGTTATCATCTGGTCGTCTCTGCTTCTGTGTCTGTGACAAGAAAGGACGTGTCAGGTGCAAAAGTATGCAGTGAGGATAACAACGTTGTTTCTGACATTACAACTGGCATTTTTTGTGTGTTCTGGGCCATGCCTTCCTCAACTCCATATGCAACTGAATATTGATGCTCTGGGTGTCAGCATTTAAACTGTAGAACAGAAAGTCATTTCAACTGGATTTAAAATTCTTAGCAAAACCTCATGTATTAAAAGATTGAATGTTTTGGAAGCTAATTACATCCATTCATTTTATAAATATAGATTAAAAAAACATTACCTTGGCCTTTTGGCTAAGAGCACATTGGCCTACCCCCAATTTTTGGGCCTTGGCCTCCCCCAAATTGTATTTATCTTGGTAGGACACAACCCATTCTTCAACTCTATCCCCCGTTTTTCTTTTCTCTCCCATTTCCATTTAGAGAACAACCTGCTTGTTTTCAGTTCTGAACAAACCGAAAAACAGTGGGCGGTTTATTATTTAGAAAGAGTTAGAAGGGCCTTACTAACCGGTTTTTGCTTTTCTTTTTCCCACTTCCCATTATACTCCAATGAAGTTCTGTATATATTAGCATATTTATGAGAAATAAAAATTTCAAACAAATTTGGGAGATCTTAAATAAAACAGCCTTTAGAGTAAATGTGGTATTGTGGTGACTGAGATGATTCTAATTAAGAGTAGGATAGACATTTTTATCACTTTAGACCAAGAATGACCAATGATACCCATTTAACCCACACTTTTAATGGCGTTGTGTCACACTTGTCTTGAATGTAATTTTAAAAATATTTTCTGCAAATAAATAATGCAAAGTTCTGCCACCACACTTCATCTTTTCTATCGTTGGTCAGTGAAGGAGAAATCCTTCGATACTGAGGGGATTAAAATTTTTGTGTCAATCCAAAGTGCCTTTTTTGGGGAAGGAGATAGATATTCCTCACATTAAAAACCGACCTTATGTCTACCTCTGCCCTCGTGAGGAGACAAGTAAATAGGTACCTTAACGAAATTAGTTATAGTTTTATAACAATTTGGCTCAAGTAATAATTTAATGGCTAAACGATACCGTAATAAGTAAATTTAGATTTCAAAATTCTATTTTTTTTTTAATTAATAAATTGGAAAAAAAGAAATAGTTAAAAAAAGAAACTAAAAAAACAAAAACAAAAGTAAAACGACTCCCAACATTTTTTTTTATTGAAGAGCCTCAAATTTCATATAACTTAGGTGAAAGTTCGACCCTACGGTTTGTCATGAATACACTAGTAATAATAGTCATAAGTAGTTTTTAAATATATCTTCTCTATATATATATAAAACTCAATGTCTGTGTGTATGCGTGTGTGTTGTTTGTGTGTTCCCTTTAGAAATAAAGGTGAGAGAATCTACATAAAATCTAAAAGTGTATTCTTATGTAAGATTTACTGTGGAAGACACTAGAAGTATTCCCGAATCTCCAAGTGCATCCCTAAGGGGGCTATGAGGACATAACACTGAAAACTTCAAATATATCCTATTTTTATGAAATTTAAATCATATGTATAAAATTTTCTAGAGGAGACAATGGAAGTGGTCCCAAATCTTTATGTCACCCTCTATGTGCCAAATATCTACGTGCCTCTACCTCTAAGTGAACCATTGGGACAGGACCCCCTTAAAACTTCAAATATGTATATCCGATTTTAATAAAATTTAAACCAGATGTATAAGGCACTAATTCAGAGAGTTTTCCCACATTTCAGTTTCTCCTGACAATATTAGGGGGTGAAACGGAAGAAGGGGGCAGTAAAACAAAGAAAGTAATACAGTGTTAATAATGAAAAAGTACTTAGTGATCCTCATTCAATCTTGAGCAACATCGACTCTTCCTGTTAGCAATTAATAAAGATTATCCAATATTTTTTTTATAAAAGAGCCTCAAATTTGATATAGCTTAGAGCCTCTAAAGGTGAAAGTTCAACCCTACGGTTTGCCATGGGTACACTAGTAATAATAGTCATAAGCATTTTTTAGAGAAGTACATTTTCAACTTTTTACTATTTGTGCGCAATCTAGTACGAAAGTGTAAAGTTGAACAAGCCACAACTTGTTTCATTTCAGTAGATTATTCTTACCAAATATAGTCATGAAAAGAAAGAAGAAAGTCACTCATAAATACGTCAACAGGAAAGGGAATAATTATCTTATAATGAAACTTTTGTCATATTGATAAATTGATTAGAGTGTGTTGTAAGTTTTACGACTTTAGATAACAAAAAACAACTGAGTCAGAAATCATTATGGGAGTGGAGAAGTTAAACCTTTCTCCACGTTGGGATAACATACAAAGGTCATTCAAAAAATAAGGTGAATTGTTATGAAAAAAAAAAAAGGAAAAAATAGAATATCTTTTCAGAATTTCTTTCTCAATAAATCTAAACTGCTATTATTATTATTATTTGTACTCACTAGGAATTCTCACACAGGTCATCATCAGAGATAACTCACTGATAATAATCGGCGGTGTTCCCTGGAGTCTGGGTGACAACAAGTCTCCCCAGATTTCCAGTGCTCTCAGCTCTTTCGATAACCTTTGCAAATGACTTTGCATTATCGCTACAGCAGTTTACCATTGATTTTTATCTGGCAACGACCATTGGTCTTCACTGGAATTTGGGTGGCAATAAGTCTCCACAAGGTCCCAGTACTTTTCGTGCTCATCCAGTGGAGATCTGGTCAGTGCTGTCTTCTCATCCTCCTTGGTCCTTCTATCCTCCTTGACCCATTACGACTATTTTGTGTGGTATCAGCCGAGGCTGATGCCTTTTTCGGGGAGGGGGGACATTCTATAAGCTTTCTTGCAGTTTCAGTTCTGTTGGGTTCATGTGATGTTCCTTCCATCTTTGTGTTTTACTTATGTTGCAGTTTCCATGTGGCTAGTTAGTGTTTGTAGTTTATATGGGTTGGTTTCCACATTCGAGGATTTTCCTTAAGATTTCAGCTGTTTTACTCATTGCTGTCCACTGTATAGTTTCTGTCTTCCCCTTGATTCCAATTTCTCCTCGTTTTTTTTCCAGGTTTTTCGTGCCTGTTCCTAGTACTCCTACAATTATTGGTATTATATTGACTTTCTTCATGTTCCATATTCCTTTCAGTTCTCTTGTAAGTTCCGTGTATTTGCTTTCAATTCTCTGGCAAGTTATTATTGTTATTATTTTCATTTTTCGTCTTTTTGTCTCATGCTTAAGGTTAGACGTTTTGTGAATGACTTCCAACTTTTCCTGTCTGTTGCCATTTTGCTTATGCCGCCCGCCAGGATCAGGCCATCATCAACTGATCCCTCCATGTCTTAAGCATCCTACCATGTAGTTTTAGGGCCAACGTCGTCAATGTGGGACACACTTTAGAGCGTTTCGGATGACCGTCAGTCATCCAAAATGCTCTATTGTTCAAGAATATAAATATTAAATATTCTTCATCATCATATTTGGTTTAACTTCCGTTTTTCCAGATCAGAAGGTTGGGGTCACCAATTTTATAGGAGTTAATCTTGACATAAACAATCAGATTATCTCTTATAATAATCTTAATCAAATAATCATCAACGAAAAGAAAACAAAGTATATATATTTATTTAATTGACCTACACCACTGTGTGTAGGTTGCCAAAAATTAAAACAGTGAAGAAAGGAATAGAAAAATAATAACGGTCATCTGCCAAAGTTTCTTGAAGCAGTATATCTTCAAGTGAAGATAGCCTTGCTCAGTGTCTAGCCAACAAGGGCAGAAGAGAGGGTCGACGTCTTTCTTCCTGGTGTCTGTAAGTTCTCTGCCTGATTGGGTTTCAATTTCTGACCATGTGATCTCACAAGAATAACCACAACGTCTTTTTTATACTAATAATAAAGAAGTGTAGTATCAGAACAGATACTACACTTTGCTCCTAGCCAAAAGACCAAGGATCTATTCTTTCGCTAAGTTTAAAAATACAACTGAATATAGTGAAAAGAACAGTAAAGTATCAAACTATAAATATGAGTCTGTAATTGTAACATTGTAAAAAAATGGAAGGTTACAGAATAAGAGAATTAATATTCCACCAATTCTATTATTCCTGTATTCCAGTATTTACCCGCTGTTGGATAACAGAAAATAATTTATCGAAATAATAATTACACTTCAGTATTTGTGATATTTGTATTATTCAGACTACTGTTCTCATCTTGGATGTTATTCTCGCAATGTTTCGGCCGATGTAACCTTTGACCTTCTTCAGGTGTGTCTTGCCGTAAGCAAGCTACACCCCCCTTCGTGGATTAAATAAAGGGTTTCCGTTTTAAATACATACAGATTCCTGAGTTCAACATAAAGATTCCTGAGTTCAACATACAGATTCCTGAGTTCAACATAAAGATTCCTGAGTTCAACAAGACACACCTGAAGAAGGTCGGAGGTTACATCGATCGAAACGTTGTGAGAATAACATCCAAAATTAAGACATTAGTCCGAATAATACAAATAATAAAAATTATCAATCCTCATCTAAAAAATTCCGAAACGCTTAAATATTGTTTTGATTTAAATAAATGAACTGAATTGTTTTGTTTTTTTGTTGTTTAATTAAATATACTAATCATTTTAATTTCGGAACGATGGAAAAAGATAAAGATAATATTTGGAGACAGACTTACGCTTAATTGCAGGATAATGTTAACTAGTAATGGGTACATTCGCTAGTATGCATCTGATGATTTGGATTCGCAGGCCAACATTAACGTGTATACAGGAAACCAGAATCATGGGGTCAGTGTGTGCACTTACATGTTACCTCGATCTGCTGTAGCTAGAAGCAGACATGACGTCACATGCTCAAAGAGAAAGGGAGCAAGAGAATTAAGCAGTTCAATTAGAAACTTAGAGGTGCAAATACCTGCAGAAACGATTGACCAGTAATTACTGACAGCTCTGCCACCTCCACCCCACTGGTCAGTGATTTAGAACAGACGATGCTAGACAAATAAACCTTTTCTTGTCTTCAATCGTTGTCTCTTCTTGGTCCTTTTGGGGGGGGGGGGGTAATGAACGAACTTGTTTGCAAGTCGGACAGAATCATGTTATAAGATGCGTAACAGAACGAGTGACTAACGAGGTATGTTTATGAACTTCCATGTATGGCACAAGGTTGAAACATAACAATAATAGAATAAGTATGCCACTTTATTCCACTATGTTTTGTTTTTCTTCGACCTACTGCTCGGATATGATGCTATTAAGGCATTGGGTGGTGTTCTCATTACACCAGCTGGAACTGTGAAATCCCCTAAGGCACCGGTGTGTGCCGCACTTTGTATTGATCGACCAGACTTCAAGGTGGAGTTTGATCAACGCGGAAAGATCTGGATTGCGTCGTGGAAATAGACGGACGATAAAGTACCAATCAAGTTACAGAATGGCGTCACAGAATACCCCGTGGCCGCGAATGTTAGAGCTGAATATGAACAAGAGCTTGACGCCTGGATCAAAGATGGCTGGTTGATCCTGTACCCCAACCAAGAGCCTAGACCTCCAAAGGGTCTTATCCCTTTAATAGCAGTGGTACAACATAACAAATCAAAGGTGAGACCAGTCATGGACTACCGTGAGCTCAATCAATATATTGAGGCTTACACGGCTGATGCCGATGTATGTGCAAGCAAGTTACGGGAATGGCGCCAGGAAGGATCGAATGTATCATTGCTCGATCTGAGGAAGGCCTATCTGCAAGTGAGGGTCGACAAAACTTTATGGCCATTCCAAACGGTGGTATTTCGCGGCAAGAGATACTGCCTAACCAGACTTGGTTTTGGGTTGAATGTGGCACCGCAGATCATGAAGACCATTGTTATCGTGTTATCCCAGGAAGAGACCGTCGAAAAGGCAACATCGGCGTACCTTGACGACATTTACATTAATGAAGATGTCAAGTCGGCAATGCACATCCGCGCAAAATAGTCAGAGTTTGGCCTAATGTGCAAAGACCCATAGTGGCTTAGAGACGGAGCACGTGTACTTGGCCTGGAAGTCAGAGCGAAGAATGGCACCCTGCGATGGAGATGAGGAAATGTGATTTCCGGCATCCCTGAAGTTCTCACAAGAAGGACCATTTTTTCCTTGTGCAGAAAACTTGTGGGGCACCTGCCAGTGTGTGGTTGGCTGCGTGTGGCAGTGGGTGTAATAAAACGCAGGGCGAATGCGGTAACCAAAGGGTGGGATGATCAAACAAACGATACCCTCCTCACCCGAATGATTGCAGAAATTGTTGAGAGAACGACGTACGAGGACCCGGCTCGAGGAGAGTGGTGTGTCAATGGAGAAAAAATGAATGTATGGGTTGATGCTAATTCACTAGCATTGGGAGTCCTGTTGGAGAAGGATGGAGCCATGTTGGAGGATGCCTGTTGGTTGCGGCCTGCAAACACCGCCCAGCACATCAATCTTGCTGGGTTAGATGCTGTGATGAAGGGCGTTAACCTAGCACTACAGTGGCAAGCAAAGAGATTGCACTTGCATACTGACTTCCTTTGCGTCTATCACTGGGTGTCCGACACGCTGACTGGGAAAGCAAGAATACGCACTAAGGCAGCAAGTGAGATGTTGATAAGACGAAGGTTAGACACTTTAAAGAGTCTGGTCTGCGAGTATGGCCTGGTAGTCAACGTAACATTGGTCCCGTCATACTGCAACCTTGCTGACCAACTGACATGAGTGCCTCCCAAATGGTACGATGCAATAAAGGTGGATGCCGAGCCCGTTCAGCAAACATGCGCTGCTACAGTGAGCATGATGAGCAAGCAGCAGATAGAAAACATCCACAAACATAGCGGACATCCAGGCGTCAAGAGGACTCTATATTTCGTGAGGCGCATAAATCCAGCAGTAGCAAAATCAGAGGTGAAACAAGTCATCGAGCACTGTGAGATGTGTCAGTCAATTGACCCAGCACCAGCGCAGTGGCGAAAAGGATGACTGGAAGCAAGTGACGCATGGCAAAGGGTGGGAATGGATATCACTCATTATAATGGCAACCACATTCTTACTCTCATCGACTGTGGACCAAACCGTTTTGCAGTTTGGCGACCAATTGCACGCCAAGATTCGGCAAGCGTTATTCGACAACTATTGTCCTACTTTTATGAAAGCGGGGCACCACATGAGATTTTGGCCGATAATGACCCAGCATTTTGTAGCCAGCGAGTAAGACAGTTTTTATTTGAATGGGGAGTTCAATTGCGGTTGCGATGTGCTTACGTACCATCAGGCAATGGCATCGCGGAAAGAAGCCACCGCAGCATAAAGAGGATTGCTGCCAGAAAGAAGTGTTCTGTTGTGGAAGCAACATACTGGTACAATGTTACGCCAAAGGATGGCATGTCTCCGGCAACCGCACCCACGAATGCCATCTACACATACCGGACTCGGGTAAAAGGTATCGACATTGTGCAGTCACTTGACAATGAGGAGATGGACGGGCCATATGATGTAGGAGATCATGTCTGGGTGAAACCGCCAGGCTGTCGATGTACCACCAAATTCAAACGTGGACGAGTGACAGGCATGGTCAGTCAGCAATCTGTCCAGGTTGATGGAATTCCACATCACATACACGATCTCCGCCCTGCTTTGGGGGCGGACCATTCAACTACTGGGGAAAGTAATAGGTCGTCTGGCGATGAACTATTAATGGGCAGCGCCAATGATCCCCACAAGAATGAAGCCGCAAGTTCAGAAGTAGAAACTTTGTCAGTAGATTTAGAAGCGGAAACATCATCGGACGATTCAGAAGCAGAAACTGAGATACATGTCTCACTTCGGAGAAGCTCACGAATCAAAAGGCCACCACCACCCTGCATCATGTGTGATCAAGAGATCAGGGAGGAGTGTAGCAGCCATCATGCAGGTCCAGAAGGAAAGAGAGTGAGGGTTGCAGTATGCAAATCAGGTGCAGCAAAGAAGGCTAAATAAAAGGCGGTGTTTTTTGGGTCGACGACAGTTGAGTAGAGAACGTCTCGAAGTTCGCATGCGTTTGGATAATACGGGTAAAAGAAGAAAAAGGAACACAAGTCACTGTTACAATGCCATCAGACTCCTTCCCATATGACTCCGACTCATTCCATACCATACGACTCTTACATCTTCCAATATTATCTGACGCTTCCCATACCATACGACTCTGACTATTTACCATACCATCAGACTTCATTCCATACTATCAGATTCCTTCTCATACCATTTGAACAAGACTCCTTCCCATACTATATGACTGACTCCTTCCCATACCATGTGACTTTGATTCCTTCCCATACCATCCGACTCCTTCTCATACTATCCATCTCGGACTCCTTCCCATATCACCTAACTCTGACTCCTTCTCATATCATCCGACTCGGACTCCTTCTCATACCATCCGATGCGAACTCCTCCCAATACCATCCGACTCAGACTCCTTCCACTACATTCGGCTCAGACTCCTTCCCATATTATTTGATTCCTTCCCATACATTCTGACTTGTTCCCATACCATCTGACTCCAACTCCTTTCTATTCATTCTGACTCCGACTATTACCCATACATTCTGATTCTTTCTCATACCATCCGACTCCACCTCGTTCCCATACGATGTGATTCCACATCGTTCCCATACTGTCCAACTCATTCCCATACCATCCGACTCCGGCCCATACCATCTGACTCCTTTTCATACCATCCGACTAACTGACTCTGATTGCTTCCCATACAATCCGACTATGACTCATCCCATACCAGCTGATTCAGACCTCGCCTCATACCATCTAAATCCGACTCCTTACCATACCATCAGACTCATTCCCATACCAACCGACTCATTATCATACCATTCAGCTATTTACCATACCATCCGACTCCTTCTCATATCATCTGACTCTGGCTCCTTCACATACAATCCGACTACGACTTCTTCCCATATCAATCGATTTTGAATCATTCCGATACCAGCTGATCATGACTCCTCCTCATACCATCTGACTCGGACTCCTTACTATACCATGTAACTCGGACTACTTCTCATACCATCCGGCTGTGATTCTGTACTGAACTCCAGGCTTTGACGTATACTCGAACCTCAGGCTCTGTCTCCTTCCCAAAACTCAGGCTCTGACTCCTTCCCAAACCTCCAGCATTGACTGTTTCCCAAACATTCGAATCTGACTCCTTCCCGAACATCAGTTTTTTATCCCGGACAATGCTGAGTTTTTACACACCTGCTCTATCTATCCAATCATAAATCTATTCCGATATAGGGCCATAGCTGACCCACTTACACCCGTAAATCCTACCTACTATTCTGTGGCACTCGGCAAATAATACAAATCTATCTATCTATCTATCTATCTATCTATCTATCTTTATTTTTTTAACATATTTCACCCCAAACAAGGCAGGCCGCCACTGTACACGTAAAGGGTTACTGAGAATTTGGGTGTGGGTTTTGGGTGTCACCCCAAGTTGGGAGCAGTGTAGCGAGGTGTCTGCTAACATTAGTTTTAACCCTCTGCATGTCGGTACTGTCATGGAAAGAGGCAGCAGAGAGGGAGTTCCAGAGGCCAGCAGCACAAGGAAATAAGCTTTTGGAGTAGAAAGCTCTTCGGCATCTGGGGACCTCCACAGTGAATGGATGGGATTTGGCAGATTGTCGGGTTGGTCTAGTGAATTTACGTTGTGGGAGTACTAGAGCAGCATGCTCATCAGAGCACAATCCATTGAAGTACTTGTACACCAGGCACAAGGAAGCAACATTGCGGCGATGAGACAGGATAATGTCAGGTGTGAGGAGTTTACTAGCACGGTAGAGGGAGCCCACCTTCTTTGCTACAGTCTTGGCAATGTCTTCCATGTATTTGTTCCAATTCATGTTACCTGTGAAGGTTAGGCCGAGGAGTTTGAATGTTGAACTCTCAGGTAGGGTGTTATTTGCCATGACAATCGGTGGTTGGAGAGGTTTCTTGTAGTTATTGAAGGAAAGGAGCTTTGTCTTTGCGGCATTAAAAGTTACCAACCATTTATGACCCCAATCCATTACAGTCTGCAGGTCATTTTCTAAGGATTCAACCATTGCCTCGGATATGATCGCATCCGTTTTGCCCACATGACGAGAGTAAAGCGTGGTGTCGTCAGCAAATAAACCAATCTCAGACTCAATGTCATCAGGGAGATCGTTTATGAAAATCAGGAACAGTAAAGGTCCAAGGATAGATCCCTGGAGTACACCAGCATTTATGTCATGTTGCTTAGATGAACGGCCATCGAGGACAACCTGGGTCTTTCTTTTGGTTAGGAAGTATCTAATTATATTAAGTAATTGCCCAGTAATACCGTATGAGCATATTTTCAGGAGAAGCCCTTCATGCCATACCTTGTCAAAGGCCTTGGATATATCAAGCGCTACTGCCCTAGCTTCACCTGCCTTGTCCAGTGTATGATACATGTGTTCAGAGATGACCGTTAGGATGTCTGCAGTAGATCGTGCTTGCCTAAGTCCATACTGGCGGTTGTTATATCTACATATTTTGCCCCATAAAGCATAAAAAAGGGAGCAGGGAACTTATTGGCACATGTTCCCCTACGCATACAGAAAGGGGGGTGCAGACGGCGACGTTTATCAAAAGTGGGTCAGCAGGAAGCTCGACAGACAGGCTTTCATAAGTCAGCCCACGCATTTGTGGGGGCGGAGGATTAAACCAATCAAATGAGAGAATACCGTAGCTATGCAGAGGAGAGTGGGAAAATCGAAGCGAGAAGAAACACGGGGAGAAGGCCCTCGGCCAGCGTTAAGAGTGGACAGCTAGAGATTGACAGCTCACCTCGCTGTCATATCAGACAATTTATCTCCGCACAGGAGAAGGTCTTTGGCCAGCGTTAAGAGTGGACGTCTCTGAGATTGACAGCCCACCCTGCTGTCATATCAAACAAATTATCCCCACACACAAAATCAAAAAATAGGAAAAGTGGAATTCGAAAATTAACAGTGAAGAAATACAGCAACATTTAATACGGCTGTCTACCGGTCACCAAAGGAAAACCCTGGTCTAACAAAATTGATTACGACAGACCAGTCAATCAACTGACCTCTCCAACATCAAGATTACGTATATCTCGGGACCCTAAAAACAGCTTGTTAAGAACGGACAACAGAATCTAAAATTCTGTTAAAATATCCTTCCCTCCACCGTCAAACCAAAAAGGTATGTGTTTATGACATAAGGACAAAAAACAAACAAAAAAAGAAATACTATATTAATTCGTCCTAAATCAAACTTTCATATTGTTATATATTGTCGTGTTAAATGATCTCATTCAATCGTTCCCCGCGATTTTAACACATTTACCTTCATATCTCGATCTCCCATGGGAAGAGAAGGACTTCTCATTTTGTTTTCCTCGAATTTCGTAAGAAAAAAAAACTTTCCTGTTTTCATTTTCATAAAGGCTATAAGCCTTCTTGATTGCTATATTTGAACTTTCAATTCTGATCAACTTTCTCGGAATAACAAAAACCAGCTTCTTATTCTTGTGCAAAAGAATATCAGTTGATCTTTTTAAAAAATAAAAAATAAATAGATACTTGTTATGTATTGTTAATTTGTCTTGGTTGTTTATACAATATATGTTTATAATTTGTGATACGATGTGTTATTCATTTTTATGGAGTACGGGTTGATTTCCTTTCATCGGGTTTTCAACCTCTGCACATTTTACATTCGTGGCTGAACTACGTGTAGGTTATGTTCAGTGTCTTAGTACCACAATTATAACATTGATGTCAGAAGTAACAGTCTCTTCACAAAAGAGTAACGTACCCACACTGAAACGCACAAGGTTGATTTTCGACAAAATTATAACATTGGTGTCAGAAGTTACGGTCTCTTCACAAAAAGGCAACGTACCCACGCAGGAACGGGTGAAAATAAGTTTAACAATTATAACATTGGTGTCAGACGTTACGGACTCTTCACAAAAGAGCAACGTACTCACACTGAAACACACGAGGATGGTTTTCGACACAATTATAACATTGGTGTCATAAAGCTGATTTCCGAGAATAAACAAAAAATATTTAAAAAAAAAAAAAAAAAACTGTATATTAAGGAGGAGCTGTGAACTTTTAATTCGTCAAGCAAGGAGACAAACAAAATAATAATTTAATAGGGGATTGCCACAAAGATGGATTACTCCGGACTCACTGAAGGACAGTTACTGAGTCTTATTAAAGACCAGAAATCTGAGCTATTTAGGCTCAGGCAGGAGCCAACACAAGCGTCAGACTCCGTGATAAGAGAAATGGCGGAGGATTTAAACAATCTGCTGATAGCAATGAAGTCGGTCAGTAAGAAGTTTAGCATTAACTAAGTGACGGACTATCGCTAGATTGATTTAGGATTCAAAGACTTTAGCAAAGATCGGGGGTAGACTGATTGGGCGGTAGTTCTGAGGATCGGTTCTATTCCCAGAATTCTTGTAGACTGATACCACAGAGGCAATTTTCCAGCTATCGGGAAAGCAAGAATCAGTTATGCATTTATTGTAGAGTTTGGAGAGGACAGGGGCCAGCTCAGCAGAGCATTTATTCATTACTATTACTGGTATAAGATCAGGCCTACAAGCTTTGGAGGTGTCACGGTTTTTTATGATGTCTCTGACCTGGGATGGGGTGATGACCAGGTTCTCAAGTGTGGTTTCAGTCCGCAATGAGAATTTAGGGAGGGGGTGGTTTGCTGAGTCCAAAGTGGAGTTTGAGGCGAAACGCTGGGCAAGTAGTTCAGCCTTATCTGTTGCTGTGCAAACGACATCATTGTGGTTTGATAGTGGGGGAATCGTTGATTGACCATTGTCCACCACACTACTGTAGATTTTCCAGAAATCGCGAGTACCTAGTTTCTGTGACTGAATGCGTTTTTTTTGTTAAGTATCCCTTCTCTTTGCTTCACCTATCACGGCCTTTCAATTATATCTTGACTCTATAAACTTATGTCTATTAGTAGCTGACTTATGGCAACCGAATTTATGGAATGCTTGCTGAGGTGAACCATTGGGGAGAGTGGGGCTTACTAAAGAATTTTCGTATGGGGACATAGGCTTCAATGTCTGCTTTGACCCATTCAGTTAACTCATTTGCACACTGATCAGCAGGGAGTGAGAAGGTTTCCCTCCATGAGGCATCATTGATGTTATCTCTGATTGACTCAAAATCAGCCTGCTCATAGTATCTCGTTGTTTTGAGCAACAGCTCATCAGCTTTTGGACGACTTTTTAGGGTGATATGAATCATTAGCACAATATGTCAGCATTCCCGAGTGGGCTATGAGCTTTCGTCAGGCATTGAGGTCAAAAAAAGGTCAAGAAGTGAGGCTTGCTGCTCTACTCGATCGGGATACGGGTCAGGAAATCGCCAGTCTTAGAGAGGGAGTGAGCTAAAGAGAAATTATACATAGAGTTGCGGCTGTGTCAGTAAGGCTGTAGAATCCCAACCAGTCATGGTGGTGTGCATTAAAATCCCCAAATACACGTATCTGGGCATTCGAGTCAAGTGAGAGTGTTCTATCTATGCTTTCAGAGACAGAGTTTAGCAGGGTACAGTCGAAAGGGAACAGTATAAGAAATATAAGTAACTAACGCTGTGATGAAAAGTCAATCTAAAGCACATGTAGTCTTGATCATCTGATTCTAACCTATGTTCTCTAGTCAGGGGGAGGGTGTTCTGAACATAAACTCCTAGCCTGTGCATATTTTTGTCAGAGTCTTTACGGTAGAGTGAGAGGTAGTCAGTCATATCTGTCTATTTATCTATATAATTCTTGGTTCCGTTGCGTAAAAAGAAACCCAATAAAGTGCTAGATGATTTAAGAATATTTATTTATTTATAATGTTACAGATGTTCAGATCAACATGGTACCTTAGGTTTCAAGCTGGAAGAGCCAATCCAGGCGAAAAATGTTAAGTTTTCTTGGGTTTCAATTATAAACCACTCCCTAGCTTTCGTCAGCCATATCTTGATATGTGGGGAAGTGGAATCCACTTCCTCATAGATCAAGATAACCCACTATAATAAAGCACCACAACAATATACTAGCTAAAATAGGCTCTTCTGGTCGCATACTTTTTCTAGTAAATGTGCTTACTCTGAATCTATTAATGAATTAATGCAGTAAATGAAAAATAGATTTACACTTTCAGGGGTGTGAAGTTCCTATTCACTTGCCTTCCCACGAGGGTAAAGTTAGACACAAGGTCGGTTTTTAATGCGGTAAAAATCCAGCTCCCAAAAGGGGGAATTCTGGATCGGAACAAAAATAAAAATTGCCTCAGTTTATGAGAGAAAGTGGAGTTTCAACTTATAGTATATTGGTAATCCACATTCGAGGTAAATAGTTCAAAATGTAATAAAGTTCTCTCCATATGAAAATGATGGTAGAATGAACAAGTCAATAAGAAAATGTGAGTCCAATAAGTACAAGGCATAATATAGAGTATAAGTGTTCGAAAATGTGGTTTCAAGTGCATGTGTAGTGGTATTTATTTGCAACGAAAGTCCAATTAAAGGGTAATAATTGAGTAGGACATTAAGTAAATTATTATCCACCTTGGTAGGAGTTTTCTTGAGTTTTAAATGCACGGTAATAAAAGTCATATGAACGTTAGCAGTTCTATCATAGTTCTACTGGTAATTTGTTTCTCCCTTATAGTTGTTGCCAATTGTGATGATTGGGTCTTGCCTAGCATTAGAAAAAAAAAATCTTCTTTTTTTTTTTTTGAGATTTGAAACACCCACCAGTTGACAAAGAGGTCTTCCTCGAAATATACTATGGAACATGGTCACACATTACACCACAGTGTTGAAGTCTTGCCTAATCAAGTAAGATTTGCTATATATAAAAAAAAAAAATTTTTAATTATTAAAATTTTTTTTTTAAAAGATATATAAATTAAAATCACTTTTGTTTGTCTTACTTCTCAATGCCAACATATTTCCATTTCTTGCATTGTGATAGCCTTCTAATACTCCTCTCTCTCTCTCTCTCATATATATACATATATATATATATATATACATATATATATATATATACATATAGATTTAGATTTTTCACTTATAAAATAGATCATTCAGTGAAGACCGGGGTTGTTCCAATAAAAAACAAGCTCGATGATACTCGATTACAGAGTACAGAGCATTTATATGTGATTTTATGAAGGCTTACCAAAGCATTCCTTTCAAGACACCAATGATCACCATTAAAGATATTTTTTCCTTACAAATACTATTTATTCATTTAATTTGAATAAATAGTATTTGTAAGGAAAAAATATCTTTAATGGTGATCATTGGTGTCTTGAAAGGAATGCTTTGGTAAGCCTTCATAAAATCACATATATATACATATATATATATATATATACATATATATAGGGTGGGCAAAAATAAGGGTCCTATTTTTAAAAATTCATAACTTTTTTATTTATTGATTTTTTTTTTTTTTTTTTTAGAATAAGTAAAGGACCCCTTCCGAAGCAAGCATGAGCCGTATTAGCCCTAAGGAACGTACCCTCATTTAGAAAACATTATTTTTGCTTAAAAAACTCAAAACAGTGTAAAAAACAATACTTTAGTTTTTGTAAGTTTTAAGAAGTGTTTTTCGGCTAAAATTTGTTTTGTTTATTTCAAAAAATCTCGGAAGGGCCAGTCTACACACACATAAAGTTTGGTGAGTTTAACTTTTATTTTGTGGAAGTTATTCAAATTCAAGTTATTCAAATTTAAAGATAGGACCCTTATTTTGGCCCACCCTGTATATACATATATATATATATATATATATATATATATATATATATATATATATATATATATATATATATATATATTAATAGTATGTTTTTAAAAGGCTGTGGACAATGCAAATTCCGGGTAGGATGTAAGCTGGAAGGAACAAAAATAATAAATCGAATACGAAATGTGACTTACTATTTATTTTTCCTTAAAATCTTACTTAATAGCAAGTGTGGTGTTAGCTGTTTGTGTGGTGCCCGGATGATTATAAAAATAATTTATTAAAACACTCTTGTATGACTGCGAATCGTGGTCAACGGTGAAATGTCGAAATGACACGATCCTCGCTGCAACACATCGGATGAAGAACATTGTTGGTCTCACACTGAAGGCCTCTATGAGAAAGTATGTTGCACGATGATGTCTCAACTGAAACACTCCAAAATGTGTTCCACATTTACATTGATGGCTCAAAGCCACCTGGTAGGCCGCTTAAGACATGAAGGGGATCAGTTGACGACGACCTGATTCTGGCAGGCAGCACAATCGAAATAGCAACATACAGGAAAAGTTTGAAGTCATTCACGAAACGTCTAACCTCAGCATAGGACAAGAGGGCGAAAAATGAAAATAATAATAGTAATAACAGCCAAAAGGTTTTACACAAACAAACAAAAAAATCTTTGTATAGACTAAAACAATGTGGAAAAAATTGAGATAATTTATTACATAAATATTTAATGAACCAATATTTTGAACAGTCATTAAATGATTGTTGTGTGTATAGAAAAAATTATAATAATTGAAAAAAATAATTTGAGTGGATACGAGCGGATTCCGCTTCTCAGAGTGGAGAAAATGATTTTGACAAGAAAAGTCGTCTAATGATTCTTCCTCCTTAATATCAGTCGAGAATACGTTCTCGACAATCAGTCTGACAGAGACTGGCCACTTCGGTGGTCTTTATCAGACTGAGGTATATGTCTTGGGTAGTCCTGGGAGGTCCACCCTCTTAGGCCTTGCCTTCCCTCTTATTGCCAAGTGCCTGAGGCACCCCTACCGGACAATGCCAGCGGGGCTGCTCAGACTATTTTTAGAGGCCAGCCTGGCTCCTCTGCCGGAGCACTGGCTTTTTCTCCCAACTTCCTGGCCTTGTACCACATTATACTTATGTGGAAGTAGGAGTGTATAGGAGCAAAGTGTAGTATCTGTCCTGATACTACATTGGATTTTCCCCGCATTAAAAACCAATCTTGTGTCTAACTCTGCCTTCGTGGGGAGGGCAGTAAATAGGGACTTGGGTGGATGATCTAATCATTGCAACTTCGGATTTGAAAAAGTATGAATGATATAAAAAGAAACCTATCGCAAAATTAAAACAATTGAAGACCTTGGTCCATTATCTTATTTGTTAGAAATAGAATTTGAATTTACTAATACTATTATTAAAATTGGAGCAGTTATATAATTACGACCCAATATCTTTCGCACTAGCTTGTTCTCACTCACAGAGTGATTGATACATTGTCCGCTCAGCAAATTGTTGTGTGAGAGGCATTTCCATCGAACTTTTTCATTGCCATTTTCCCACTCTCTAAAAGGACAGTCAGTGTTTAAGCGCCGAGTTGACAAGATGTCATATTTTTGTCTCACCCCTAGCCCCAACTTATGCGAGGTGAGATGAAAGACCCAGACTCAAACCCACTTTAATAGTATATGCATATCTACTGACTCAACATATTTTGTATTCTTGTCTACGTAACTCTTTCCCAACCATGAAACTGTATGAATAAAATTGATTTCAATTGTAGAGAAAGAAGTTTGTTCTTATAACCAAACTATGGTAACCCGTTTTCTTCATACCCAGCAAAGCCTACAAGATGGATCTCTACTCTACAACCCTTTCCTCCGACAAAAAGTGGCACTTCTTCTATCTCTACACTATTATTAAATTGCTGTGAAAAAGAGCCAAACAAATTCTTACAAAGAGTTTTACACAGATTTGGAATGAACAATGGTAATCCATAGGCTATACCATGTGACTTAAGTACCACGTGACTCATGTAAAAATAATAATAATAATAATAGAGATTATACATTATTATTTTTTGTCACCACTTATCAAGGCTAACAGCCCCTCGAGAATAAGGTTTAATGAGATGGAATGATTGCCAATTGAAAGATGAAGAACCTCATGAAAGGACTGAGGATGATTAATGGAACTAACAACTTTGATTACTTGTGAGGACGGTTTATCACAGGAATCTGTTGACATTAGATTTAAAGACGACTATGTTGTAGTTTGTAGGGAAGTAGCCCCAGGAGCAATGTGTTCTACAGACGGAAAGACCTTGCGAAAGAACCCCTCTGTTCGTAGAATTTTCGCCTGATGCTGTAGCAAAGCGAGTTCTTGCTGTGAATGTCTTACAAAGAGGAACCAGAGATTGGTGCTGAGTCGAGCACTTTCCATGGAAGTAATTATATCATAGAGAGAGACTAGCAACATCTTTACTGTGAGAAAGGCGCTGTAAAGGAACAGAAGAGACCATCCCCAACAAAGAGTGTACTCCATCTGAGGATGTATCTGACTCATTGGCGGTTTAATGTACACAATCACTTGCACCAGACCTGATCTAATGTTATGTAGTTACTAAATTATTTGAATTAATATATGTTGAATGAACATTTGAATAAAAGTAAATTTTGGAACTCTGGTATTAATGTAGCAGTCTGAAATAGGAACTATTTCTTATGCGTCCACTGTGGGCAAGTTGGTCTTAAACTAACCAATCGGCTCACAGCTAGTCTCTTGCGGACTATTTGCACCCCTGTTGAACGGCGGAACGGATCGTAAGAGAGACCCTGGCCGTCAATCTAGAAGGAATTCTTCTTCACCTCTCTCCTGCCCCCTCATCCACTGGATTTCCGAGCACCACTCCCCGGGCAGTAAAAGAACTTTGTTTCCTTCCACCGAACACCAGTCCTATCTTTTTCTATGCTATAGCCCAACAGTATAGGATACCCAATAAAGATTTGTTTAATGTTAAAAGAAGCGTTGAGTTTTTCCTCGTATGACTACTGTCTACCGTGCTTATACTTATAGTGAGATTACGACTACTAGCCTTAGCTATTATATTAGCACGGTACCAAATTGAAATGTGAATTTGGGATGCTAAAATCTAAACAATCGGAAAAATGGTCTCAAATCCACCATCTACATGTGTTTTCTTCAAATACATTAATTATTGATTATAAGTAATTTTTAAGAAGACAATTTTTCTTTTTAACTTTCGTTTATTTAAAATCTACGAGAATGGAAAACAATTTTTTTAGTTATTGTTTAACTCTGAATCATTAGACTTAAATTAAAAGAGATTATATTATTATGATGAAAAAAAGGTACACCATGGATTTGAGACCATTAAATTAATTAAAATGACATTTAAATTCGACTAGACTAATCTTATCTTTCTTTCTTTTTTTTTTTTAATCTGTGCATTGTAGTAATTACTATCATTTACTTGTAATAATATAATCACCTTTAACGTTAAAAATTAATTATAATTAATAACTAATGTACATGAAGAAAGAAAAAGTAGACTGTGGATTTAAGACAATTTTTTGATAGTGTAGGTTTTAGCGGCACAAATTCACCTTTCAATTTGGTACCGTGCTACTATAAGAGCTCCTAAATTTGTTTTGAAATACATTAAACGAATCATCATCATCATCATCGTCATCATAATTTATTTATACCTCTTTCTCTCAGGTCCATTCTTATCACATACTGCCGTATTTTCTTTGACCTTCTCCTGTGAACTTGATCTGCTACCTCAACTGTTCTACATCTACTAACCCAAGAACTCTCATCCATTCTTTCAACATAGCTATACCATCGAAGTCTACTCTTCTGCACACATCTCCCTATATTGTCCTGATTTTAAAAAAAATGTTTTTTAACGTAGTTCATCCCAACCAAGGCAAGGCAGGCCGCCACTGTAGACATAAGTGGCAACTGAGAAAAAAGGTGAAAGTCTTTCTTTGTTTTGTTTTTTTTTTGGGGGGGGGGGGGTCAACCTAAATTGGGAACTGCGCAGCAAGATGTCTGTTTACATTGGTGAATGCGGTATTTTGGTGCAAGAATCTAGTTTAGAGTCAGCAAATGTTCTTTTCTGTTGTTTGTAAAAATTTTTGAAATAAAAAACATTGAACAGCTTGTCTCACTTATCCCCGCCCCCCCTCCCCCTCCCCCTACATAACGGGCGCTATGCCTAAGGTCTGGTGAGTTCCCAAGGTTTGTAAAATCTTCATCTGTAGATAAAGATGAAGGTTGTCCGAAGGAATTCCCCTGCCTAAATAAATTGGCCTTTTGGCTAAGATCAAAGTGTAGTATCTGTTCTCTTTACATTTTGAATTTTAGTCAAAGTTTAATTCTCAGTTACTGATTCCTCGCCCTACTTCTCTTGGGTCGGGAATGCAGTAGCCACTCACTTCTTGTTGTCAGCGGCACCCCCACCGCCTGACCCACTGTTCTGTCTTTTCCTTCTCCCTTCGGGTTGAGATGTAACCTTGACCTTTCCGTAAGCCACGCGCGACAAGAGGGTTCAACCCCACTTTCTCTCTTCCAATAACGCTCTTCCCACCCCTCTCTCCAGTTCTACCCCCCTCTAGCCGTTTTTGGCGCCCTGAGAGCGCACCAAAAACAGGCTCCCCACTAGAAGGAGACTCCACGCCAGTCAAAACGGTGTCCCCCCCCTCCATACAGGAATGGAACACACCCCCCAAAAAAAGAGTGCGGAAGATTCCAGCAGCTCCATCTCCACAAGGGCTGATCCCATGAAGATTGCGGCTCCCCTAGAGAGTGACCTCCTAAATAGGGGAGCCAAAAGTCAAATAGAAACAAGCAGGGCATACCGCCCGGATGTGAATACACCAGGGGTACTCCCCTTAAACAATGGCTCCTCTGATGGGAGACCAAACATTGAAAGAAATGCTCCCCAAGAGGGGCACTCCACTAGCCGGGGAGTCATCTCAAAGGACACAGCTTGCCGGCAGCATAAAAGTGCGCCGGGTTCGCCTACTCCAAACAACATTGGGGACGAGAACCAAGCAGAAGCGGGGCTGCTACCCGAAAAGACAGTTCCCCCAAAAGGGAAGAAAGCGACAGGGCATACCACCCGGATTCCCCTGAGAACAGCGACTCCCCCAATGTGGATGCATCGCAGCTTCTCACGCAGGATCTCATTCCTGAATGGGAGCCAGCTTCTCCCCTAAAGGGTAATTCCCCTACCCGGAGTTCCCCCAACCATGGAGGAAAACAAGATTTGAATAGGACTTACGGCCCAGATGCACTAACAGCAGAAGGGGCTGCTCGCTTGAAGAGCAGAAAACTGTCTGACAGCTCATCGGACAGGGAAGGCCTCACAGGGAAGGTCCACAACGATCGCTCCAGACCCAGGGGAAAAAGGGGACGAGTAAACGCAAAAGCCCCAACATCTGGGTGTGCCAGCTCTCCCTTGACCACTCCTGGAGACTGGCCCACTCTGTCGAGAACTGTGGGAACACTGAACTCACAGCCAGAGTGGACGTTGAACGGAGGCACTGTCGTCTCCACCACATCTACCCAACAAACAGCAGTTGAAGTCGATGGTGGCGACCTGGATGCCTCCATACCTCCAGCGCAACCACAGACAGTGCCAGCGGCGACAGCCAATTGGGGACCAAAGTCACAGCTGTCACCCGAAGGCTACAGGGAGCTCTTCCGCACCAGATATGCAAAATACACAGAGGGCAACATTCTGAAGCCCGTGCCTGGTGTTTGGGAGAGCATCCAAAAAAGAACAGTGTCCTTCATCACCATGGACGCTAAGCAGAGAGGAATGACTGGGGTTAAAAAGGAAACCATGGTGGAGCTCCTTGCGGATCTGCAAATCCCCATGCAATATCTATGTCACAAGAGCTATGCCATGTGGGACGTTCTGTTCCCCACCCCAGAAGAAGCCGAAAAAGCAGCCAGCACTGACCGCAGGTGGAAAAACATAAAACTCCAGCCTGAATACCTGAGCCAGAGAAGGACGACGGTGACCATACTTGGCGTCCCGCCATACGTCCAAGCGGAACAGCTCGGAGCCTTCATGAGCCAGTATGAGGATGTAATGGCAGTCACTCCTGTCAGAGGTCTCAAAGGAGTGATGCTGGGTGACTACATCCTACGTATGAAGCTAGACAGGAATGGCTTCCACAATATACCAGCACTGCTCAGGTATGAAACTTGGACCCTGTCGGTTATAGTGGAGGACAGGCGACCACATTGCTGGCACTGCCAAGAGAGGGGCCACATGTCCAAATTCTGCCCTAAAAGAACAAGGGTCCCCACTGCAGTCACAGCACCAACAACCAGAACAATGACGAGTGAGGAAAGTAAAACCCCAGATGAAGAGGGCTGGAGCACGGTAGTATGGAAAAATACCAAAAAGACTGTAGCCCCAGTCTCTACCCCTATCCCCAAAGTTAACAAACAGAGTATGGCCCCCGAGCAGGAGGCTCAACAAGCTGAACAATCAAGCAGAGCACCTGCGACAAAGCGGAAACTGTAGGTTCCCTCCTCAGAATCGGAAGGGGACGAAGCAGAGACAGGCAGAACAGCCCCCGGTCTGGTTGCAGAGGCTAGTACAGACCAACCTAAACTCCCCAAGAAAAAAAGCCGGAAAAAGAAAGAGGCTGCGCTCCAACTCCCTCCAGAGGAAGAAATGGAGCAAAGCACCCCTCAGGCCACGGTCCCGATCCCAACTGAACTCTCTACTAACACATCCACCACCCCCACTCCAGCCGAACTCTCATTACCCAATACTCCAGCCCTAGCTGAACTCCCACTTCCCAACACCACCACCCCAGCCCCAGTTGAACTCTCATTACTCAATACCCCAGTCCCAGCTGAACTCCCACTTCCCAACACCACCACCCTCACCCTCACCACAGCCCAAGCAGAACTCTCATTACCCACAACCACTACGTCCACACAAGCACAAGCTGAAGTATCATTATCCCTCACCCCACCCCAGACTGAACTTTCAACGCCTACCTCTATTCCCATCCCAACTGAACTCACAACGTCCACCCTCACCCCCACCCTCACCGCACCCCCCTCGGTTGGAGGTGTTCCTCATGGGTTCGGAGTGGCTAGTTGTAATGGGTGATTGGAATGCCATCCTTGATCCCAAGATAGATAGAGTGGGCGGGAATAGACGGATGGATAGGTGCGAGAGCAGCCTGTCTAACCTGATGGACTCATGCGATCTGGTTGATATGTTCCGTCTTGCGCACCCGGGGCGGAAGATGTGGACTTGGCACTCCCTTCCTGTGCAAGCACTTACTTGAACAGGATGTTAATTAGAAGAGGCGAAGCAGACTTTCTATCTTGCCCAAAGTTCCACTGGTTAGGACACTCTGACCACAAACTAGTTGTGGCCAGTTTGAACTTAGGGACTAGACCTAAATTAGCTGGGTACTGGAAGTTAAATACCTCCTTGCTGGAGATAAGTTACTTCCGGGAAAAGCTGATATTACTCATACAGCTAGCTGTAGTGGGGGCGATTACCGGAACTAAGTGGTGGGTTAACTTAAAAACGAAAATTAGACGTTTTTCTGTGCAGTATAGCCAGAGCCTCGCCTTAAAGAATGCTAAAGCAGAAAAACGGTTAGAAGTTAAATTTGCCCGGGCGGTGGCTGAGGGGGACTCCCTAACCATAGCACAAGTCAAGGAGGACCTGAAACGTGTGGCTAACGAACGGTATGAGGGTCAGGTAGTTAGAGTTAGGCTGGATAAAGTGTCTACTGTAAATGTTGACGCTAAGGAGCGTAAAGCTGTAGTTCGGAGCAGATCGGATCACTACATTCGAGAAGTGAAAAACCTGGAAGGGCAGTCCCTCGTGTCGACGCGGGAGATCTGTGAGGGATTCCGGGGGCATTTTGCGGATCTCTACACCCAACTGCCCAGACTCTGCATCCAGGAGTTTGACAGCTATTTGGCCGACTCGCCCCGCCTGGAGGAGGCGCGAGCGGCTGGCTGTGATGGTCGGGTTACGAAGCACAAGGTCCAGAATGCGTTGAAGCAGGCTGGCTTGGATAAATCGCCTGGACTCGATGGTTTGCCTTACAAACTGTTTTTGAAGCTGTCGCACATGTTCGTCCCTCTTCTGACGAATGTGTTCAACCACTGGTTTGAGCAGGGATCAATTCCTGCCCAAGTCACCAGGGGAGTGATCACATTACTGAAGAAAAAGGACGGGCATGAGGGGGGTTTTAATGATTTTAGGCCCATAACTCTGCTAAACACAGAGTTAAAGATTTTAACAAGAGTTCTGCAGATTGTTATTGGTGACTTGGTGGAACCCGATCAGAACTATGCTGTGAAGGGGAGATCGATTCAGAACAATTTGCATATGGTTCGCACGATCATAGAGGGATTAGAAGACGACACCGAGGCTGCGCTGATCAATTTAGACCAGTCCAAAGCTTTCGACAGGGTCAACATCGTTTCCTGGGTTCTGTTCTGGAGGCCGCCGGATTTAATCCAGACTTCCGCAGATGGATCTCCATTATGTATCACCAGCCGACGGCAGTGGTGCAGGTAAACGGGATGCGTTCGGGATCATTCGATGTCTCTCAGTCGGTACGTCAGGGCTGTCCGCTGTCGCCCCTACTTTATGCGCAAGCTAAGGGACAGGATGGCTTGACCGGCCCTACTACACGGTATCGCTCTGCCCAATGGTGTGCAAGCCCGGGTCTCCGCGTATGCCGATGATGTCACTGTGTACGTATCGAGCTGTCGGGACATTATCGCAGTGACTAAGGCACTCAAACGATACAAAGAGGTCACGGGGGCCGTAGTCAACATTAGCAAATCCAATGGCCTGAGGTTGGCAGCCTGGAGCGGCTTGGCTGCGCTGCCGGGCCTTTTCAACTGGTCTGATGGCCCGGTTCGGATCCTCGGCGTGTGGTTCGGGCCGGGCCTCCAGCTTGAAAAGAACTGGTCGGAAGTGGAGTCAAAGGTTGAAGCGTCAGTAAGGATTTGGCTTCGATGGGGACTTTCCCTTAAAGGTAGAGCTGAGGCGTGCGCCACGTATGTCTTTCCTCTCATCCTTTACTGATTGGCTGTACTACCCATGTCTGCGGTCCACTTGGCGGCACTCACGCGCCAGCTCTTCACATTTTTGTGGCAGGGCAAACAGCCGTTAGTCCGCAGACAGGTATGTACTCAACATCTCAATGAGGGAGGTTTGGGAATGCCTGACTTGGCAAGTCATAAACATGCTGAGAGACTGGCATTCTTGAGATGTACTTTATTAGAAGAGTCTGCGTGGGGCCCTGAAGTTGAGAAGGCTTTTCCCAACCTCATCCCTGACCACCTGGTTGAAGGAAGACGCAAACCAAGGGGGCAATCGCAGTTCTTCAACGAATGCCGAGCTGCGCTCAAACTACTGCCGGGGTCCAGCGACCTCGCACGGTCTAGAAAGACACTTTATCGGGAGTTAGTGGCGGGGACCGCTTCGGATCCGTTTCGGATCCGCTTGTGGAGCGTCTTGGACGGTCGGAGGGGGAGATCCGCTCTCAGTGGAGTTGGGCGCCAGGTCGGAGTCATCTCAATAACGCTGAGTTTTCTCTGACCTGGCGATTGGTCCGGAACGCGCTGCCCCTCGAGTACAGACGTTCTAAAACTAACTGTGGAGAAAACCCCTTCTGTCTGTGTTGCATAAACGCAGACGTTGAAGAAGAAACGGCAGAGCACGCCTTCTTTGAATGCATCAAATTGCGCGAGTTTTGGAAGTATGTGAACGAGGTGACGGCTCGCATCACTCCTGAGCAGTCAGTACCCTTGGACGTAACATCTGTAGTGTACAATGTGATGCCTCTGTGGTGCAGGGAGAAACAAATGGTGTTTCTCACGATCCTAGCCATAGCTAGACTTGTAGTGTGGACCTCACGCATAGATATAGGGAAAGGGGGTGAATCACCTTCTGATTACGAACTGATTTCGCACTTTAAACATCAGCTTAAGGTCAAAATCAGGTGTGATAGGAGATTGCACTCAGCTTTATTTAAAAGAAGGTGGATACACCGCTAGTTTGTGTGTGTTTGGACGTGCTGAGTTTGAGTACGTGTTCCCTGCCTAGGCATGGTGCACACCGACCTAAAGTCTTATCAGACCCCACCCCAGATAGCAAAGTCTCTTAGATAGTAGCATGAATGAGCTCTGCCCCGTCGGAACTGACTCACTTGTTTTCGGCTCTTGAAACAAACCGGAAAACAGTGAGCAGCTCACACTTAGATAGATTTGGGAGGGCCTTACTAACAAAAAAAAACAATTTTTTTTTTTTTTTTCCTCACACCCAGCCAATGAATTTTGTACACCCACTTATTTGTAAATAAAAAGCGTCATAACAAATTGGGGTTAATATTAGGTAGCCTGCCCAAAGAGTGAATGAGGTATTTTGGTGACTGGAACTAGTTTAGAGAATAGACCAAGAGAATGACACACGACCCCCACCCACCCAACCCAACTCTGGCCTTGTGCCACATCTTTTGTAATTTTCCATTTTTTACTTCAAAGAAATGTATCATCCAAAAGATAAATAAATTGGCCTTTTGGCTAAGATCAAAGTGTAGTATCTGTTCCGATGGATACTGCACCCCATAGACTGGTATTGTCTTGACCTTCGGGGCTTGATTTACGTCGGTTTATGGGTCTGTCCTGTGCAGTTCTAGGAGGTCCACCCTCCCAGGCTTCGCCTCCCCTCTTTGGGGAGGAGTAAGTTTATTGCTTACTGTCTGAGGCGCCCCTACCGGGGAATGCCGACGGGGCTACCCAGGCAATTTTTAAACCCCACTTTCCCGCCCTGACCTTGGGTCACATCTTACTTGTGGGAGTAAGATAAAAACTGGCCTTGTGCCTAACTCCTGGAGAGGAGTAAATCAATACTCTTAACTAGAATAATTGCAGCCACCACAATACCACATTAACTCTTAGGGCCATCATAATTAAAATATCGGCAATCACGCAGTGTAGTTAACAGCCGAGAAATAAAAAACAAATAAATTTTACCAAAGAAATTAAAATTTAATTTTTTACCAACCTGGATAGTTCTGAAACTGTTTTAAAGTTTGTTTTCGTCGATATCTGTTCTTTAGATACAGTCAAAATCCATGTGTGGCTTTTGTTGGGTTTCATTCCTCAAAAAGTAGTTAAAGAAAATGACTTACCTTACCACTTACCCTAAGTCGGACTGACTAGCCCCTACCCCCGTTCTTTATATTAGTGGTAGGGTAAGCCTTTTTTTTTTTTTTTTTTTTTTTTTTAACTATCTTTTAAGTCTGAAATTAGCGACCATCTTCAAACGACATCGATCGCCATTTTTTTATTTACGCGTGTTTGGCTAAGTGAAAGTGACAATAACATATTCAGAGATAATAAATCTTACAATCAGTTTCAGAACTTTAAAACTATGCAGGTTGATAAAAAATATTTTCTTGTGTTTAGTAAAAAAAGTTATTTGTTGTATATTTTGTTTGTTTTCGATTCCTCGGCTCTTAACCATACTATATCATTGCCCGAGTTTTTCTTCTTATTATCAAAATATCCCCAAAGTGTTGAAAATTTTAATTTTAGTCATAAATCTTTAAGAAAAGTGTGGATGTATTGGCCGCCCAGCCAGGTCATGAATGAAGGTTTCGTTTCTGGCTTGAAATTGGATGACAATAATTACCGTTCGTTGTCGACTCACGTGTTTATTCTTTCTCTCTCTCTCTAACCTTGTTTCAACCTCTCTTCCTACCTAGCCTCTCTCTCTACCTCGAACTACCCATCCCTCCTAGAACCCCCCCCCCCCCCAGAATAAAATGTGAGGTCACGTGATAACCTTGTATGGAAGCTAAAAATAACAATAAAAGCACACGTCTCAGTGGTTTTCCGATTTTACTGAATCAGTGTCATTTTATTTTTATATTCGTCTGACTGCTGTATGCAAAAAGTCCATAAATGGACAATATTTTGTTCTTTTCTATTCTTCTTCATTCGGGCGTCGTATTTTTATATTAATTTTTTAAGCCTTAATCTTTCCAATTTGAATAATAGTTGGTGTATCTTTACAATAAACCCGACATAAAAAAGGCTATTAATGTACATTAGGACCCTATGATAGTTCACCTAAAAAGGAAAATGAGATTCTACTTTGGAGTGACGATTACGTGTAAACACCCCTAAAAACTTGGCGGTAAAAATAAAAATATTTTAGAGCGAGAGATGAGTTTAGCACATACATTTAAAGTAAAATGATCAACACTTTCCGATCAGATAGCGTTTGAACGACATATAGCAATTTTCTGGTTTTAATTTTTTTTTTTTTTTTAATGGCGGTGTTGACGACATCCGTGGGTGGGCTGCCACCTGGACTTAGTGTTACAGTTAATGGTAGAATTAAGGGAGGGGGATGTCATTTTTTTACCGCCAAGTTTTTCAGACTATTTCTTAGAAATCCTGTAACTTTGACATTTATCATGCGCATTCGTTAGAAATTTTGATTTCATTGTGCATGTCCTTTGTTATATTCCTTAAAACGCTATTCGATTAGAATATAATATTCTGGCATTTTACTCTCAAATTATATGCGAAACTAATCCCCCACTCTAAATTCTGAAAGAAAAAAAATTATCGCCAAGTTTTGCAGGGTTCTTACATGTAATCGCCAGAAAAAAAAGTAGAATCTCATTGGAGGTTGGGCGGCATAGTGTCCTTCTTAAATTTACCAAAAAAAGGCGTCTAATAGTTTTCAAAATAGTTCAAATTTTGGAGTTAATACCCCAATTTTACTTAAACTATGGCAGCACATAACGCTCTCACTATATTTGACGTTTAGGTGCAGGAAGCATCGTAAATAAGGTTCTGGTGAAGCAACCGAAACTTAACAATATTGATTACTTTGTGCTGCCGTAGTTTAAACATTAACATGGCGACTTACATAATCTTCTCATTAAATGAATAACATTTTTATAAAATGCTTGTTTATTATTACCGATATTCTGAGAGTTTATAACTATTTGAGTATCTAGGCCTCAAATTGGACTATTTAAAAAAAAAAACGTTTTTTTAAATGACGGGGTTATTGTAAAGAATCACAAAATATTTTCTCTCTCTTCCCCCCCCCCCCCATCTCTGCTTTCCCTTTCACAATTATTTTGACTCAATTCAAGTCCGATTCTTTTTCGTCCTTGACCCTGAAGGAACCACTAATATTTTTTAGTCATTTCTTATTTTTATTCATCTCATTGTATCGCAAAGTTTTTATTCCCTAAAATCCTACACCCCAATCCTAAATTGGAATAATAATAATAATAATTAACTTATTTCTAAGAATCACTTGATCATGAGCGAGACAGACTTGTTATGTCGTTTTGTTAGCTCCATCATCATAGTCTTAACCTCCTCCTCCCATCATCATCATCATCGCCGTCGTCGAACACCCCCCCCCCCTCCCACACCTCCTCTCCAACTCAATATCTAGTGGCGGAGTGTTCCTTGGCCTTTTTATTAGGAGCAAAGTGTTACTACATTTCATCTTTTCTGTGCTCAGTCACGGCCAGTGAATGAGAAATCCTTATAGACTGAGGCAATTCAATTTTTTGTCCGAGTAAGTCCCGAGTGCCCGTTTTGAGGAACTGGATTTTCCCAACATTAAAAACCGATCTTGTGCGTCTAACTATGCCCTCGTGTGAAGACAAGTAAATAGGAATCCCCATCGCAATGGAGAGAGCTTTTAACTTTTCTACCAAAACACTAAAAACAAATGAAAGAAATTCTTGCTGCAAGAAATGTTCCCTATTTCAATGACCGGAATAGCTGTATACACACAAAAAACTACATAAAAAATAGGTTTATTGTTCAGTAGGGACCTCCAATTGGTTGTGAACTATTTACCCCCCCCTATATATAACACGATGTAACTTTAATTTAGATTAAGATTATCAACAAAACTTTTTTACCATTCAAAAGAGGATACATTAAATAAACTGCTGATGATTTTTTAGAATTTTTTCCAGCATACGAAACTCATGAAAATGTGAAGTTAAAATGTTGTGTACTTTTTTTTACGTGATAAACTAACGTTCTTATGTATAAGCATTTATGTGCGCTGTGATAGGCACATTTTTAATAAATCTCGCATAAATCAAGTTATGGCCAGATCTTCACGAAATTTTCAATACTTATTCATTATAGGACTAATTTATCTTTAAAATGCTGTTTTCCTAAAATATATTAGGGAAAATATTTTTTTTACGTGATTCCCCCCCCCCCCCCCGTTTCATTTTATGAAATATTGAACGAAATATATTGTCATCCGGCGATTTTTTTTTCTTATATAAAACTAAACTCTTTTAAAAAACACATTGGATTAATTTTATTAAATTTTACGTAAACTGTTTTAGTAAACTGGTCCGTGAATGCACAAATAAAAAGTGGAAATAAAAGCAATATTATTATGTTTTGAATTTTTTTTTACCTTTTCTCAATAAAATATACTGTGATTTATTGAAATGCAAAAAAAAAAAAGTTTTACGAAATAATTTTTATTTTCAGAGACATTTATTCATTTGATCGTATTGATCGAGTTTATCGGTTTTAAACATCATTTTTGAACATATTCGTGTTCGAAATTTTTCAAAATATTTTAATATAATATAGCCCGAAGTATTATGAATCGTAAAAGACAAAAGTTGTGGCGGATGTCATATTATGTACTTGGAAAAAACTACTTCATTTGCTAGAAGTAAGAAAATTTTTTTGCACTAACTGATTTTGCCGCAACTATGGAACGCAATACTAGCCATAATTAACACGTCAATTTTTAAAGTGAAATTGTCCCACGCGCATGCATTTTTAGAGTAAAATTGGTGCACGCCGCACGCTAATTTGTAAACAGTAACACTAATAAGAAAAAACGTTGACAAAAGTAATTATTATTATTATTATTATATATTTATAATACTTTTTATCATTTTTCTTTTTTCAAATTAAAATGTTTATCCATTTCGAAATATAAACTTATTTTTACTTTGAATTTTTATTATTCAATTGACGAATATTTTTAATCATTAACAAACCACAATACTTTCTCCATTTTCATTTTTAGTTTAATTTTTATTATATAAAATTTAACCCAAATTTAAGTCAAATGCTAACAAAACAAAATAGATAAATCGTTACTTGCAGTAATATTTTAAATGTAAACATTTTTCAGTAAAAAAAAAGTAATAATCTGTCTCAAGGAAGAAAAAAATGGTTAAAACAAACCGTTAATTTTGTTTACACCATAGTAGTAAAGTAATTTGTTTCACTTCTGTTCATCCGTACATAGATAATATCTTGCCATGTCTCACGCGATGTTTAGTAAACACTACCCCGTGTGTCGTAAAACAAGAAAATTTCGTAGTTTCATCGGACAATGAAGAAGGGTTTCTTTCAGAATTTGATAATGTAACCTTTAACTAAACTATTTTACTTTAAAACAAGTATAACTTTATTTGAGAGAGTTTTTTTTGCAATCGGTAAAGCAAAACGAATGTATGACTTCTTAACGTACACATGAAATAGTGACGTCACCGTTCTTCACATGCAATTGGAGGTCCCTATTGTTCAGTCATTCATTTTCGCTAATATATTGGTCCGTGTTCTAAAATAGAAGAAGAAAAAAAGATTTCCAAACGATTTTAGAAAAAAAAATTATTTCCCAGTTCGATATTTTGTTTTTCATTAGTCATTAATAGAGGAAGGCGGATGATATGGTACAATAATGTTTTTCTCTTTTTCCTTCAACTAGAAAATTATGAACTTGAGTTATCGTTCTTCTTTAGCCTCTTTCTCGGCTTGTTTGTAAAGATGACGAATATCTTTTCTTGGCCGTGGCCGAGTTTTCATTTCGGCGTTTCACGTGGATGATGAAAGTTGCTATATTTTATTTATTTATTTATTTTTAGTAAATCATGGTTTAAGTCAAAATGAGTTATTTGGAAACAATGCCGAAACCCATTTCTCTCTAAATAATTTAAGTGATTGAAATGCTATTCAACAGCGAAATATTCCAAATTTAAGGATTTTTAAGAATCGAAATATGTTAAGTCTAATGTTTTGTCCTTTAGTTTTGAACCGCTTCAGACATGCCTCCTCACGAGAGAAAAGTTGGACACCAGTACGGTTTTTTTTTAATGTGAGGGACAATCCAGCCCCCCCCCCCTGCCCCCTCCCTTTGGGGGCGCTCTGGATTTGAAAACAAAACGCTTCAGAAATGTCAAGTTAACTTGTTTAATTTTTTTCCTTTAAAGTACATGTTCATAAGAATGAGAGAGAGGGGAGGGAGGGAGAAAGACAGAAAAGGAACAACGGGGTGGAAGGAGGCATTGCTTACATAAGTAGATAGGGAGAGAGTTGAGTGTCAGGAATATGAGAAAAAATCTTCAGCCTCATAAAAAGGAAGAAATGTATACTAGAAAGTATACTCGGTGTGGCTAACGACACGGATTGAGGACCTGGGTGTGCCGGGTTCGAATCTCGTTCGTTCACAGAAACACGTTAATCAAAACGAACACCTGTCCATGTGTCAAACCAACTGGAGAGGAGGTAAATAAAATACTCGGTGTGTGAAACAGACAGAGGAGGAGGATAATTTTAGAGGCTTCATCTTGAAAATTTTATATTGCCATCCAAACATTACCGAAGAAATTACATTACGACTTTTTTAATTTAATTTATAAAAATAATATAAATTTTGATAGAGAAAAAAAAATTATGATTATATATTTAAAAACCATATTAATTTATACTTATAAAAATTATAAGTATGACTTAAACTTAAAAAAAAAAAAGCACCGCAGAGAAAATAAATTGCAAATGAATGTTTTAAATATACATTTACTGCTTTGCTAGTCTCCCTCTACTCAATCGTTACTTTTACGGAAGTTGCTCGACTGAGCTTCAATCTCTGGTTCCCCCTTGCAAAACATTCACAGCAAGAACTCACTTTGATACCACAAAGAAAAATAACTTTCTCCCTGCGTCTAGTGTAAGGTGAAATTTCCACGAACAGAGTTTCTTTGCAAGGCCTTCCTGCCTGTGGAACACATTGCTGCGACACTGCTTCCCCGAAAACTATAACATAGTTGTCTTCAAATCCAATGTCAACAGATTCTTGTCGTGTACCGTATCAACAAGTAACCAAACTTACTTCATTCATTAATCATCCTCAATTCTCTCATAAGGTTCTTAACCTTTCAGCTAGCTATCATTCCATCTCATTAACTCTTATCCTCGAGTGGCCTTCGGCCTTGATAAGTGATGGCTTTTCAGTAAAATATATTTTTTTTGTATCAGGGGTAAACCCTGGAACATTCTGGCACAAAAGTTTGATTTGCACAGGCGCCCAACTCTTGGGGCGAAATAAGGTATGGTTCTGTTCAGTTATAGGAGGCCACCCTTCCAAGCATTATCACCTCCTTCAGCAGGAAGGGGGAATTGGTTTATCACTGGTTGTCTGAGGCGTCCTACCGGGGGATGGCAACAGGTTCAGTCAGAGATATTTTTATAACCTTTCAGTGACCCCTGAGAGCTGGATTTTTCCGCTACGTTAAATTGACTTCATGTTTAACCTTGCTGCGGTGGGAAGCAAGTAAATAATCCTGGCTCAAAAGGCCTGAATCAAAGTGTAGAATCTGTTCCTAAAGTTTGATCTAATAGCAACTCATCCATATGGCCACTTTATGACTATCTGGTCGGAAATTAGGCTTTTGGGAGACTTTTTCATTCCTTGCTTGCCCTCTTGAGTATTTTCTTCTACCCCTTGTTACATGATTATTGGCAAGATCTCATTCCAAGTTATTAAATTTCTCTTCTAATTAGAGATAACGCCTTACTTAACATTCTCTCACCCATGAACTTTTTTCAGTGTTTCAGACCATGAGTTTCAGCTGCGATTAAGCAATGAGCTGGGATCGGTGAAACCACCAGATTGCGGTCCAAAGTAAACAGCTCTTAGCTGAGGAAATGGTGAAGGTGTTCCTCGTCATTTGGTGTCGCCAAAGTCGTTTCACATGGTAGCTTGTGGAAAGGAATTTGGGAGGCTCGCTACGATTCTTCTCAGAATTATTATGTGCTGGCTTATGACTAGCACTTCTCAGCATATAGAAATTCCCAAAGTAGAGGTGTCTACTTGCTTGTGCAATGTTCCCGGTCTGCCACGGTGAAAATTATCCACCTAGGTGCTACCATGAAAAGTTGTGATTTATGTGTCTGCCACTGCTATGAACAGTTTCTTTTTTCTGGCAGTTAGGGGTGTTTCTCATGAAATTAATGTGTGATTGGACAGGATATATAAGATCAGAAGGAGTGCTAACAGGTCGGATAAGTGTGAGAGAGGTCTGTCGGATCTGATGGACAAATTCGATTTGGTTAAGGCATTCGAACTATAAACTAGTTATTACTCATCTCCAGTTAAGTAATAAGCCTAGGCTAGTCCAAATACTGGAAGTTGAATGCTTCCTTATTGGAGATAGGAGACTTTCAGGCTAGAATCACTTATTCAGCAGGACCTAGTGGAGGTGGTAATTGGAAACAAGTGGTGGGTTGATTTAAAAACTAGGATTAGAAGCTTATATGTCAAGTATGGCCAGCATCTCACACTAAATAAAACCAAGACGAAGAAGCACTATAAAGATAAAGTGACCCATTGAGTGGGTTAGGGGAGAACTCCCTAATCATAGAACTAGCTAAGGAGTAACAACAATGTGAGGCTGGCACACATTATCAGGTCCAACAGGTTAGGATAAAGAGAGTATCCAACAAAGCTATGAACTTTGACACGGACGTGTATAAGAAAGAGTTCTGTTGCAGTTTGGATCAATACCTTCAGTAAATCAAGTGCACGGATGAATGGACCCTTGTATTGATTCAGGAGATTTGTGAGGGGTTTTAGAAACACTTCTAGGAGTGTTTCATCAAACTGCTCAGACTCCCCATCCAAAAGTTTGGTAACTATTTAGCTGAATCTCCCCATTTTGATTTGGCTGGTTATAAAACCTTAGTTACAGAGTCGTAGGTCTTGGCAGCATTGAAGCAGGTCAGCTACAACAAATCGCCAAGAATTGATGGTCTTCTGCCATTATGAATTGTTCTTGAGATTGTCTCACATGTTTACACCTACTTTTAAGGATGTGTTCAATCATTGGTTTGATCAGGGGTCAGTTCCTAGTTTGGGGACCAAGGGTGTCATCACATTGCCAAAGAAGAGAGACAGGCATGTTGGAGAGGAACTAAATGATTACAGGCCCATAACTCAGCTAAACATAAGTTAAAGATTTTGACCTAGTCCTATTGAACCGGTTGCAGGTTATTGGGAATTGATAAAACCTGATCAAAACTATGTTGTGAAAGGAGAGATTGATTCAAATCAATTTACATCTTATTAGTACGATCATAGAGGGGATACGGAGGCCGCACTGATCAATTCAGATCAGTCCAAAGATTTCAACAGGATCGATCATTGCTTTTTGTTATTTTAGAGACTGCTGATTTTAATCCCGACTTCCGCAAATGGATCTCCATTCTGTATTGCTCACTGACGGTAATGATGCAGATAAATGAAAGTGGTCATGATTTTTTGCCGTTTCTCGATTAGTTCATCAGGGTCGTCTGCTGTCACCTCTACTTTTTGTCTTTGCGTTTGAGCTGCTACTTCACAGACTAACAGATGGAGCAGCAACTCTGGTCCTTTGCAGAATCACTTTACCTGGCTTGGAATGAGCCAGGGGGTCTGCATTCACGGATGACATCATTGTCTTTGTGTCATACTTTAGAAGACAGTGAGTGAGACGCTTGCACAATGTCTGGAGCGGTAACATTTTGATTCCAGGTGCTTTCTGTTGGATGGATGGTCCGATTTTAATCCTTGGTGTGTTGTTCGGACTGGAACTCCAGGTGGAGAGAGATTGGCTGGAAGTACAGTCATAGATCAAAATGTTGGTTCAGACTTAGTTTTGAAGGAGAATGTCCTTACATAGTAGAGCTGAGGCTTGCACCATGTATGTCTTTCCTGTTATCCTTTATCGATTCGCTATACTTCCTCTGTCTGTTAACTGTTTAGTGGTCTTCTGCACCTTCTCTTCTCACTTCTTTAGATTAGAGGAAGGCCGTGAGTTTGCAGAGAGATTTGTACTCAAGGTCCATGTGAGGGAGGCTTAGGGATGCCTAACTTGGCAAGTCATCAACATGCCGAGAAACTGGTATTACCAGGTTGAACATTGACAGTGGAATCTGCATGGAGCTCCTGCAGTTGAGAGCATCTTCAACCCTTCAGTCAAGTGCTGTCATAAACTGAGGTATGAATCACAGTTCTTTGCCGAGTACCGACTCACTCCCAGAAAACTTCCTCGGTCCAGTAACTTTTCACAGTCTAGAAAGGTACTATATCGAGATGTAGTGAAGAGTTCCACTGCAGATTTGCATGTGAAGCAGCTGAGATAGTCGATGCAGGAGATCTCCTCTCAGTGGAGCTGGATGTCGGGTTCAGGAGATCTCAATAACAAGTTTACTCTGACGATTGGTTTGGAAAGTGTTACTCCTCAATGGTATATTCATGCATGGCAGACATACTCGATTGTCAACATGATGAAGAAGCGCTGAAGAAGAAATGACTGAGCATGCCCTCTTCTGCTGTGAGAAACTTCGGTTGTTCTAGTAAAATGTCAACGAGGTGATGGCTTGCATCATCTCCGAGCACTCTCTGGTACTGCTGAATGTTGCATACGTAATTGACAATGTTGACTCACTAAGATTAAGGATGAAACGAATGGTGTTTCTAGCAATCCTGGCCATAGTTGAAAGAATTAAATTGAGTTGAATGTTTTCTTATCAGGATTTGATTTTATACTTCAAGTATCAGCTTCAGGATAAAATTAGATGTGATAGGAAAATTCCCATAAAATTCAACTATATGTGAGTACAAGTCACGAGTCTGTGCATGCAAAAGGTAGCCAAGTGGGGGTATGTATTCTAATTGAATCTCAGCCCGGTTAAGGTAGAAAAAATTATCTCTTAACTAGTTGAATTAGTTTTGTCCAGTTTCTTTTTTTTTGGGGGGGGGGGGGGGTGATTACAAATCCTTCAATATTCCCGATATTACTTTTTTTACTTTGCTCATGACCTCCGCATTTGAATTTATCTTGGAAGGATACCATCCATCTCCAATTTTTTACCCACTCTTGAACCCCCACTCCCTATTAGAGAGAGACCTGCTTATTTTAGGTTCTATATAAACCGGAAAACAGTAGGTGTTCTTCACTTAGAGAGGGTTGTTAGGGTCTTTACTAATCCACCTCTGATTTCTTTGTTTTTTATCCTTTTGGTTTTTTTTTTGTCCCACCACCCATCATTTTTCACAAATTGTAAATATTTTTGTAAATAAAAATCATTGAAACTTTTGGAGATATATTAAGTAAGGTACTTCATAGAGTAAATGTGGTATTATGGTGATTGAAGAAGTGAACGTAATGGATAAATGTCAAAAGACTGAAAGAAACATTGTTTGTATGAATGGGTCGCGACTATGTCTAGTTAAGAGTAGGATAGACAGTGGAAGACCACAATACCCCCCCCCCCTCTCACACTCTCAATCGCTTTGTGTCTAATTTGTAAATATCACTTACTTGTGAATAAATAATTCAAAGTGTAGTATCTGTTCTGATTGGTCTCAGAAGGTCATTTTCCCAGGCATAACTTCCCACTTTGAGAGGGGGTTGGTTTATGGCCGCTCACCTGAGGCACCCTCTGGGGAATGGCGATGGAGCTGATCATGGCTAATTTTGCACCCATTCAGAATCTTCCCTTTTCAGAGGAGCTGAATTCCCACAACAAAATAACCTTGTGTCTAACTTGGCTATTATGAGAGGCTGCTTATCTATCTATTTATCTATCTCTTTATCGATCTATCTATCTACACAGTGTTTGAGACAAATTTGATCATCTTTTGATATTCTTTCATTTCAGAACCTTTTCGAAAGAACCGCCTTATGAAAGCCAAAGACTAACAATGTAAAACACCCAGTAGAGCTGGTTTCTCTCAGGACCAGTTGCACAACGTGCAGAACAAAAGGTAGCTAGCCTGCAGTCTGCAGAAAATACAGCGCATCATAAAGACCAAGTTCCCTCAAACTGTGATGGTCTTTGTGTGTGTTTCCAGCAAAGAGTATGTCATGCCGCCCCCACATCTTCGAAAAGCGATTCAGACTCAATTCAGATGGCTATATTGAGTTGCTGTCCACTGTTGCTGGGTTGAGAGAGTAGCTACAGAAAGGCCATACATGTGGCAGCAAAACTCAGCTACGTGTCACATTTCCGAAAAAATCAGAAGTGGCTGTCTTCTACAACTTCACCAGTCTCGACATCTGGCCTTCCAACTCGCCTGATTTGAACCCCATGAGGCGCAATTGAGAAAGACACCAAACGTACCGCCACCAAGGACGAACTGATTACTAGGATCAAACTGGTGTTCAAACGTCTCTCGAAGGACACTGTGAAGGCAGCATGCTCCATGTTCAGATCCCACCTGGAGGCTGTGGTGTAGGCTCAGGGAACTTCTTTGAGTGATTCGTATTCGGCCAAAGATCTTGTTTTCTTTGAATTTGAAAACATCAATTATTGGCCAAGATATGACATTTTTTCTTTCCTTTCCCAAAAGTGTCAAATTTGTCTTGAACACCCTATATCTATCTATCTATCTATCTATCTATCTATCTATCTATCTATCTATCTATCTATCTCTAATCCATATTTATTTAGCTTTACATCAAATGTAGTATACATCTATAATCTATTCCAATCATGCTTACATATTAATGAGCTTAATTCACCACCATATAGATGTGCCGGCATACAACTGAGGCGAAATAATGATTTGTTCTGATTGGCCAATAAAATAATGCGGGAACTTCAAATAGAAAAATAAGACACCATAGAACAATCAAGAATCATGTAAATTTGATTTTGTCCCACACTATCTACCAAGCTCCAGCCCCTGTCTAATCGCCGCAATGTTGCATCCCTGTGCTTGTTTTACAAGTACTTTAATGGAATATGCTTAGACGAACTTGCTAAATACCACAAGTGTGAGTTTACGTGTCTGTAAATTCAGGAGTTATTGTAGATGTGTATGTATCTTAGTTTGCATCGGTTTTGTCAGTGAGAGAGTGTGTGTATGAACTTGTGTGTACGTGTGTTCGGTGAGTGTTGTGCTTACAGTAGTTCATGAGGGTTTCCTGTTGGGTCTGCCACTATGCTCTCAGCTCATAGAACTGAGGTTATTTTTGTGAAGGCTATTCTCACGTGTGTCGACTGTGAAAGAAAAACGGAAACGAGGAAGAAAGCTGTGTTTTAGTTTTTATATTGAATATTTGGAAGTAAATATTTCTTGCACTGTGATTGGTTGAAAGAAACTGCTGATTGGGGATTTTGTCCAATCGAGAGTCGATACTTAAAAACAACATTCGCTGGCTCCTGCTACTTACCATAACTCTCTCTCTCTCTGTCTGTCTGTCTGTCTGTCTGTCTGTCTCTCTCTCTCTCTCTCTCTCTCTCTCGTTTTTATGTAGTGAATTTGTGTTTTTTATTACCTCGTCTCATGTTTTAGCGAGTTGCCGAACTGTTACAAATAATAATCTCTAATTACATAAATTTGTACATAATAAAAAAATATTATAAGGAATAAAGAAAATAGAGATTTTGTGTCTGTTTGTCTTTAACCAAAACTATGTCACAGTTTTCCGTACTTTTATATTCTTATTTTCTGAATATTGAGGAGAATTTAATACTAGCAAATATATTCGTACTTTGGGGACATGTATTAGCTCGTTTATCTATCTATCTATCTATCTATCTTTTCTGTATTCATTTAGTGGATGTTTATATGTGTCCCTATTTACTTGCCTCCCCACGAGAGCAAAGTTAGACACAAGGTAGGTTTTTGATGTGGCGAAAGTCCAGCTCTCCCTAAAAAAGAGCACTCTAGATTTTGGACAGAAGTAAATATTGCCTCAGTCTAAGAGGATTTCTCCTCCTCTGGTCGAGGACAGGAGAGATACTACACTTTGATCATATCCTGGTTGTTTACTTGCTACCTACATCAAAAAGATGTGGCACAAGGTCGAAGGTGGGTAAAACCAGATTCCCCAAGATTGGGTGCAAAAATAGACAAGAATGAACTCGTCAGCATTCCTTGGTCAGTGTGACGCAGGCAACCAGCAATAGGCGAATGACAATAAACCAACCTCTCCTTCTTACACCGTCCACTATGACTGCGAAGTAGGAGGTAATGTCTGGGAATGTGTACCCTCTGGAACCGAGTCGGAGTTGGATCATATCTTATCTGGACAAAAGATAGCCTGGTACTGTCAATCAACCCCTGGTTTGTCGGATGATCCTCGGCTTGGTATGAAATACAGCGGTGGAGCCGCTTCTCAAGGGACAGAGTGTTTATATTGGTTAGACATGGCGTCAGTAGGGAATACCCGACAATAAACCCATTTTTCCTCCCGAAGGAGGAGGTAATGCCTGTGAGGATAGCCACCTTGGACTGACCAGAACTATACCCCACTCTTAAATAAACCCGAGCGCATGTATCTGTCTGTTGTCTTGACTCTTTTATCTGTTTCATCTGCGCGACTGTCTGCCTAGCTTTGATTCTGTTTAAACAGCCTGTTTTTTGTCTGTCTGTCTGTCTGTTTGTCTCTCTTTCTCTCTAGACAGAGAGAGAGAAAGAGAGACAGGGAAAGAGAATGTACTTGTGTTTGCATAAGAGAAAAAAGACAAACGTAGAGAAAGGAAAAGAGAGGGGGAGGAGAAAAAGAGACTGCACTGGTGTTTTTATAAGAGTAAAAAAGAGAAACAAGCAGCAAGAGAGAGAGAGAGAGAGAGAGAGAGAGAGAGAGAGATAGAGAACAGGATGAAGAGTGAATGAACGAAAGAAAGGGGGGTCATACTTCCTTGGGAATGAATACTATTGATTATACCATCAAAAGTTGTGAACACACTCTCAGGCATATTATTTGCAATGTGAGTTATGTTAAAAATGTCTGAGAGAGCTAACCCTTTTGTCGAAATCAGCAAATCAAAGAATTGCATGAATGCCCCCCCCCCAGCCCTCTCCCTTTCTCCCCCTCTCTCATTCTCTCTTCCCCTCCCTATGTTAAATAAAATGAAGCTCCCCCCCCCCCCCAAAAAAAAAACTGGCGAAGAATATGATTTTAAAAAATTGGGTTCAATTGTAGCATAGAGACCATTGAAATATCTCACCTATTTCGTCCAAATTTTGGATAAAATTGATTGCAATTTTTATTGTATTTCTTGTCTTTTTACAATTTTTACTTAAAAGATGTCTATGAGCGACATTTTATTTATTTTTACTAGTTGTCCCTATCTGGCGTTGCCCGGAAATCTTTTTACTTTAATTTTTTTTCATACTTTCGACCCTTTTTGTTTGTCTATTCTCATAATTTATTTATTGTAAGAAAATAAGGTAATCATTACTATTGACGACATAAATTATTTTAAAGGAAATACGTTTGGGAAATTTTGTTTAGCCAATTGTTTACTTTATGGACCTTACTTCCTCTGAATAAAAATGGCTACTTTGCTCAGAACCGATATTTACAGTAACTTTAAAGGCTTATAACTTATATTAAATGTTATTTTTTAACGCAAATATGTCACAAATGCATAGGTAAACCAAAATTTTTTTAATTTTTTTTTATTAATCTCCCAACTGTATTTCCTTTTAAATCATTTATGCCACCAATAGTAATGATTACCGAAAATGTATACATTTTAGGAAAGATAATTCGATAAAGGAATATATTAATAATCTGTTTTGCCGTTCTTTTAACTATCTTAAATGTATTTGGCATTTTTACTAATTTCTAACCATGCTACCAAATTTACTTGTATTTACCCTGTGTTTTCTTAAACTTTTTTTTTTCTTTCTTTTTCTTTTTTAATTTTGAGCTTCATACTACAACTAATGTTTCGGCATTAAATGACCCATAAGAGGTTGATATAACGTAAAACAAAACAGACCAATCTTTTTTTTTCTTTGATGTATGTCTCCACCGTAACCATTTTTTTGTCTTATTGACCGCCCAGCCTGATGATATGCCTGATTGGTCCATGGTTTCGTTTGGTCAATGTTGTGCATGTAAAGCTGGGGTGAAGGGTTATCCTGTATCATCCTAGGAAACCACCTTGGAGCAGAAGGCATGGACGAAACAAAAAAGGAAAGATATAATCCTGCAAGGCAGAAAGAGGTATAAAGAACAGGAAAAGATAAAAATGCATCCACGGGTACACAGCTTGGGATTCAGCACTGTGAGGGGTCACCCGACTTCAGAGAACGCTTCACCTTCTAGAATACAAATAAAAAAGGATCATATGAAAAGAGGATTACACTTACATGCACACACACAAGCACTGGCTTAAGAGGATCGCTCCATTATGATCAGAAGAAGATAATAATGACTTCCCAAGATCAAGACTTGATGACCAATGCTTTTAAAAAGATGAGTAGTCTAAGAAACGACACACAGAAGTAGAGGACCACCTGATATCCAGTTATAAGGTATTGCTGCTATGCAATACGACACAATGAAGTGTGTAAATATCTCCACTGGACCATCTGTAAAAAATTGAACATCTAGTGATACAGCAAGTCCTGGGAACATATACGAGAAAGAACTGTTGGGAATAAGTCATACACCGTCCACTATGACTATGCAATCCCTACAGCTACTTACTTAGAAAACGGAGCTGTTAAACCTGGCATAATGATATTAGACGAGGGGGAGAGAGTAACAACTCTAGTTGAAGTCAGTGTTCCTAATGATGCTGGCTTAAACAGAGCTGAGAGAGAGAAGATAACTAAATAGCAAGGTCTTGTGTATGACATGAAAAGAAACTGGAATCTTAGGAAGATCTCCATCATTCCAGTAATCATAACAGCTACTGAGCTCGTGAAAACTTATTTAAAAAACTACCTGGCAAATATACCTGGTGAACCAAGTTCAAGAGAGATCCAAACACTTGCACTTAAAGGGACAGTTAGAATCCTAAAAAGATCTCTCGGTTGGAGTTTCTGAAATAGCTGGTCAATGTCTGGAATCCGATAGGATGCCTCATCCTCAGTCAAAAACAAAAAGATAAGAAAAATTGAAAAAAAAAAGTGAGAAACACACACACACACACATACACACACATTCACACGATCAGATATTTTTTATTAATAGAGATTATTAAATTGTCAGTAAGTTTTTAAAATTCGTTAAATTCCGTTAGAACTTGTTTTTTGTGTAAAAACAATGTTTTGTGTGTAATAACAATTTCAAACAGTAAAAATATTTTTTCTGCTTGAGATTAAAAAATTGAATTAAATTCTGAGTTTGAAGAGTCTAAAAAGTAAATAAGAATTCAATTCCAAGACAATAAATACAATTTAAGACCAACAATTAATTTTATCACAAATGTGGGCAAAACAAATTATTTGGATGACTCGGACTACTATTCTCATCTTGGATTTTATTCTCACAATGTTTCAGCCGATGTAACCACATGGACTCATGGTGCAACAGATGAAGTGCTAAGTCCTAATCAGTTCTAAGTGATAGTCTTCTGGAGGTTGAGGGTTCAATCCTCAGTATGGGCGATACTAACAATACAATTAAGAATTACTTAAGACTTCTACCCGATCATGACTGACGGAATGATTAAATCAAAATAAATAGAGTTAAATAAAGGATTCGGTTCAAAATTCCATACAGATTCCTGAGTTTGACATAAAGATTCCTGAGTTCACCAAGATGCATCTGAAGAAGGTTGGAGATTACATCGGCCGAAACTTTCTGAGAATAATCCAAATAATACACCCTGTTGTAGAGTTTGCATAAATGAAATGAAATATGCAATTTTCTTTCAGAAAATGACAAGTTACAAAAAGTAAATCAGTAATTTTCTAGTTCATGAGTACTCCTAAACCATACTCTCGAAGGAGCTATAGGATTGACATCCCAATCCTATATATTTATTAGCTACGCCCCGAAAACAAACTCTAGAAAAGCAATTACATTCTTCCTGATAAAACCGGTTCCAGGCAAGAATTTGACAAAAAAGAGAAAATAACAGCCATGCGATGTGTTTGCAACTACGTCTGTGCATGAAATCATTCTTAATGCCAAGAAAAGCAAAATTACTCCTTGATCCGGTCGCCCAGTATAAAAATTCCAGAATTTTAACATTCTAGGAGATAGAAGAGAAGATACGGTGAAAGAAAATAAACACGCTCTTATTCTATGCTTCCCTTTGCCTCTAAGGCAAGGGAAGAGAAAATGACTTAGCTTAACTTACTAACCCACATATTCACACATTGACAAAACACAGCAGACACACATTGTCATATGCATATTCATAGACAGAAAGCAAAGATATATATATATATATATATATATATATATATATATATATATATATATATACACACACACCTCTTTAACAGGCCTATTCAGTCTTCTCCCTTTGGGCATTCTACAAATGAGAACATTTAACTTCACAAATACAGGCACGAAAATATCTTTCAATTGTCTGTAAATTTGTAAACATATAAATATGTTTTGTTCATTAACCATTTTTTTTATCTCTTTCATTCATGACATTCATTTTTGTCCATTACTCCATTTGTTACATATTAATTCTTATTGTGGGTCTTGGTTCCAATATAAACTCGATAATCAAAAAAGTGAGATGATGAAACCTACAATAACAACAAGAACGCGCCCAACAAAGGCAGAGGACGCACCAAAGAATCGCTATCTACGTATAAGAGCCCTTAACGACTACTACTGCTCTCTCTACAATGAAAAAGTAAACACACACACAAAATAGAACTCTCAACAAACATACATTGCACCTTTTCCACTTTGGACATTCTACAAACAATAATATTTTACTTTTTGAATACACATACGAACAATTCTCTCACACAAAATACTTTTCAATCATCTGTAAATTTGTAAAAATAAAATATGTTTTGTTCGTTAACCAAGTTTTTATCTCTTTCATTCATATTATTCATTTTTATTAAATATTAATTAAAACTAAAACTAAATTAAGGAGTATCTCTTTTTACTCTTGATATGTAAGAAGTTCAATGAGATTTCAAAGGCTATGAATATTGAAATAGTTTCTTAAAATACAATAGAAAATATTTACAGTAAATTTATATTCTTGTTAATAATTATTAAAGTAATTCCTTATCTGTTCATTCCAATCCCTTCTATATGTATGTGATTACTTATCTATATGATTTATCCTGAATCGTAATTTATTTGTTTCTGACGAAGTTTGTTTTAGTTATTTCGAATTGGATATGAATTGATATATACGTATATGCATTGTTACGCACCACTTTCATTAGGACTACTGAAGCTTATACACAACACAATAATAAAAATATAAATTCCAGATGTGGCTCGAGGTCCTAGAGTTCTGATTTAAATAGTAAAAGAACACGGGGGTGAAGGGTTCTTTAATTACAGGAAACACGTGTATATAAAGAAAAGCAGCAAACAAACAAGTGAGAGATAACATAAGATGACCAAGTTATAAATTTAAATACAGATATTTATTTACATAAAGTACAAAAGAAAAATATAAACAAAAGATCAGAATTTAACAAGGAAATAGTGATTTAAAGAATATGTCTAACCGACGAGCAAAGAACACATTTAAATACAGGGTGGGCACTTCAGAAGTGATCCACATTAGAGCCAAATAGTTTGAAATGAAATAAAGTTCTCTTCATATGAAAGTGCTTGTGAAATGACTAAGAGTCAATATGAAAAGTAAAAGGTGAGGCACAAAGAAGTTAAGTTCTGTATGGCAGGGTCGTCGCTACACACTCTTCATTCGAGATCACCAGTAAGGATATTGGGTAATAATCGCAGGCAGTACAAACCAGGTTGAAACATGGTGGTTTCACTCCAATTTTTTGGATGAGAATGATAATGGCATTTTATCAATAAGATGAGCAGGAAGGTTTTGAAATTGTTTCAATAACTCAAATTCAATCTTTTTCACTTGCAGTGAAAAAGGGGCCCAATGTTCAATTATTCAGAGTGTCATTTTCATTACCTTGAAAATCTATTTTTCTTTTCGGGGTGTCAATCTTTAACGTAAGACGATAAAAGTTTTTTTCTTTTTTTCTCTATGTTTTCTTTCTTTTTTTTTTCACAGATATGGTTCGACTAACGACGAGGAAAAGAACGTTAATTCCCTTGCCTTTAGGTACTTATGTAGTGATCGATCATGTGACTGAAAGCATGGGTTGATATTATGTAGGTATATCGCCTAACAGTCAAGTCTGATGACAAAATTCAGATGCGCTTAGGGCCAAGGTCACTGAGTGTGTCAGCCTGCATTCAGTAAGGGGATGAAATCCATACGCGCAGGACTGAAACTGGATGATAAAATCAGCCTATGTAGGGCAGCGGGTACAGGAAATGATATGCATCTTTGCTCGTTTGAGAATTTATATTTTCTTTTTTGCTCATAAACTGGAATAGGAAAATAAAATATAAAAATGCATTCATGCGCTCAGTCGGTATTTTGTTTAATATAATAAACTTCTAAAATCCTAGGTTGAACAGTAGTACGACGTGACAATATGTATCTATGTACATATGTATGTATGTATATATGCATGTGTCCGTTTAGTGTGTATTATTGTATTTGGTTTGGTTTGGTTTATGGCATATGAATCATCTATGGGTTATTCAACGTCAAATAAAGTTATTAAATGTAATTCTATAGGTAGGATAATTATTTTATATTCCTAGAACAGATTGCTCTTAGGATGCATTTCTCCTAGAAAAAAAGACAGGTCGGATAGGTGAGAGTTTACACAATACATTACTCTCAGAATACATTGCTCTCAAAATATATTGCTCCTAAAATACATTGCTCAGAATACATTGCTCTTAGAATACATTGCTCCTAGAATACATTGCATTCCTCTTAGAAAACATTTCTCCTAGAAAACATTATTCTTAGAAGAAAATTCTACAGAGAGGATACCATGACTCCCAGAAAAGTAATGACTCCCAGAAAACATTACTCTTTGAAAACATTACTCTCCGAAAACATTAGTCTTTTAAAGCATTACTATTTGAAAAGATTATTCTTTAAAAACATTACTCCTTGGCAATGGTAATCTTCTTTATTCTCAACAGGATTGACCCTCAGCACCACCTTCAAGTATCTATTTGGGAAGAAAATAAAAAGGAGAAATAAGGTTTTGATTTTTTGAAGAACCAGATTGAATAATATGGTTGGAGATTAACTTATAGATATTATGGCATGATGTGACCACCTGATTGATCGGATCGGTCGTCTCCGATCTCCTCTCTAGCTTAAGTAAGGGGCGAAATGGAGTGGTGCAAGTCTCCCGATCACGGATTACTCAGTCACCAGGATCCCATCCTAAAGCATCACGAGTCGCCACTCACGGCCTACAAGTGGCCCTGTATTCGAAGGGGGGCTGTACCCCTCTGCATGGGGTTGCGGTCGGCGAATTTGTGGCCCCCCCCCCTGATAGGACGGTTATTATATTTGGTAAGGAGTGCACAATTTACACATGTTGCAGTATATTGATTACTATTTGTTGTTATGTTACTGTTGTATTTTTTGTATTTTGTATGTTTTTCTTTTTCTTTTTTTTATCATTATGAAGAATAATTAAATTAGAGTTTTCTCAGATGACACCAGAGCGTCGACACAACTGAACACAAAAGAAAACTGTGAATTTTCAAACCACATCTGCTGCACCAGAATGCTAAAGACAACGATGAACTTTCAGATGACGTTCCAACATAACTGCTTAAGGAAACAACATAGCTGAATGTATATCAACACACGTTGAACTTACACAGTCATGAACTGTATAAAAAAAAATGATGACACAAATCTTTAGACATAATAAAAATTAAAAATATGTACATTTCAATCTATGTTGTTTCGTACCTCTTTTGCTTGTATTCTGTCCTCCTTACTTCCGACACTCTTTAGTGTGACTCGCATTCAAAATAACATATTCCTGGAGTGTTCACAATTGTAACGAGATCACCTGGTGTGATCGGAAAAGCAGAACAGTGAATAAGGATTATAACCTAAATGGTATGAAATGTAGCTAAGGAGTGATGTGTGGATAGCTGTCGTATTTGGAATGCGACTGTGATTGTTTTGATAATTTCAAGGTTGAGATGAAAATGGAAATATAAACATTTATTGTCAAAAAAAAACAATCTTCAGAATTAGGTCACTGATTGAGAAAGAATCCGGGTAAACAAAAGAGTGAAACCTGTGATCAAAGTGAGCAGACATTCCCCCTTTTATCTTTGAGCAAAGGCTGGGGAGTTGACTGTATATGTAAAGCTGAGTGTATCAACAGAATTGTATTACAATACACATGAAAATTTTTAATTGTTTAAAATATCTCAATAATGACATACATAGAAAGAGCATGATGATCTAAGAAAGAATATTTTTTTATTTTTTAAATCTGACTAAAAATAAGGAAGTTATGACTATTTTTGTGCCGCACATGATTGGATATTTCTCCCCAAAATATGAGGTTCTACCTTTTTTAGCCAATTACGTATGAACACCATGAAAAACTTGGTAGAAATAACATTTAAAAAATAACAATTATTTTAGAATTTAGAGTGGAGGATCAGTTTCGCATATGAATTTACTGTGAAATAATCTCTCATTTCCTGGCTATTTTAGCGTTTTAGGGCAGTAAACCAATTTTTTTTCTATGGAAGATAAATCCTTCTTTTTGGGGGAGGTCTGCTTTTTTGTGTGGTTTTAAGAGAGTTTTGAGTGGAAGGGGTGTTTGCCACTAGGACTTAGGGTTAGTGGTAGAATTAAGGGAGGGTTTTTGTTTGGGAGGAGGGGCTTGCCACTTGGACTTAGTGTTAGTGGAAGGGTTAACGACAATTATGTGTGAAGACACTGAAAAACTTGGCAGAAAGAAGAAAAAAACAAAAAAACAATTATTTTAGACTTTAAAGTGGGGGATCAGTTTCGCATATAAATTTAATGTAAATAATTCACCATTTCCGGGCCGTTCTAGCATTTTGGGGACAGTTAACACATTTTCTTTTTCTATAGGAGATAAATTCTGTGCATTTTCTTTTTTTGGCGGAGAGCTGCTTTTTTTTATATGATTATACATGGTTTTAAGTGGGTTTTTGTTGAGGGGCGCTTGTCACTCAGATTTAGGGTTAGTGGTAGAGTTAAGGGAGTTTTTTATGAGGGAAGGCTTGCCACTCGTTCGTAGGGTTTAGGGAGATTTTTTTAGGGGAAGGCTTGTCACTCAGATTTAGGGTTAGTCGTACGGTCAAGGGAAGACATTCTTAGGAGGTGGGCTTGTCACTCGAACCTATGGTTAGTGGTAATATAAGTAATAATAATTCTTTTTATACTAACTTTTCAGCTTGAAAAAATTGGAGAGCTAACTGCTCTAAAAGGCAAGAATGGCCGGGAAATGGGGGATTATTTTACATTAAATTTATATGCAAAACTGATCCCCTCACTCTAAATTCTAAATTAATTGTTTTATCGTTGTTGATGTTTTTTTCTGTTAAGATTTCTAGGATGTTCACACGTAACAAAAAGTAGAATCTTATTTATTGTTTTTAAATTGACGGCTAGAAAGTAATTTTTGACTAGAATTAAAGTTCAGAAGCCAAGTATAGAAAAACACTATGCCTCTAAGAAGGTACTATTTTATAAATATAATATATTATTATTATTATAAATATAATATAAAAGAACCTCAAACTGCATTAACTTTTGATAGTCAATTTATTTGAAAAAAAATACTTTTTTTTTCAAAATAAAATAGTCTGCAAACGCCAAATTTTTTTCATATATTCTGCTGCTGCTGATACTATTATTACTACGGTCAACCATATTGTTGAAACAGAAACATTTTTTTCGGATAGGGCAATTAAAAATTGCTACTACAAAAAGATAAAACAACATGCAATTATAATTTTAATGCATAAAAAGGGTAAGTTGGGGTACAAAATATTTATTTGAAAAATGTTCAATACTCGTCATGTTGAAGGATTCTCTTTGATATGGAAAAATAAGGAATAGTTCACATTGTTTTGTACCCCCACCAGGATTAAGGGCTTCATCTTGCTTAACTGTCTTCCAAATTTCATGACGACATTCCTCATAGAAAAGGGGTAACGAATGTTTAAAAAAAACATTTCCTTAAAACTCTTGAAATATATCATATAGATTATTATTTATTGATTTATGTCAAAGTATATTCATTTCCAAGCAAAATGGTGGTATTTTGAGGATTTACAGTGCTTTGGATTTTTAAAATATGGCTATTTTACTAGAACCCTCTTGAAATCTGTTCTGATCCAAAGTGTTTTTATGGTCGGTAGGTACTGCTATGTAAATGCCCATAGTGGGATTTTGCCTTTGCTGTTAATGTAGTCACATCCCTAGGACATTTATTTAGCAATGGTTTTTTTTCCCCGTCTGCAGAATCAATGATTATTTTATTTTCGACAATCAATAATGTTGTTTTCTTATGGCCAGGTGGCTTTGACTCAAATCAACAATTATTTTCTTTTTGACAATCAATCATGTTGTTTTCTTCTGGTGCATGTCTGTGTCAAGTATGTTTATTCCTGCCAAATGATCTTTCGGTACACTGGCCTCGATATTCAATAATATCAGCTAAAGATTTCTGGATTATTGCCTCACAACGCCTAGTTATAGAATTGGACAAACAAGTACAAAACTTGTTGAGTATGTTTTACCATACTTCCTAGATTTTTTTTATTGATGCGTCATCGCTTATCAAAGCCAGAGAGGTCACTCAAGGGTAATGGTCAAAATGATGATTGGTTGGATGATGATCGCCACCATGAGAGGATTGGAAACAGTGGTTGGAATAGGCAAAAAATTACTTAAGACGATTTGATTTTCCAAGATAACAGCTTAACGAGTATTTATTTACATTAGACTTAAAGAAGATCATGTTGTAGTCAGCTGGGAAGCAGCCTCACAGTATCTTGTTCCACAGACGGATGTTCTAGGAAAGAAACTCTGTTCATGGAAGCTCCATTTGGTTTTGGTACAGAGAGAGAGAGGGAGGGAAAGAGAGAGAGAGGAAAATTATTTGTTATTGTTGTAGCTAGACGAGTTCTTGCTGTGAATATTTTTTACAGAGGTGGGGGCAGAAACTGGAGGTCAGTGGACCAGCTACCATGAACATAACGATATAGTAGAGAGAGGTCAGCAACATATCTTCTGTGTGAAAGAGGCTGCAGGGTAGAGAAAAGATCATCCCCCACTAGATTGCAAAGTCAATTTTATACTCTGTAAGACAAGAGAGAGTGCTCTGAGAATCGCCTTCCCAGATATGACAGCAATACTCAATCTTAGGATGTATCTGACTCTTATACAGGTAGATGATTACGTCAGGAGTGATGTAATTTCTGGAGTGGTAGAATATAATCACATAAGCTTTTTATAATGTGTACCCTTTTTGAAACATAATTCTATAAATTTTCGATTGGATTTAGATCCGGACTGTGGGGGACATTCGGTAACATTAATATTGCTGTTACAATTAAAGGATAGTTGAATCGAAATTATTAGAGAAATAAAATGTATTTCATAAACATTAAACCTAGGTGAGCCAAAGCTATTTTATATTGTGTCTTTCCTATTTGTCCTTTGAACCAAAACAAGTTATAAAAGAAGAAATGTTATTCTTGTTGGACTGATGCCGTCAAATATACCCTGACCTTGCATTCAAGAGAAGCAAATCATGTGTCCAATCGGCGACATCCTTCCACGTCCTGAATTTAACCAAGAAGAAATAAGACGACACAGCCAGTCAACTGTTGTCTCTTAAAACATTTACGAACGTCCTGACCTCACATCAATGGACAAAGTATCGTCGCCTTTTAACTCTTATTTCCGGTTAGCAACACCCTCTCCCCCATCCTAAACCCTTAGCCGAAGGGAAGTCAAACGTCGGCCAAACATCTGGTGTAACGTTCACGAATACTGTGACCCCAAATCAGTGAAAAGTACCGTCGCCTGATAACTCGAAACCTTTCAACATACCACTTCCCCGCCCACACATCTCAGCAGAGAATAGACGTAAAAAGGGAGTTGCCGAATCGACCAGAGAGTTTTTGTCAGCCCCGAAGAGTAAACTGTTGCCAGTTGAGAAAACTTGTCACCACCAGCATATGCGCTGTGAGCAATGAAAAGGAAGAAGATGAAGAAGAAGAAACGAACGAAGCTAAAAAAAAATCTGACTCCATAACCGGGCTGATTGCTCCGAGATTTTCTTTTACGCCGAAGGTTAATTTGACGAAAACAAAAGCTTTTCGAAATTGCATCACTCAATCTGCCGTTGATTGTAAATATATCACACTACCGCCGAGATGACGAATACATATCTTATGTAAAGATTGCATAACACCCATTCGAGACTTCCATGATTACACTCGTATATACATGATTTCTAAACACTTGTATCTTGATATCTGCTGATGACTTTTCGATCCAAAGATCAGTGTGGGTCTTAGATGAGTGTGACTTGAAATTGTTTATATCATTGTCTCGCCTGACAAAGTTGTTCTACAATGAAAGCTTGCAAAGAAAAAAGAAAAAAATTAAATAAATGATTTTTTCATTTAAATTGCACAATATGTTGATTTTCAAAAATATTTCACTTCAATACATTTTCATACGTGCCTCAAAGATGTTGTCAATTTCCTTATTCAAAAAGCGCCAATCTGCGCATAACATCGACCGGAGTCTACTTATCTTAACGTCTTTTAGAACTTGATGTGCTCTTCTGTGTTTACCGTGATTCGACGCCTTGGGGTTAATACCATCAAAATTAGGAAGAAGAAGAAGAAAAAAAAAACTATAAGACAGTCTCGCCTGACAAAGTTGTTCTACAACGAAAACTTGCAAAAAAAAATTTTTTTTAATTAAATAAATGATTTTTTCATTTAAATTGCACAATGCATTCATTTTCAAAATATTTCACTTAAATACATTTTTATGCGTGCCTCAAAGATGTTGTCAATTTCTTTATATATATATATATATATATAAGCCAGGTTCATATCATATTCCAATAACTGTTTTTATTTTATTATTTTTATTTTTTCACATTTCAAAAAAACATAACATTTCTGTGAGATATATTTTTTACAGTCCGTTTCATTTGTCTTGTGCCAAAGAACATTTATTTATATATATATATATATATATGTGATTTTATGAAGGCTTACCAAAGCATTCCTTTCAAGACACCAATGATCACCATTAAAGATATTTTTTCTTACAAATACTATTTATTCAAATTAAATGTTTTTTCCTACACGTGTTTCACTACCAAGCAGTTACTTGCTTGGCAGATCATCAGGGAAATTAAATGTCTGGAATACTGGTTTCAACTGCCGACAAAACACAATGTGGCGTTGTAATAGTTGAGGTCACTTAAGAAGAGAAGAGGAAAAAAAATAAAAACAAAAATAAAAGTCAAACTTAAAAAGCAAGGAAGAACAACGATAAAAAAAGAAAGTCCTAGAAAAGTCTTAGAAAAGTAGCTTGTGCATTATTTCTTCCACCAAGCCAACAAGCAAATAATCGGTCCCAAATACATTCAATAAAACCACAAAACCGGAACAATGTGCGATAATACACTTTCACGTCGGCCGGTACAATGATGAATAAATCCCCCCCCCCCACAAGAAAACAAAAGAACTAAATCATTCAAGTTACCGCTCACAAGTTACCATTCCAATCCAATGATAGTATGGGAATTCTAAATCCAATTTCTCACAAAGAAAAGTCAACACAAATGTTCGTCCGAGTTCAAAGAGTCTTATTTCAATTGTTGATTTATTACCCTTCGAAATAAACACACGACGAGTTGAATGTCAATCCCGCAGAAAACTCCCTTCCATCAAGAAAAAATCTTAATATAGAAACTATTTATTCAAAATACTGTTTCTAAAAATATTTATTATTAAACCTATTCCTTATAGAAATTAATTATCTAGTGTCTGGGACGTCATTTTACATTTTGGGAAAATATCCTTCATTTAATTAACTGCCGAATTATTATCGTTTTGTTGTTTAACGAAGCGAAAAAAGCCCATCCCGCAGAATTTGTTTTTAAAAAATTATTCATATATCAAAAATAAACTGTTATTATAAAAAGGCCTTCTACAAAAATCTAGTTATTATTTTAAATCATTTAAAATATTTCCTTAACGGCTGACACAGCCGTTTGCAACTCTCTGTGGAGAATATTATTCTATATTCCATAAATAAATGTTACTACGGAATATCGTTATCAGAAATCTATTTTCTATTTTGAAAAAAAAAACAAAACTTTTTTTTAATGGACCGGTTTATTTTTTTGTCAACTTTACGGGAAAATATCACTCTTACTCGTTAAATGACAGGAGACTTTATTATTACTAATTTAAAATCCCGTAGAAAATACTTTTTATAAAAATCCAATTGTTTCTATTTTTAGAAATTAAGTCCGTGTCGGCATGCATGTTTTTAAAATTATTTTTCCTTAATTACTTTTCCCCATTCCTGCCACCAAATTGTTTTATTTATTTTAATCTAATTAAAAACTAATTTAATTTAACCTAATTTAATTAAATAGTGATAGCATCCAGGTTGCTATTTCTTATTTTTCAATATATATATATATATATATATATATATATATATATATATATATATATATAGAGAGAGAGAGAGAGAGAGAGAGAGAGAGAGAGAGAGAGAGAGAGAGAGAGAGAACTGCAAATACCGGCAGAAGAAAAAGCACTACCAGTAAAAATTAACCCGTGATTGAAAGCGGACAGACCATGGTCAGGACTACATTTTGACTATGAAGGACCAATGAATAGGGTTTATTAGCTAATTGTGGTAGGTAGTTTTATAAAGTGTTCAGAAGTTGTCAAATCTATGTGCAAAAACACTATAAACCTTTTGAACACAAAATCTTTGCAAGATTTGGTATTCCTGATACATTTGTTTCTAATAATGGAACTCAATTTATGGCTAAATAATTTGAAGATTTATGCAAAGAATGTTCAATTAGTCACGTGTTAACTGCTCCATACCATCCAAGACGTATGAACACTCCATAGATACATTTAAGTGAGCATTAAGAACATCAGACAGAAGTGAAACTGAAGTTGCTACAAGAACTTTTCAGAGTGTATCAGATAACTTCAAACCCAAGTACAAACATAGGAATGTCATCAGCTGAACTTATGTTCACAAGAAAGATTTAATCAGTATTTGATAAACTGATGCCTAACAAAACCAAAAAGTTAAAAAAATATAATACTGATACAAAAATGTTCAAAATATAATGAGAAAATCTATTTTAAATATTATAAAAATGAAAAAGTTAGCTGGAAAGAAGACATTACTGAGAAACGAATTGGAAGACTAGTGTATATCATCAAACATCCGAAATGAATTATTTAAGGACACTATGACCAGCTTACAAATAGGTATACAATTGAATCAAATAATCATAGAGAAGAGGTTATGAAGGTAATTTATGATTTATTTGATGTACCAAAACCTCAAGAACAAAAACTATCTAGCAAATGTAAAAGAAAAGTATCTTCACCATTAGACATTTAAACAAAAAATATTTTATATACTAATGAGTCACCGCTTATCAAGGCTCAAAAGCCACTTGAGGATAGGGGTTAATGAGTTTGTCAGGTGGACGGTGAGACAACACCTTAACCATTGGTAACGATGGGCAGAATTTGATTATTTAAGAGGACGGCTCAACAAGAATTTGTTAACATTGGACTTGAAAACGACCATGTGATAGTCAGCTGGAAAGCAGCCTCGTGGTATTGTGTTCCACAGATGGTTAATTCTTGGAAAGAAATTTTGCTCATGGAAGTTCCATTTAGTTTTAGGTACACAGAGGAAGAAAGGCAAATCATTGACAGTGGTTGTAGCTAGACGAGTTTTTGTTGTAAATGGGGGGGGGAACTATAGATTGGAGATCAGTTGAGCACCTACCATGGAAATAACGATAGAGTATCCCAAAAGACAAAAGTGGGGATGGGGTGAGATGTTGTAGAGTTCTATACAAATATATACAAATATACTAAGTCTTTGTTATTGTTTTTACTGGTGATAGAAACATAGCTGTTTTCTTAGTATTTTTCCACTTCCTAATTGGTAAAGAACATTGCATTAAGTCGTCCTTTTTAAGGGCGTATAATTATTTTCTTATTTTATATATATATTTATTAAATAATTTTTCCTTTTATATGTACATAAAAATTAATTACTAATATACTATATTAAGGACTATAAATATGTTGCATTTGTATCTGTTATGTTAACGTAATGTGAGAGAGTGAGAATAGAAAGATACACAGTTTATTTCCTAACCTTGTGTTTGAGTGTATTTATTTTTTATTAATTGTTGATGTAAGATACAATATAGAGTACAAATGCAGAATAGACATCTCCGAATTTAATGGGGATTCCCGAGTTTCAACAGCAAATTCCGGACTTTGGCAAGATATGCAGATAATAAACTGTGGAGACAAATATTTGGAAAACACGATCCGTTCGCCAGTTTAATTTCAAAAATTTCTGATTTGTACCCGTATTCGAATAAAGAACATCACCTACCTTCTTCTTCTATTTTAGCAAAAACACTTCGGACTCCTTCTTCTTACATTTTGTGAATATGTCTCATGTCTATTTATTGGCCACTTCCCTCCATTTGCAGTGTTCCTTCCCTCACAGAAAAAAACAAAACAAAAAAGAACTGGAACCCTAACACTAACCCTAAGTCCAGATGGCAACATACAAACCTCACCAAAAAAAAAAGACAGAAAGAAAAATAATAAAGAAAAAAAAATTATTGACATCCGTCCTCCTCTCCCTCCCAAAAAATTGAAAAAATAAAAACAATCAAAAACATTTCCCTCTTCTGGGCATTCAAGAAAAAATACACAATAAATTGTTTTGAAAAAGAAAACAAATTGTTCTTTTCACCAAGCGTTCGAGTAGCTGCATACATCAAGACTCGGGAATCTTCATATGTACTGAAATTCTAGTTTTTTTTTTTAGAGCAGTTAACTAAAAAATGTTTACCAATAACCCTAAGTCTTAGTGGCAAGGTCGTAAAACCACACATAATCGTCTAAAATAAGTAGAACCACTACTTATCCCCCACTCCTAAAAAAAAGCACAAGATTTATCTCTCATTGTGTTGTGGACCTGTTTAGGGCCGTGAATGAAAACACGTACACGGGTTTAGGTATAACAAGTATATTGGAGAAAAATATATACAACAGAGAAACAAGAGAAGTGGAGCGTTAGTTCTGACTGTCAGTATAGACTGGGGTTTGTATAACAAATGAGAAGTGTAATGTGTCCAGTATTTATTGAGAATGGACGAGTCCAAATGTTCGTCATAGATCCGGCACCATAATAGTCCCCTCTCAAGCCTGACCTCCTCAGGAATCTAATATTGTTTCCTTTTTAGATTGATGCTATTCTGAGGTTGCTTGAGATAGCAATATGTCGAAAGTGTTGTTTCTGGTAACCATAACCTCCTCCTGGGTAGTGCTGTTGGTTTCTTCCAATAGTCGTATGAGAGAACTGATAGTCTATCAAATTCATATTTGATATCCTCCAGCTTTTTAATTTTATATGTCTGACTTTTGAGCACATCCTTAAATTTTGAAAAAATGTCGCCTTTTCTTCGACATTCAACTTCAAGACAAGTCATCTTATCTTTCATAGTTTTTAGTTGTTCGGAAAACTCTTTGAATTGTAACTTTTGTAATTGAAGTTTTTTAACTATGAGTTCACTCTCATTAACCTTCCACTGGTTATTCAAATAATTTGGTTTAATTTTTTTCAGTTTTGTGTTCGCTTTTTTCAGCGTGCATTTTATTTCCTTATGTGATTTAATTTCTGTCATTTCTGCTGGCAATTTATTTTGAGTCCATTTCATACGATTAATGGTTGAAACAAAATCTTTTTTTCGTTTTTCTGATTCGGTCGTCAGATTTATTTTCTTTTGGCAAGAATTCTTAGTTGATAATCTCCATAATTTGAATAGTTGAATGTCTATGCCAAATGAATTACATGTATTTTTTAATATGTAAATTTTTACTTTTTTTGTCATTCTATTAAAAGTCATGTCGGTAATTATTTCACCCTCGAATTTTATTTTTCACCAGTCACTGTTCTAGCAATTTGATTGGTTCTTTATATGGTCGGTTTTCCCACTGAACCCGAATCCAATTGTAGTTTTACTATTTTATTTAAGATTTTTACCTGAACATATCTCCTTATAATATTGTCACCATGTTTACTAGTCTTTACTTTCATTTTATTTTCTTTCATAGTTCTACAATGCAAACTTTTGTGTCTGATTTTTTTACAAATCAGGCAAATTTTAAAACGAAATGGACATTCTGTTACCCAATGCACCAATAACAAGGGCTTGGCGGTAATTTATTTTTATAAGGCTGGTGTGTTTTTGAGGCATGAAAATCCCGTTTTTTGCTTTGAATTGAATTGTTTTTGGTTGAGAGTTGAATTTTGATTTTTGACGTACTTTTCGTCTGTGTGCAATGCCCGACTCTTCGATGTCTTTCGAATCCTGTTTAATCTGGTAGTCCTTAACTAATTTCTGCAGTGTTAAGTTCGGTTCATTTTCTAATTTATTAAGAACTCTACACCTTATTTCAGCATATTTTCCTGATACCAATCCTTGAATGAAAATCAAACATTTAAAATCATCAGCACTAAGTTCGGATTATTTAAAGTCGTCGCAGTGCTTATGCACGACTGATGCGAACGTTGAATAATCTTTGTCGTTTTTGTTTTATCAGGTTTAAAAACTCCCAGCGTTTATGAAATAATGAAGTCTTTGGGCTAAAAAGCTCTGTTAAAAGTTTGACGGCTTCCGCAAAAGTCAAATCGCTAGTCTTTCGAGGTAAAATGAAATCCACGAACTTAGTATGTTTGGTGGTGCCTAATTTCCTAAGTAACAGAGTCTGTCCAATTTTCGCAATCAATTTTATATAGGTCTTCATATCTTCTAAAATACAAAGCAAAAGTTTTCTCCTCATCAGGGGAATACGTGAAGTTGTCGATGGCACTCTGCACAGCAATCTGCAAAAAAGCATTATCGTTTTTGTTACTTTGGCCTCTAAGCGATATTGTTTGCCTTAATATCTCAATCTTTTCATCAGCTTCTTTCCTGTGTTCTAAAAAAAATTTCCTCAGTTTCTTTCTTTTGCTTTATAAGTTTTTCATTTTGTTTGAGAAGTCTATCTTCTGTCTTTTGTAGTCTGTCGTCGGCTTTTTTTTTTGCTCTTGAAGAAGCTTTTGAAATTTTTCTTTAGTTTCACATTGCTGTTGCATTTGAAATTTTACTAATTCTTCAATTGTCGACTTAAATTCTTCCATATTTTAAAATATGTCCTTTTTTAGAAAGTAAATGTTTCCTTTTGGGTATGGCTTGTTAAAAAAGTTATTTTCTTAAGATTATGCGTGCTAGATGTAATCTTAGTTGTAAAAAGAGTATAAAACCTTTTTTTCTCTATAAAAGAAATCACTTTTTTAGTACACTTTTACACGTTGTGCGTAGCCGTAGAATTTACGGTCAGTACTTTACTCAGAGAAAAAAAAATAAAAGTACAGTTTCAATTTTTTTCTTTCTTTCGACAGAAGTAACTTTCTCTCGTTTTGAGAGAGAAAAAAATAATGTATTTCCTTATTGTTAAATATTACAACAGCATCGGAATAGCAATTAAAACAAAAATCACAGACCTTTCTTCAATTAAGAGAATAATAAGTTGGTCTTACATGTTTTTTGGGGGTTTTTTTTTCCACCGGTAAGCCAGTATTTTGAATTAGGACGTTGTCTGCTGAATTTGTAGTCGATTTCTCGAAGTTTTTTTTTCTCTTTAAGGTTTTCCATAATCAATGTTTTCACCCGTTGTGGCGTCCATTTTAAAAGGTTCTCTCAAATCTTTTGCTGTAACCACTTTGTCAGTCTTTGTAGTTGTGTAAGTTTGAAATTTGAACTCCCACATTGCCAGTTATTGTGGGCTCCTTTTTTTTGAAGGTTTTCAAGAAAAATCCTTAATATTGCTGTTGTTTCCCGTGTAAATTCAAAAACTTTGTAGCAAGTTTTTGTGATGTCCTTTTTAAGGTTTTTTTTTTCAAGTTGTTGTGGGATCTTGTGTAAATTCAAATACCTCGTAGCCACTTTTTTGTAAGGTCCTTTTTAAGGGTTTTTGAATTGTTGTAGGATCCAGTGTAGATTCGAATATCTGGTCGACAGTTGTTGTTGGGTTCCATCTAAGTTTGAACACTTCGTTATTAATTGTTGTTGTGGGGTCCTGTGTAAGCTCGAATATGTTGTTGCAAATTGTTGTGGTGGTGGGGTCCTGTGTAAGTTCGAATATCTCGTCGCGAATTGTTGTGGACCTGTTTAGGGCCCTGAATGAAAACACGTACACGGGTTTAGGTATAACAAGTATATTGGAGAAAATATATACAACAGAGAAACAAGAGAAGTGGAGCGTTAGTCCTGACTACCAGTGTAGACTGGGGTTTGTACAACAGTATTTAATTGCTTCCTACCGCAGCAATATGTGACACAAAGTCGGAAGGTGGGGGAAGAGTCAAGCCCGCGCCCCTAAAGGAGGAGATTTCTGGCCTAGCAAAAATAGCCTGGGCAACCCCGGTCAGGGCGCCTCTGGCAATAACCAATAAACTTACTCCACCCCAAAGAGGGGATACAAGGCCTGAGAGGGTGCACCTCCTAGGACAACCCAGGACTCCACCCCTCAACCTGACAGATAAAAGGCCACAGAAATAGCCCAGTACCTGCTGGACTGACTGTCGAGAACGAATCCTTGACATGTGCTACACAGTTCAAAGACTGGGGTTGAACAACAAATGAGAAGCGCAATGCGTCCAGTATTTATTGAGAATGCATGAATCACAATATGTTCGTCATAACTACGGCACCATAACACATAGATACAAAAAAAATTGATTAATTGCCTTAAAACGCTGGAATGGCCGGGATATGGGGGATCATTTTACGTTAAATTTATATACAAAAATGATCTCTCACTCTAAATTCTAGAACAATTGTTTTTTTCTTCTTTCTGCTAAGTTTTTAAGGGTGTTCACACATAAGCGCCTAAAAAAGTAGAATATTATTTTTTAAGCATACTTTTCCAAACAGTTATCAGATGTTTTACATTTATCCCCTTTTTACAGATATTTTATCGGTTTTATGTTCTTGTTAATTTAAGTTGATTTTATTATTAAGACTGTGTATAATATATATTATCGTAACATGAAGAAATAAGCATTTTCTTTATCTTCTGTAAAAACAAATTGTATATTTAACAAACATAACAAATTTTGTAAAAATTATCAAAATTTTTCCTCCAAACATTATTTTGTTCATAAAGTATTTGATTTTGTAAAATGGTGAATTTGATTTCTGATTGTATTATGTTATTATATTTTCTGTAATCAAGTAGTCAATATAAACAAATTGACTCATGGTTTTTGAAATATCAAAAATGTGTCTAATTCATGGTGAATAAAGTGATTTTTTGTGAATTTAGTTCTTTTATATTTTTGTACTTTTTACATTTGATTTGATGGAAATAAATCAATTATTGTAAGCTACTTCCTAATAATATGTATAGTTGCTAATTACTAGACATTACTAAGAAATTTCTTACTAAAACTTTTTTCAGCAATTATTATTTAGTAGTAATTTTGGTGTTCAGATGTCCGCCCCCCCCCCCCCGGCTATAAACCCCAGTCGTATGCTTGCCAGGCCTGTATTATGGATCGGCTTGGTCAAAATGCATCTAGTATGATGTAAGATAGACAGAGGATGACCCATGATCTCTTCACCCATTCCACACACTTTTGAGGGCATTGTACCTAATTTGCAAATTTGTTCATCTTTTTTTGCAAATAAATTTTTTTTATCCTGTCTTTACTTTTCAGAGGCGAAATCCTCCTAAACTGAAGCAATTTCAATCTGTCACAGTTTGAGTAGGTTTTGTTCATACCAGTCGATGATACGTCCTAAACAATCAGTCCAACAGTGGCCTTGCTTCTGTCGGGCTGAGGTATGGTTCTCATCAGTCCTAGCAGGTCAACCCTCCTAGGTTTTACCTTCTCTCTATGAGAAGAGGTTAGTTTATTGCTAATCACCTGAGGCGCTTTTACCGGGAATGCTGACGGAGTTGCTCAGGCATTTTTATAGGCCAGAATGCACTTCTCCTAGTATGCTGGCTTTTCAAAACATGACCGGACCTTGTGTCTAACCTCCTCGAGAGGAGGTAAATAAAAATTCCAATCCAAAGTGCCCCTTTTTTTTGGGGGGGGGGGGGCTGGATATCTTCTACATTACAAACCTACCTTCTGTCTAACTTTGCCCTCGTGGGGGAGGCGATTTTAGATTCTATAAGGAAATTATTAAATCACTAAGGGTACATTATTGTGTGCATTGTGATGTACGTATAATTTTTAAAAGTACACACATGTCCCTATTTACTTGCTTCCCCATGAGGGCAAAATTAGACACAAGGTCGGGTTTTATTTTTTAACGTGGAAAAAAATCTAACTTGCCTAACAGAGGGACTCTAGATGGAAACAAACACCAAAATAACATAGTCGGTCTGGTCGGCACTCCCTCACAAATGAGGGTGTCCTAGGCAACAGGCAATAAACCGAAAGGAGGTGGTAATACATTGGAAGATAGGCTCCTCAGACAAAACAGATACTGCACTTTAACCCTAAGAAAAAGGCTGAATAAAAAATGGCATGTATTTAAAAAAAATTTTTTTAACATAATTCCCCCCAAACAAGGCAAGCCGCCACTGTAGACATAAGGGGCTACTGAGAAAAAGGGTGAAAGTTTTTTTTAGGAGGGTCAATCTAAATTGGGAGCTGCGCAGCGAGATGTCTGTTTACATTAGTTTTAAATTTCTGCATGTTAGTACCGTCAGGAAAACAGGGAGCAGGGAGGGAGTTCCAGAGTCCAGCAGCACAAAGAAAAAAGCTTTTGGAGTAGAAAGCTCTTCGGTATCTGAGGACCTCCACAGTGAATGGATGGGATTTGGCAGATTGTCAGGTTGGTCTAGTGAATTTACGCCGTGAGGGTACCAGAGCAGCAAGCTCATTGGGATGAAAGTCTAATATATTTTCTGTCCCAATCCAGAGTGCCCTTTTTGGCAAGCTGAATTTCCCCAACATTTAAAAAACGACCTTGTGTCTAGCTTTGCCCTCGAAAGAAAGGCAGGTAAATAAGGACGTACTTCTTTGGCCTTTTGACTAGGAGCAAAGTGTAATATCTGTTCTGATACTACACTTCATCTTTTCTGTCCTCCCTTAGTGTCCTTCTAGGCTGAGGCAAATTTTTAAAAACCGACCTTGTGTCTAACTTTGCCCTCAAGGGGAGACAAGTAAATAGTGACGTACTTGGCCTTTTGGTTAGGGGCAAAATGTAGTATCTGTTCTGATACTATTCTTTATCTTTACTGTTCTCGGCCAGTGAAGGGGAAATCTTTCCAGACTGAAACAATTTTTGTTTTTGTCCCAATCCATAGTGACCCTTTTTTGTGGGTGGTGGGGGGGGGGGGGGGTCTGGATTTTCCCGTACATGTAAAAACCGACTTTGTGTCTAACTGCCCTCGTAAAGAGGCGAGTAAATAGGGATGTACAAGAGGCTAAGAATATATATATATATATATATATATATATATATATATATATATATATATATATATATATATATATAAGAGAGAGAGAGAGAGAGAGAGAAAGAGAGAGAGAGAAGTAGGTGGTTTCACTTCTGGACTAGACGGACATAGATTTTAAATAAATTCTGGTTTTAGCACAAAGTTTACAGACATTAATTGACAATCATCACGATTAAAAACAAAACAAAACAAAAACTGTTATTTCAAATTATAGTTTATCTTTCAATCTGTAGTTATTTTAAATCCGATATAGGCCGGCATATACAGACACCCCCCCCCCCTCCCCGCCGCGTTCTTCCTCTAAACCTGCAATTGCTGAAAACACGCACTCCTATTGCAGCTGCTGGGAACTTTAATTTTTCTCCTCCGTCTTCCTCAGCGTTCGTCTGAATTAAAACTCAGTTAAAGCCGCATGTATGCCAAAAAGAACGGCGAAAAAAGAAAAGAAAAAGAAATGAAAAATAACGAATCTCCATTTAATAAATTAAACCATTTAAAATGTAAACTTTGACAGGGGGGAAGATTATTAAGAAAACTAACTGTACCTACCCGGTGTTGCCCGGGAGTTGAAAAAAAATATTTTTTGTTTTTAGTTTTGAACTATTCCGGTTTTTTTTTTCTTTTTACAAAATTATGTTTTTAAATAAGAATTTAAAAGTGAAATTATAGTTCGCTCATCAAATTATTAGTCGAACCAAACTGTTATAAAACTATAACTAGGTAATGCTATTTTAATCTATCTATGAATCTCTCTTCATAAAATTATTGGATGTAAATAGCTTCCAATCTTGCTAAGCATTTTAAAGCCAGTTGTATTCGACAGTTTAAATGCTTCCAAATTCGTTTAAAATTTCGAAGGGTCACGAAACAATTCATTTTTGTTTTTTAACTATTAAGATTAAAATAGCTGACTTGTTTATGAAGAAACCGAAATGCATTATGGTGGAATTAATTGCATTATTAAATTATTCTTAATAGGATTAAAAAATATTTTCTTTTGTTACTTTACGCTATTGCATTTTTATTTCAATAAATATTCGATTAATACAGTAAAAAATAACATGTATAAGTCACGTAGATATGAGAAACACATACACATGAGAAGCCGTCTCATAATTTTATTAATATAGAGATTATTATTATTGTTGTTGTTATTAAATTAATACGAATATTTTAATTAATCATTAAATCGGTAAATACTAAATTGGCATAACATGAGAATAATAAAAACATCTCATCCTATTATGTTAAGTTCGACTAAGAAACGACAATGCACTTCAATGGTTATTATTTGTTAATAAAAATCCTGTCCCGCCCCCTTAACGTTACACGGCTCATTAATTTTACTGAGAAAAAATTAGTATTTATTACTACGTAACGACTACTATTTTATTATCCTAAATTGAAGGTGTTTTTTTTTTAATCACAAACAGAACTGATTAAATAAAAAGAAGGTGCTTATTTTTTTTAGATAGGATTTTCAAGTTAAATTCAATTCTTATGGTATCTTTTGTTTATTAAATTGTTAGGTGAAAGTACAGAATAGTTAAGAATGGCTTTCTCAATAATAACGTTATTATTTCATCTCGGTTCGTAAACTGCATAAGTACCAAAAAGAATAACAGAATATTTCTAAAAAATAACATATTGGCTTTTTGAATCACATGGTTAAAAAAAAAGCGCGTTTTATAAAAAGTGCGCGCTTTGTAAAAAGAAAAAAATGCGTTTAACGCAGATGTTTAAATAACATAGTTTTTTTTTGCTAGCTTTAGATTTAAAGTTGCGGGTGTTTTTAATAACAACTTAATCAAATAATCTAGCAATGATAGATTTCGTTTCTTCTTTATTATTAACATTATAATGAGTCCGACTTGCGAATTAAAACAAAGAAAAATGTAACCTAAATACTTGGTTTACAAAGAACGTTACTTAAAAATATTTAATTTTTTCATTTTATCATTATTATGACTGTTTAATAAAATGTATTAACTGAATTGTTCGTAAGTGGATTTAACACGAGGTCGGTTTAGCGTAAGGAATGCAACTCCTCCCCCAAAGGCGACACTGGATGGTTGCAAACTTTCAGTGATCGGCATTCTCCTGTGGAAGTGCCTCAGGCCAATCCCTTTCCCCGAAGGAGAAGGTAATGTCTAGGAGGCCGGACAGAACCATACCCCACTACCTGTAATCCACTCGGTGTTTATCCGGGATTATATCAGAGTCCAATACGTTTTTTAGGGTCTCAGGAGGCCATCCTCCTGGGGATTACTTCCTCCTTCCTGAAGAAGAGGATTGATTTATTATTGCCGGTCGCCGGAAGTGATATCCCTTCCATCCCCCAACTACCGGAGACTACCGATAAGTTCGATCCAGGTTATTTTTTTATAGCCATCCAAAGTGTCCCCCCTACCCTTTAGGGCTGGGGGGGGGGGCTGGATTCCTCACGTTAAACCGACCTGGGTGTGATGGGGGGGGGGGGGTCAAATCCAATCTTTATGGAAATTAAAGGGTCAATAATTCCTTAATATGGTGGCAATACTAACCAACAAGAACTACTTACCCTACTAGTGTAAAAAATAAAAATGACATACCGGGCATTAGCGCGCATTTTATTTGTTAGCAGGTTGGTGTAATAAATTAGAACAATTGCACTATTAAGAGAAAGCTTCTTTTTTTTTTTAATTATATATAGATATATATATATATATATATATATATATATATATATATATATATATATAGAGAGAGAGAGAGAGAGAGAGAGAGAGAGATTCGGGGGATATATATATATATATTTCTTCCTTTTATGTTTTTAATTACTTACTCTACTACTAACTAACCACTGACTCTTTGATCATTACATATGGTTGTATCTTTAGGTCTATCCCCGCCCTACACGCTGCTCCTTCTTCCATAATCTTATTGTCTGACGAGCGTGGAAGAGAGAGAGAGAAGACAACTTCTCTAAAAGGAAATTTTGCTTGTGTCGCATGACTCACACATGGCCATATTTGGTAGTGGCTTGCCAATCTGGGCTGACGAGTCATCCAGGGCGCGCGTATAGAAAAAGGGGACCCGAAAGGAACACGCAAACGCGAATCCGACACGAAAACAAACCGAAAACGGCAAACAAACCAAATTTCTGTTAAAAAGAAATATTAATTCAATAATAAAAACTTTTCAAATTTTTACATATAAGATATACGATAAAAGAAACGATGTATAACGATTTTAAAAGCGAGTTCGTTTCTGTCGGAAATGAAATTATTGCCACTTCGCAACCCCACTGGTTCCAGTATAAAAACCAACCAGCATCATTATTTCCTATTTCAGTTGTAGTTTTCAACCACTCTAGTACTCGTCGTTGAAAAATTATTTTATACCAGTATTTTTTTTTAAATATATATATATATACACACACATACACACATATATATATGTAAATATATATATATAGAGAGAAATATTTATATAAAATAAATTTTAAAAAAACAAAAAAAACTACTTAAAATGGCTTCAGGTGTATCAGTTGACTCAGGGGTCTTGAGCATATTTAATGATATCAAATTGAACAAGAACATCTTCTTTGTCTTGTTCAGATTGTCTGATGACAAGTCGAAAATTATCTTTGACACTAAGAAGAACAAACCGGAAAATGTGGATTATTGTGAAGATAATGTCAAGCAATATTGGGTCGAATTTGTCCAGACTTTGCCTGAAAAATCCTGCCGATACGCGGTCTACGATTTCGGCTATAAAAATGCCGAAGGACGAAGAGATAAACTCGTATTCGTAAGTTGGTGAGTAAAAAAAAATAAATAAATTGTCTAACGATTTACGTGACTAAAATAGGATGTGTTTCATTTTTGATAGTACCGCGTTTTCGCAACAAATTTAAAGTTAAACTTTGTTCGTCTTTAATTGTAATTTACTTTTTAAAGTCTTTAAATTGAACTTCGTTACATATTTTTTAATCATTGACCGCCAGTTTGTTTGTATTTCGTTTTGTGTACGTTTTCTTCAAAAGAAACGTCATTTTATTCGATTTGTAGTCTTAAAATTACATTGCAATTTAATATTTAAAGATTTATTTAAATTATTTTTGGGTATCTTTTACAATAATCAACAGAACGAGAACGGTAAAAAAAAAAAATATACAACAAATAAATGTGACCGTAGCCCATAAAACTTGTTTTTCGACTTACCTATGACACTTGTTTGTATTTTTAAGTTGTTTCAATGGCTTTTTATTAGATATCAAAATGTCCCTCCCTTTTACGTTCACGGAAAGTTGGGAATTTGCCGATATTTTTCCCCCTCAGCCTCGCTTTGTTTTTTTTTGTTTTTTTACTGGGACTCATAATCAAAGCGCACTTTTTCCAAAACTTTGATACATTTGTTTTTTTTGGGGGGTGGGGGGGGGGGCTTTTAATGTAATTTACAATATTCTAGTTTAGATTACTTAATTAAAAGTACTAGGTTGAGAAGGAAAAAAAAATGTCGGCAGCCATCTTGTTTTGCCAAATTTCCGTGAACGTAACATGGAGAGAAATGTTAATATCTAATAAAAAGCAATTGAAACTACTTAAAACTACTAACAAATGTCATAGGTAAGTCAGAAAACCAGCTTTATGGGTTACGGTCACATTTATTTGTTGTATATTTGTTTTTTCAAAAAAACTTTTTTGGTTCTCGTTGTGTTGATTATTGTAAAAGATACCCCTATTTAATTTTTTTTATTTCAATCGAACTTAATATTTTCTTTTACTAACTTTAATATTAAACTCCATAATGGAAAGAACAAAACTAACAAAATCCAGGGATGTTCGATGGATCTAAATTTAAAACTTCGTAAAAGAAAACATAAAATGACGGTGCTTTACTTTCATTACATGTTGGGCCTCTCTTAAAAGAAAATAGCTAAAGGAATGTATAAACTCTTATGTACTTACGTGGTACCTGAAAAAACTGTACACCAAACAGACAAATTGGTGCTTATGCTGTTAAGCGGCCGTACGAAAAAATTATTTTTTTATAAAAACAATATTATATACGTATTCAGCATTATATTCTTACTCGCTGTACAAAAAAATAGAAAAAAATATCCACTAGAACTTTAATTACAAGTATTTTTCCATTCTTCGTATCATAACAGCGATTCGTTAACTAAGCCTCCATCTTAAGATTTCAAGGGCAGATAATTAGAAATCTTAAAGGAGATGAAGGCTTAGTGAACGAATCGCTGTTATGATACGCAGAATGGAAAAAGACTTGTAATTAAAGTTCTAGTGGATAATTTTTTCTACTTTGTACAGTGAGTAAGAATATAACGCTGAATAATTATATATTTTTATAAAAAAAATTTCATACGGCCGCTGAACAGCATAAGCACCCACAAATTCATCCAGTATTTATTAAATTAAAAATAAAAACGCCATTTTTAGTTTTTTCCGAAAACAAAATTTGAGTCTCCCTTGCCTAATAAGTAAAAAAAAAAAAAAAAAAAATCTGCCGATACGTAAGATCGGATACTACCGTCGTCCCAGGTACTGGCTTGATTATTGGAAGGAGGGTTTCGGCATTCCTGTTAGGCACTGTCACCAGGAAACCCCTCCTTCTCTGCGGGTTTTTTTTTTCCAGTTTTGTTTACAGCCTCGTTTTCGACTCGGCAGGTTTCGGACGCTTCCGTGAGCTGTCGGATCGCTGCTGCCTAGCAGTCACGGAAATTAGGCGCAAACCTTGGAGTAGTACCAAAAAAAGAACTTGCCTAATTGTAAAATTGACTTTGCTTTACGTAACACGGAACACATAAAAAAAAACATAAAAATCTTTCATTTTGCCCACGAAAACAAAGTTTATTTATAATTCTTCAGCTATGGTTTGTTCATTTTTTTTTTATAAAAATATATGCATTTTGAATATTTCCGTATATTGTCGTCTGCCAACCTTCCATTTTTTTTTGCACGATTTTTGCGGTTTTGTTTATACAGCGTCGTTTTCGTCTCGACAGGTCTCGAACGCTTCCGTGATCTGTCGGATCGATTCGGCCGAGCAGTCACGGAAATTAGGCGCAAAGCCTGGAGTAGTACCAATATTTCGGGAATCTTTTACGACGTAAAATATACCCAATATTTCCATGGGAGCGCCGAAATTACGAAGTTCACTTTATAATAAAACAATCAATACTAGATTAAAACTCTAATCTTTAATTGCAATTTAATTGTAAAACTTAGAATCTAATCTCTTAAAAAAATTGGGACGCTGAAAACGTAGTCTAAAAAAAATTAAACTTTAGTTCAATATCACTGGCAACCGTTTTTTTAACGAATTTAAAAAGCAAAACTAAACTAAATACTTTTAAAAGATTTAATTTCTTTCAGCGGAAATTTTTTAATAAAATTGGAAATTGACAAATTAAAGTCCATTTTTATTTCTGTGCCCCAAAAACAAAACGTTTAAAATGTCAACGAAAGTCAAGCGATGATATGCAATATTCAAATGTCAATTATAATTCTTTAATTGAACCAAACTTTAATTTTGATCAAACTAATTTTTTTATATAAAAATGTTTCAAATTCTTAACGTGGATTTGAAAAATACTGATTTTTTATTTATTTTTTATTTAAAAATGACAAAATAAAAACTCGAAAGGCTGATTATTTGAAACGTGTTTTAATCACATGATCAACCTCCTACACAAAACGATTCATTGTCCGTCATTTTAGCTAAGAAGCGACAATTAACCAAGAATCTTGATGAATATTAAGTTGTGATTAATACAAATGTCAATATTGAATGTTTTGTGTTTAACACAAACCATTCAATACTGACATATGTATTAATATCAACTTTTTAATATTCAAGATTCTTGGTTAATTGCCGCTCCTCAGCTAAAATGACGGACAATGAATCGTTTAGATTTTCCGGCTTTTTTCCGACCTCACAATCCAAGTCAACCCAAATAAATTGTTTGATTATTTTCACAACTTTATTTCCTTTAAAATAAGTTACGGTAAATTTTAAATTAGTCCAAAACAATTTATTCGGGTTTACTTATTTGTGAAGTCGGAAAAATGCAAACGATTCATTGTCATTTTGGCTACGAAACGACAAATTAACCAGATTCTTTTAGATTGATTTTTTTTATGTTTATATTTTAAATGTACAACTATAAAATCAAGTTGTTTAGGGGGGGGGGGTCATATTAAGAAAATAAATTCGCTGCTTGACATAACTCTCCGGTAAATGCGCTAAATAAAATTCTAATTTTAAGAAATACCAGTAGTAAGATATTCATTTTGTTTGTTTGTTTCCATCTATTCAGTAGATGACTTAAGAAGTCGCCATCTTGTTAATTGTCAGGGGCAGTAATCGCAAAGATATTTTCTCTTCCTATTGATGTAAATATTAAATTCCTATTTAGTTAATGTGGAAAACAGAAATTCGATAAATTAAATATCTTTAATGATAATAATTTAAAAAAAAAACTACTGGATTGTTTTCAGTAAAATTTGGTTACCAGTTTTTAATCACCATGTCACTATTTCCTATAATTATAAATTTATTTAGCGTATTTACTGGGGAGTGTCATGTCAAGAAGTACCATACTTTTTTTTTTTTTATTACATGATGCCTTGATTTTAATTTATTTTCTAAACTTACTGCCCCTCCCCCTTTTTTTCTGCTTTCTGAGATAATTCCCCCTGTGGAATGGAAGGTCATGTGTCGTCACTAAGATTTTTGTCTTATAACCATATTTGGAAATTTTGACGAAAACAAGTTGTCCGCTTTAATTAAAACTTTATTATATTTTAATTCAATATTAGATCCTAAATTATTTTAACTAATTTTAAATATTTACAATTAATGTTCATTTGGAAATTTTTATCAAGTGTCTCTCGGTGGCCACGGCCTGTCCTGGCGAGTACGAGAATTGAATTAATATTTATTGAAATATTTATTGAAATTAAAAGCGACCGTAAAATAAAACTTTATTTTATTTTTTAAATCCCATTAAAAAAAAAAATATTTATTACAATAAAATTCACCCGAATGAATTTAATTTTCTGAAACCAGTCAACTATTTTGATCTTTAATAATTAAAAAAAAAAAAATGAATTACTTAGTGATCCTTCTGAACTTGGTTATATTGAACTTTTAAGCTTTATGGCTGCCATTGAAACAACATAAATAATTAGTTTATATTATGGGTGTTTGGTCATAAAATTATTAATTAAACCAAATTATTATAAAACTATAACTAATTTTAAGATAATGTTTTAATGGCAGCTATCTTAAAGCGAAATAGTTCATTTCCGATTTGAAAATTCTTAGCAAATCCCCGGGTAAATTCGTCGTTTCCCACCTAAAATGGCGGACAACTCTAACGTCAATGAAGCGTCTGTATTTTCCAACCTCACAAATGAGTAAGTAAACCCAAATAAATTGAACTAATTTCAAATTTACCTTTTATTTTAAAGGAAATACAGTTGGGAAATTAGTAAACAATTTATTTGGGTTTTTGAGAGATCGAAAAATAACTATTGACATCAGTTGTCCGCCATTTTAGGTAGAAAACGACAAATTTACCTATCCTGTATTAAGTTATTTACATGTCATGACTATAAAACTTATTACAAAAATGAGACTTGTGTAGATACAGCTAGTTTCTATTTTTAAAAATTTTGTAATGTTAGTAATACTATAGACCCCCCCCCCCCCCGATATATATTTTTTAACCGATACCCCCCCTCCTCCTCTTAAAACACCGACTGGATTGATTCGATTAAATTACTGGAACTTTGCAGATTAGCATTTCTAGCTAATTTAATTGTTTTCATTTTTGAAGACTTCAGTTTGCGTCAAGGAAAGAATCATTATTGAAGTGAAACATTTTGGTAAATTAAACATTAATTTCAGACTTTCCTTTTTGTCATTAATTTCAGACTTTCCTTTTTGTCATTAATTTCAGACTTTCCTTTTTGTCATTAATTTCAGACTTTCCTTTTTGTCATTAATTTCAGACTTTCCTTTTTGTCATTAATTTCAGACTTTCCTTTTTGTCATTAATTTCAGACTTTCCTTTTTGTCATTAATTTCAGACTTTCCTTTTTGTCATTAATTTCAGACTTTCCTTTTTGTCATTAATTTCAGACTTTCCTTTTTGTCATTAATTTCAGACTTTCCTTTTTGTCATTAATTTCAGACTTTCCTTTTTGTCAATTATTTCAGACTTTCCTTTTTGTCAATTATTTCAGACTTTCCTTTTTGTCAATTATTTCAGACTTTCCTTTTTGTCAATTATTTCAGACTTTCCTTTTTGTCAATTATTTCAGACTTTCCTTTTTGTCAATTATTTCAGACTTTCCTTTTTGTCAATTATTTCAGACTTTCCTTTTTGTCAATTATTTCAGACTTTCCTTTTTGTCAATTATTTCAGACTTTCCTTTTTGTCAATTATTTCAGACTTTCCTTTTTGTCAATTATTTCAGACTTTCCTTTTTGTCAATTATTTCAGACTTTCCTTTTTGTCAATTATTTCAGACTTTCCTTTTTGTCAATAATTTCAGACTTTCCTTTTTGTCATTAATTTCAGACTTTCCTTTTTGTCATTAATTTCAGACTTTCCTTTTTGTCATTAATTTCAGACTTTCCTTTTTGTCATTAATTTCAGACTTTCCTTTTTGTCATTAATTTCAGACTTTCCTTTTTGTCATTAATTTCAGACTTTCCTTTTTGTCATTAATTTCAGACTTTCCTTTTTGTCATTAATTTCAGACTTTCCTTTTTGTCAATTATTTCAGACTTTCCTTTTTGTCAATTATTTCAGACTTTCCTTTTTGTCAATTATTTCAGACTTTCCTTTTTGTCAATTATTTCAGACTTTCCTTTTTGTCAATTATTTCAGACTTTCCTTTTTGTCAATTATTTCAGACTTTCCTTTTTGTCAATTATTTCAGACTTTCCTTTTTGTCAATTATTTCAGACTTTCCTTTTTGTCAATTATTTCAGACTTTCCTTTTTGTCAATTATTTCAGACTTTCCTTTTTGTCAATTATTTCAGACTTTCCTTTTTGTCATTAATTTCAGACTTTCAAACTTTTTTCTTAGAAATGGAAATACCCATAACCCAACCCTAACCCTTCCCAAAAACATTATTTTCACTAAATATTTCAAAACAAATTAAATATAAAAAAATAAAAACACATTCCGTTGCTCAAACATTTCTTGGAAAAAAAAAAAATTATTCTATTTTATTTTCTTCAATGGAATTTTAAGTTTTGAAAACAATCAAATAAATTATTTTTCAAATAGTCTGTATTATGTTAATTATTAGAATATGATGAAAGAAAAGTCTGAAATTAATATGAATAATAAATTTTTTTTAATTGTATCACTTTCAGGCATCCGTACACTTCAACCTTTTTCCACCGGAAGCCAGCGTTCCTCCATGTCCTTCCCGTCTGCCCATTAAAGTAACACCAAAATAAATTAATAGAACGTTTGAGTAAAATTTTAACAACACTAAAATGCTTTTTCTTTTTGTAAGCGAAGTTTCTTTTCAATAATTTATTTTAATGAAATCTTCAAAAATAGAAACAATTTAGCTCGAATTGAATGACTAATTTATTGAAAAAAAGTGTACAAAACATTTTCCCATAATGACTTAATTTTTTTTTTTAAATAATCTTAAATAAACTTCCGTTTTCTGTAAAAAAAAAAAAATTAAAAAAAAAAAAAAAAAAAAAAAAGCATTTAACTTTTAATTTAATTCAATAAATGTTCTATTAATTTATTGTCATACTTATTCTTAATGTTTGATTTACCAAAAAGGTTCACTTCAATAATGATTGTCTTCCCTTGACGCAAACTGTAATCTTCAAAATGAAAACAATTAGCTTGAATTTATAATCTGCACAAGTGCCAAATTACCTTTATTTACATTTCAAACTAATTCATAAAGACATGTATTTAAACCTTTTTTTTTAATCTTTATTTTAAATGTATAAAAACGATTTCTTTAAGCCCCCTCCTCCGTGTGAGTTTCTAACCTTAATCAAAAATTAACATTTATATTCAATATAAACTCGTAGATCGGACACGGATTTCCGGATTCTTGTTCCATGTCGGTCTCGGGAGATATCACCATCTAAGAGGTGTGTTTATTACCGATCGCGTTTATAGTTATGGTGAACTGGGTTCCTCCACAATAAACTGTCATTGTGTCCAACTTTACCGCAGTGAGGAAGGTAAATAAAAATCAATATCCCTATTATTGTCTTTCTATGGATCGCCTTAATGCGTCTACCAATGCTACATTAGTACTTCCAAGAATAAAGACATTTAAAATGATGTCCATTCTTACCAAAATCCAGTGGAGATTTTTTTTCTTTCTAACCTGCCTCCCACTACAGCAATGTGTGTGTCCACTCCCCAAAAGAGGTGCACTTTGGACTGGTTAAAAATTCGCTATACGTTTTCAGCATCCCAAATTCTCTTAAGACTATTTCTATGCATAGCATAGATTCTTAATGGAAAAGGGCTCATGTCGTCTTCGTGTATAATCCATAGTATGGAGTGCGATCAATGGGCGGGTCTGTCACCAATGCTGGTTTAGTTTTAAAGTCGTTCATAGGTATATATACAAATCGATTTGTAGTTTTAAAATTCCACTGCGATTTTATTTGCAACAAAATGTTTTTTTTGGGGTGCCCTGTGCACGATTTTGTCATTGGAAACCATCAGCCCGGTTTGGAGACGTGATTCTATTAAACAAAAAAAAAAATACTTTAAATAAGGTATGGTCAAAATGAATGGCCGGATCTCTAAATTTAAAAAAACATTTTGACCCGTCCCTTCAGTTAAAAATTTCCCAAATTTCAGGAAATCAACCAATCTTACTGAAATTTTTAGTATTTATTAAGAGGCCCTATAAATTCACTGTTAATAAAATCAATATAAATTAAAGAAAAATTAATTTCTCGAATGAACGATATCATTTAATAAAGCATTGTTTAGGCTATTTAATATTTTCACCAAAAATATGATTTTGATAACATTTTACGTAAAATATTACAAAGCGATTTTTACATTTCCCTTTTGCGCATGGACGCGTACTCATCAGGGTAAGAAATTTTGGTGCAGTTGCTTAGACATAGAGATTAGGATGCGTGACGTAAGCAGTTCCGACTACGAACGGAGAAAGCCGAATCCAAATATACAACTATAACACGCGCTTAATTTTTTCTTACCAGACATTTTTTGAAATAAAATGATTCATTTCCAGCTGCTTTGAAATTGTGGATACCAGGTGACATTTTTATTCAGCATTAACATTTTTGCCTTTTTTTTTTTAATATCCAATTTCTTTACAGCAAACTGTCATAAACGTTTGTTTTGCGTGTTTTTCTTTCAGCCCGGCTGCTTTATTTACTTTTTTTTTTTCATAACCTGTCAGGCTAGGGTTCGGAAAAGTATAAATTTATCCTTATCTGTGCACTTATATAAAAAAAAAAACAGACTAAATACGGTCATAGCAAAGACGAAAACAATTGGAATTAGCCCCCCCCCCCCCCCCGAAAACTTGCAAAGAAACGTTATGCCCCGCTATCCACCAGGATTTGTTTCACGTGACTCAAATGACCCAATCAATCGCAATAATTTAAAAATAGAGAATCGTCTTCATTATTAAAAATTAGCACCGAATTGTCATGTTATTGTCGCCCCCCCCCCTTCGGTTTATTTTTATTTTTTTACTTTTCAAAATCAAATTAAAATAACAAAATAAAAATAAACTGAAAAGAAAATATTGTATGGGGGAGGCAATAAAATGACAATTCAGTGTTAATTTTTAATAAAAACGATTCCCCATTTTTAAATGATTGCGATTGATTGGTTCATTTGAGTCACGTGAGACAAATTCTGGCAGATAGTGGCGTATACAAAATTTGCTGCCGGTTGTAAACCAGTTTTCGTTACATATATTGGAAAAATATACACAAACTTTTTTACTTAAACAACCAGAAAGACAACAACAACAAAAACAATTCACGAAAACAATTATACAAGTTAAACAAAAGTTTCTTTCGTTACATTTTTTCTTGCAAAAAATAAAACAATAACCACTTTCGCCAGTCTCGGAAGTGTTCGGTAGAAACTCGTCGTTGCTGACGTAAAAGTAGGTATTTTCTTGGGTGCCCATTAGACAACTGTACCGAATTATTTTTTTAAACACAAAAATAAAATTGATATTAGGCCATTCCGAAAAAATAATTTAAAAAAAATGGGATAATTTCGGCACTTTAGTTTAGCTGTTAGGTACGTGCAAAATTTATGGCCGATTCCTAAAATATAAAAACATTTTGACCCCCCCCCCCCTTCACTTAAAAATTAACTAAAATTCAGGAAATCAACCAATTTTAATGAAATTTTCAATATTTATTAATCAACAATCGCGGAATATAATGAAACCATTTATATTTTAAATCTTAGTAAAAATTTATTTTTAAAAACAAAATACACCTTTACTAAAGTTATATTTTTATATATTAATAAAAAGAATGCATTAATTTGTTTTATGAAAATAAAGCATTGTAGATGTTAACAATTATATATAAAAAAAAAAAAATTTTATTACGAAAAAGGCCCCTAAATAACTAAAGAAAAATTATTTTTTTGAATTAGCGATATTATTATTGAATAAAGCATTGTTTAATCAATATTTTCACCAAAAAAAATATTTCATGGGATTTTAATTAGTTTCTGGAAAAATAAATTTAAAAAATGCGACATAATTATATTTCCCTTTCATACATGAACGTGGCATCATCAGCTCCAAAAATTGACAAATTTGAGACCCAGGAGCTTAACTAAAAAAAGAATTTTTTTAAATTGGATAATTTCTACTAACGATTCACTTTGATTGGTATGGTATGGTTCTGTAATAACCAGCTGGGATTAGCCTTCCAATAACCACTCACTTTTACACCGCCCTCAAATTTCTATTTTTAGAGATTCAACAATTTCGTTAATTTCACAATTCATCGTCAATTATTAGGAAAGAATTGTATTTGTTTTGTCTTTTTTCCATTAAGTTAAAAACAATTATTTATTAATAAAGAGTAGTTATGTGCAAAAATGTCCACCTCTTGTACGGACTATGCTTATTAAAAATGGCCTAAACTTAATCTCTAAACAAAATAAACTGCATATTTACGTGTGAAAAATAAATTATAATGAAATATGTCATCACGGCGGCTGAAAAACTTAAAAATTAAGTGAATTTTGAACTTTGAAAAAATTACTTATATTTATCTTTCAAGGAATTTTTACAAGTTTTTGGGAACTATTTCAAAGATAATTATTAAAGTCATAAGATACTGAATTAAAAATTTTAAAAAATTCCCACATTTCACAAAAATTAGCAAAATTACCCCCAAAAGTCATAAATGGGTAAAATCTGGGTCACATAATCGGAAAACGACTTTGTTTACCAATTGACTATCGCTATGCAAAATATATGGAAGAAAAAAAATGTCATAATTTATCATTTTTAACTTTATATATAAAAATGGTTTTGTAATAGTTTATAGAAGTTTAAAAATTATTATCCATTAATTTCTTTATTCTTTTTAAGGTTATAAACAAATTTAAGTACCCTTGTTTTGTTATAATAAAAAAGGAAATGTTTATTTAATTAAAATATTTGAGTGTACACAAGATCTTATTTTATTTTTAACTAAAAAGGTTCATATTTAACTTGGTATTAGTTTTTAATTTAGTAATACTCTGAAATTATTGATGACGTCTGTTTACAAATGTTTTTCCTTAGAATTTGAAATAAAACTTTTTTAAATGTTAAACATTATTTTTACGTTACGAACTGCGTCAATTTTATCTTTTTTTTTTTTTTTTTTTACATGATTTAAAACTTTAGTTATTCGATTTATTCTTAATGTGTCTTAACGATAAATTACATTGATTCTTAAAATAAAGTGTATTTTTTATTTTAAGTGAGAAAGTGAATTAAAGTCAATGACTACACTGACAATTCATTGAAGAAAAAAGTTAAGTTATTTACTGATAAAAAGAATTCAATTTTGAAAGAAAATGTCATGTTTGAATTCTCTTTATTTATTAATAAATAATTGTTTTTAACTTAAATATTAATTAAAAAGACAAAACAAATACAAATCTTTCCAAATAATTGACGATGAATTGTGAAATTAACAAAATTGTTGAATCTCTAAAAATTTGAGGGCGGTGTAAAAGTGAGTGGTTATTGGAAGGCTAATCCCAGCTGGTTATTACAGAACGGGGCTACCATATCAATCAAAGTGAATCGTTAGTAGAAATTATCCAATTTTTAAAATTATTTTTTTAGTTAAGTTCCTGGGTCTCAAATTTGTCAATTTTTGGTTTATTTTCAAGATTATAAAAAAAAAATTCTTGTGCTGATGATGCCACGTTCATGTATGAAAGGGAAATATAATTGTCGCATTTTTTATTTTTCCAGAACTCTAATCATTAAAATCACATGAAATTTTTTTGCAATTATATTTTTTTGGTGAAAATAGTGATTAAACAATGCTTTATTTAATAATAATATCGCTAATTCAAAAAATTAATTTTTCTTTGAGTTATAGTGATTTTGTTAACACGGTATTTAGGGGCCTTTTTCGTAATATATAAAAAATATCTTTTTAAAATTTTTGTTAACATCTTCAATGCTTTATTTTCATAAAAACAAAAAAATTAATGCATTTTTTTTTTTAATATATAAAAATATAACTTTAGTTAAAATGTATTTTGTTTTAAAAAAAAAAAAAAAAAAAAAATACATTTTCACTAAGATTTAAAAAAAAAAAAAATAATAATAATGGTTTCATTATATTCCGTGATTGTTGATTAATAAATGTTGAAAATTTTATTAAAATTGGTTGATTTCCTGAATTTTAGTGAATTTTTAAGTAAGGGGGGGGGGTCAAAATGTGTTTACATTTTGGGAATCGGCCATTGATTTTGCACGTTCCTAATAAAGAGAATTAAAACATGACATTCTTTCAAAATTGAATTCTGTTAAATAAATAATTGTAACTTTTTTTTTTTTTTTTTTTTTTTTTTTTTTTTTTCAATGAATAAATTGTCAGTGTAGTCATTGACTAATTTACTTTTTCACACTTAAAATAAAAATAAAAAACACCTTATTTTAAAAAGAACTAATGTAATTTATCCTTACGACACATTAAGAATAAATCGAGTAACTAAAGTTTTAAATGTAAAAAAAAAAAATTTTTTTTAAATGATAAAATTGACGCAGGTCGTAACGTAAAAATTTTTAACATTTAAAAAAAAAAGTTTTATTTCAAATTCTAAGGAAAGACATTGGTAAACAGACGTCATCAATAATTTCAGAGTATTACTAAATTAAAAACTAATACCAAGTTAAATATGAACCTTTTCAGTTAAAAAATAAGATCTTGTGTACACTCACAAATATTTTAATTAAACATTTCTTTCTTTATTATAACAAAATAAGGGTAGTTAAATGTGTTTATAACTTTAAAAAGAAAGAAATTAATGGATAATTTTTCAACTTCTATAAACTATTACAAAACAATTTTTATAAAGTTAAAAATGATAAATTATGACGCTTTTTGTCTTCCATATATTTTGCATAGCGATAGTCAATTGGTAAACAAAGTCATTTCCGATTAAGTGATGCCGGATTTTACGAATGGTGGATAATTTTGTTAATTTTTAGTAAAACGGGAATTTTTTTTTTAATTCAGTATCTTATGACTTTAATTTAATAATTATCTTTCAAGGGATTTTTACAAGTAATTTTTTCAAAGTTCCAAATTCAATGAATTTTTTTAGTTTTTTAACCGCTGTGATTACATATTTCATAATTTATTTTCACGTAAATATGCAGTTTTTTTGTTTTTTTTCGTTTAGAGATTAAGTTTAGGCTTTTATATTTCAAACACAATCAAAGTTTACACGGAAACTAATGAAATAATTAATGATAAGCCCATTTTTAATAAGCATAGTCTGTACAAGAGGCGGCCATTTTTGCACGTACCTATTAGCTGTGAATCAAATCAATTTTGAAGAGTTACATTCACTCCTAACCCAATCAACCGGAAGTAATTCAGACTTTGAATTTTTTATCAAAAAATGAATCTTTAATTTTTACCATTATTTTTACATGACTTTTCGTTTATAAAGTTTTAAATTATACAAAAAAAATCACTGACTATTCGTTTTTATAAAATTTACGTTAAATAATAAAAAAAAAAACACTGTTCGCTTTATTGTTTTTGGATAAAACTTCTAATTTTATTACTTCCGGTTGATTGTCTGCCCCCTGTTTTTAAAATTAAGAACAAATAAATTCCGATTTACAGTAAAGGTGCCTAAATTTCTACTAACGATTAACGTGAAACCCTATGGACAATACTACAATAAACCCAGGATTTGCACCCCATCCACTACTCGCCATCATTCAAATTTGATTTTCAGAGAATCAACAACAGCGTTAGTTTCATAATTCACTGCCAATATACATTTACGTTAATCATTTTCTTTCAACTTTGAATTCTATTCAATTAAATTGTTTTAGTTTTGTTCAATGAATATTTGTCAGTGTGGTCATTTAATTTACTTCACTTATAATGCGCATTCAGTTTTAAAAGGATTGATTTAAATTATCGTTAAAACACATTTAATCATGTAAAAAAAGAATAGATAAAATTGACGCAGTAGGCAGTCCGTTCCGACAACAAAACAATTGAACAAAATTTTTTTTTTTTTTTTAATTCTACAGATAAACATTGGTAAACAGACGGTAGTTGCACACATTATCAATTTCCGAGTATTACTGGGTTTAAAACTAAGTTAAATATGAATCTTTTTAGATAAAAAATAAAAATCTTGTGTATTTTTTTTAATTTATTTTTTTCACAACCTTCATAAAGAAATTATGGTATAATTTTTTAATTTTTATAAACTGTTACAAAACCATATTGTCTATATAAAATTAAATAATAAAACGAAATATTATTGCAATAAAAAAAAAACGAACTATTACTTTTTGTGGGGCTAATTATGCAATTTTTAGTAAAAAGTAGGTGCCTTTATTTTCTTCAGTATTTTAAGACTTTACTAATTAGCTTTGAAATAGTTAAAGAAAACTGATTTATCTGTACTCTTATAGGTAACGCTCCATGTTTCTGTGACTTCACTTTACGTTGGGGCAGGTCTGAAGCGCTCGAGAGTTGACGAGGCGAAAACTGTCAAACGCTAAATTGAAGACTGGCAGACGATAACAACCCATAGCTAAACAATTATTAGATCTTTATTTATTGATGGATTTTTTTTGTTAATGTTAGATGATTTTGTTTAAACAAAACAAACATGTGCTTTTAAATGCACACGTTTGTTTTTGTTTTCAATTTTTTTTTTTACATTTTTTGTCAGTGTGCTAGCACATTGACAAAAAAAAAAAAAAAAAAAAATCACCGAAACTGTTTCTAAGTAAATTTTTTTTTTTTTTTTTTTTTTTTTTTTTTTTTTTTTTTTTACTTAACGAACGAACTGTTTTAAAGGAAATGGCTTTTTTTTTCTGACAGTTTAAAAGTTCTTGTGTACTGGTTCAGTTGCTGGCAGAAATCAATTAGTCCTTCGTGAGATTTAACGAGCTGACAGCTATGATAGAAGTTCATTTTTGTTATTGAGCGCAATTAATTTCTTCCAAAAGTTATCGGCTGCTTGCTGTAGCCTGATTGTCTAATGCCTGCTGCAATCTGATTGGTTAATAGTTTCGTCAACTTTTGGGCGCTTCCGAGACTTGGCCGAACGTTGACGACGCAAAGTCACGGTAACCTGGTGCATTTCTTATAAGAGTACCGATTTATTTTTCAAAGGATTTTGCAACAAATTTCAAATTTCGCAAACAAAAATTTTTTTAGCTGCCGTGATAACAATTTAAAGTTTTGTTTTTTTACATGTAAAAATTTTTTCCTTTTAACAGATTAACTTTAGGCTTATCTTTCAAACACTATCAAAATATAAATGGAAACTAATGTACATTTTATCATAAACCACTTTTAATAACTATATGGCTGATGTAACTGAAATCGCTTGTTTCTACAGAAACTACGTTTTACATCTTAAGTTATATAAAGGGCAGTTGTCTGTATGTCCGGCTAAAAGTTATACAAAACAAACACCCACAACGTTGGTATATTCTTGATCTCCAAAGCGTACCACAAAACTTATGACGTCATCATTATGTGCATACTTTACATAAGATGCTTAAATGCGTTTTTAATTTTGTTTTAAATCTCCCCAAAATAAAGATATATATATATATTATAAGTTGTTTTAAAGGAAAAATAGTTAAATAAACATTAAATTATCGAACTGGGAAAGAAACCTGTTCTTTATCTTGAGATTTTAGTACGAAATTCGATTTTTTCTACAGTGGGAACTATTGTTTACAGTGAACTTTACACTTAATAAAAAGTGTACGGTTTACTGTAAACAATAGTTCCCACAGTAGAAAAAATCGAATTCACGGATACTTTACCCAAAAGTGCTTATACCAATAATAAAAACAGGTAAATCTGATGTGCTTTTTAAGACTCTTTCGCTTTATATAACATTAAAATTTCGATCGATCAGAATATATTTTGTTCAGATTTCATAACATTAAGGGGAGGATCATGTAGAAAAAATATTCTACAAAAAAAGGCATACTAAAGATAAATTAGTCCAATAATGCATAAGTATCGAAAATTTATGGAAAATCTGACCATTACTAGATTTATTAAATATGGAGGTGTTAGTGCATAAAATTGGTCACTACATAGGAACGTTGTTCTTTCGTGTGAATCAGATGATTCTGGTGTTGGCATTAGTTTCTCCGATGTTTTTCTAGTTAGAAATCTTTCTGGAAAGGCATCGGTCACTTACAGGAAGGATCACAAGAAGGTTGTTTTAAGGCGTAAATAAAGTATGCACGTTTTTTAGTTTTTCATTTTCATTTTCGCACGCTGAAAATCTTTTTTTTTTAAATCAGTTTATTTTGTTTCTTTTGAATGGTAAAAAAGTTGATGATAATATAAACATATTAAAGGTACATATAGTGGGAGGGTAAATTCTATGGTTTGCTTTGTGGTCCCTATTGAGCGGTGTTTATCTTCAATTCTTTGACCCTAAACTGGTGCAGATTTCGTCAGGAGTGTTTGATTTTCCAGACATTTTTATGTACTAACTAAAGGGAAGTGACTGATTTTTTTTTTTTTTTTTTTTTTTTTATTAATCAGAGTTAATTCCCTTATACTGACTCATTCCTCGAATCTAAAAAGAGTTCTGTCTGGAGAGTGAGAGGTAATGATATAGAAGTTTTAGTAGAAATTACACATTGCCCCCGGGCGACGCTGGGTAGCCCTGCTAGTTCTAAGTAAGGGATTAGTTATATCAGCTATGACGGTATAATAGTAAATCATGTACAATTGCATGAAAATAAAGATTTTTAAATTGTATTTCGATAATCCACGTTTGAACGTAGTAACTGACAAAAATATTCAACAAAAAAAATAGTCGTCGCCCCCCTCCCCTCTCCTCCAAAATGAACTAGGCGCCTCCGTCTTTTTTCCCCCTTTTCGTTTTTTTTTCTTACATGTCCTTGTCAAGACGTTTATAATAGTATTTACCTATTCGATAGAATCCTTGAGCCCTCCTGTAAAATTAAAACCTTTTTATAAATTACTAGCATGAAACGCAGACCCCCCATTGTAATGTTGTAACACCTTTTGTTGAAAATGAAATGTACATATCCAAGTTTGACCGTGAGCCTACGAAGGTTGATTGTGCAGTTACTGCGCTAGTATGAATAGACAGAAAGAAAACCGTAAAAATCTCAGAACGGATCGCACTGTTGGGAATGAGAGAAAGAAACCCAATTATTATTTTATGGGCTTATCAAAAGATAAAGCATTAACTTCTTGAAGTCGATATGAGCGACAGCTTGTGGTCGGTTAGCGGCTCTCAGAATCGGGTCAATTGGTCTTAAGTGGGTCGTCCGAGATGGACGCTGGTTAATTACCCTTCGACAAAGTCCGATATAATTTCAGCTGTCGTTTACGGGGGTCTGATAAATTTATTTGCCAAAAATACGAACTTGGGTTATGGTTGAGTGAAACGGTCATAAACAAATTTTGTGTCAAAATTACTTTTAGAAACTAGATCAACGCAATAAAATTTATTTCTCGGGATAAATTGGAGACCACTATTTAGGTATACTGAAATTGTCATGATAATCTGTAAGTAGCAAAAAAACAAACTTTGTTGCAAAATGTTTTAATAACAGTAAATGGTGGATGAACTGGTGTTTTTTAGTTTAAGTAAAATAGTATGCACTTAGTCATTTCAACTGATTTAAAGTTCATTCTTACACACATGTTACAGTTAATTTTTATTTTAGCTGTTAATTGATTAACTGCTTTTCAGTCTCATATCTATTGATAATAAATGCAATAATGTATCAGTACTTAGTGCTGGAAAATATTCCTAGTTGGAAAATGTATTTTTTGAAAGGAATAAATCTAATTACATTTTGTTCTGAATAACATGGTGTCATGATTCACAAGAAATTACTATTTGGAATGAAATTGTTTATGTAGGAAAGAACGTATTGATACCAAATCACTGACTTTTTTTATATATATATATATAGGTAGGTTCATTTAAAAAAAAATTTTTTTTTACTCTAAGTAAACAATTATATTCTAAGTATCTCTATTTAAAATTTCTCTTATGGATTTCTTTCGATTGAGGACCACAGAAATACATTTTCATTCTGACCGGAAAAAACGCCAGGTAGTACCAGAAATTGTCAAATTGATATAAAGTACAATTATTATCAGAAATTCAACTTGTAATGTTCATTGACTTTTACGAATGTCACTTTCGTTTGCAAAAGATTAAGAATTAAATTTTCACCTATCCCCTGTATTTATTGACTCACCCTCCTTTTTGATACGTCGAAGTTTCATCAACCCCATTTTTTTTGTCGATGACCTATAGATTATGGTGGTTTTACATAAAAGTGATATTTAAATTTTGCAGTTTTAATTAAAATAGTGACATTTAGAAAATAGAAAAGGGTATTAACTTCAAAGCTCAAATTATGGTAAGGTCATATTCTAGAATTTTTTTAAAACTTTAAATTTAAGATTCCTAACAAATTAATGTTGAAATAAGAATTAAAATACTGGCAACTTTTCTGATAATTAGGCACAAATTTAAGATGGTCACCATACACATTTTTTTTTTTTTTTTTAGATTCAATTAGATTTTATCAAAATAAACATTTTTTATTCTTCATACGTGAAATGGGCCGAATTTAGGATTTCTGTAACCAGAACTTGGGGTTGGTCATGTTTTATTTATACGGGGGATTAATCGGTCTTATGGTTTTGTTTAGGTTTGTTAGAGTTAAATTATCATGAAATCTTTCTTTCTTCGATTTGGGTAATTAATAATTTCTTTACCCCATTCTGTGTATCTATCTTTTGTGTCCATGCTCGAGTTTGTACATATTTTAACATTTGGCAGCCATATTGGATTTAAATTGTACAGCTGTAATAGTATTTGAGGGTTTGCTAAGAACCGGAAGTAAGCGGCTTCCCTTCATTTACACCTTCCCTCTTCTATCTTTTTAGCTTTTCGGAGATGACATTGATCTAAGTCAAATAAAATTAAACTTATAATTTTCATTACAATTTATTTGGTTAATAACTTTGGCATATTTTAAGAATCCCCCTTTCGCCACGTTTCACTTTTTTTATATAGGATTTTGAAATTTTAATTACAGTAACGTTTTTTCATAAAATTAGTAATTGAACCTAGTTGTTATAAAACTATAACAAATTGCCATGGTAATGTTTTAATCTCTAAAATTATTGTATGTAAATAGCTTCCAGAAATCTTTAAGTATACGAGAATTTGCTAAAAATATTAAGGCTAGAAATAACTTTCCATTCAAGTTTTTCATAGTGTCACAATTATATTTTTCTCAACTATTAAGATTAAAATGGCTGACTTATTTATGGAGAAACAAAATGTATTCTCTAGATTTAATTTTGTAATTAACTTTTAATAGGATTTAAAAAAAAAATTGTTTTACATTTTTTATTTTAAATGTTTGATTCAATAATAAATGAAAATGTCTCGGCCATATAGAAGTGAAACCCATGTGAAGTGGTAACACAATTTTATTATAGACAAAACAAATATTCATCTATTAGGAAATCTTTTCCCCTCCAGACATGATGGTGTAAACAGTGGCTTTCACTAAGTGGAAAGTAAAGTTCATTCTGACAATAATTCGTTAACTGGGATTCTCACTTTCCAGAAAGTGATGGTTCTCTACAGGAACTTGTTTAGCAGTGTAAGAACAAAAGCATCACCAACATTAGTCCATCAACTATGCAATCCCAATCCTGCTCAACAGATACTTTCTTCCATGGAACTTAATGAAACCGTGTGAGGGCACACTTGCCCAATGCCATTCAACACGGCATAAACAGTGGAATAGGTATACTCAGACTTCCACCTTTCTTGAAGATTGTATATAATATCTCCCTTCAGTATCTCATTGGGAAATTACCCCATGGAAACAGTGACACCATTGTGTGATCAGAATCTATGGCAAACTTAGCATCCAGGGATGTGGAGTCGGGCAGAACAAATTTGTTGCTTAAGGAGTTTCAAAAATTCCGGGTGTTAAACAAACGAACTTATTTGTGGCTGACTACATCTGCCCCCACTTGGTTTGAGCATTGTGGTAAGTGAAATCACCAACTGGCATTAGCAAAATATAGAGCTTTGTGTAAACAAATAGAGCACTCTTTGACAGTTGACAGCTTTTATGTAAACATTGACATTTTGCTTGCTTATTGGTTTGCTCTTTTGTCAGATGAGATTAACTTGTATGTATGGAAATGATAGGAATATAAAGTTGCATTTTTTTTTTTTTTTTTTTTTTTTTTTTTTTTAAATTTATGTAAGAACTGATCAGATGTCTACTTTCAAGTGAAACCAGTCGCATGGTGTTGGAACTTCTATTTCTTAGAACAATGTCTTTCTTTTGCTAAGGAAATAAATATTAAAGTGTGACTGAGGGAAATCTGTTTCTTACAATAACTTGATAATCATCCTTCCCTGCCACACTCCGGTAAATAAGATCATACAGAATGGAAAATTAACATTTTGAGTAAAATCAATTCAAAGATTGCAGGGCATTACATGCGTTTTTCTCTTCATAATCACTAGTTACATTTTCTTGGCTGATTTTTCTAGTAGGGGCAAGACTTTTCTTTTCCCCAGGTGGAGAACGGCAGCGATTTGTCCATGGCAAAATTGCAGACATATTGGTACCCAAAATAGTTTTCATATTTCATATCGTTTCTCACTGTGTCTGACACATACTTTTTCCGTGTCCTTTTAGGGCGTACATATTGCTGTTTTGCCAGTAATTTGCTTCCCATCTGACTGACTGTTTACTCGTGAAACTAACCCCTTAATCTAGACTACTAGCTGTACTTATCCATGCATGCAGTGAAGTCATTTTAGTTTTCAATTGTTTGCACATAAGGTAGACAACGGCTATTATTTTTTCAATATAAAAGTTATCCCACTTGATATTGATTTTTAGCTGATTGGTAATGAAACATTTTTAATATAGTCATCTGGGCTGGACCATTTAATTTCTTAAATCATAGCAGTGTTATTCTCAATAACACGGTCCAACAATAACAGATGAAAATTGCCTAGTCAGAAGCAAAGTTTGATTTGTCGGCTAAATCTTATTTGGGTCTGCCTTTGAAAGTCTGACAAGATAACTTTGCTAGATTTATCAGCCCATGTATATTTCCATCTATGAAACCTCTTTGTTGTCTAATCTCCAAATTTAAGTTTTAAAGTTGATTTCGGGTCCAGCTATAACCGTAATTAGTTAATGCTCATAAACATTTGCTTATTTTTTGTTGCTTAACAGTTTCTTTTTCTTTTTACTTTGCAGGTGTCCCGACGTTTCTAGCATCAAGGAAAAGATGGTATACGCTTCCAGTAAGGATGCATTAAAGAAAGTTCTTGTTGGCATTTCTTCAGAACTGCAAGCTAATGACAAGGGAGACTTAGAATTTAACGTAGTAAAAGAAAGGTTATCACGTAAGACTGGCGCATGATAAACTGGTTTTCTTCATATCTTGTGTGAAAAGTGCAGGCCATGTCTCTGTGTAGTCGTCTCTCTACTGCATCCATTGTGCTAGTCTCATCATAATGAATATAAAAAAACTACTAGGGAACAAAAAGAAACTGCCAGGATTCCAACAACACTTCATTTCATAAACTGATTTTAACAATTTCAGTTCTTGTAGAACTAACCGTGCTGATTAACTCTACAAATTTTTTCCATTTTGAACTGGAATTTGTTGAAATCTAATTTTCACTTTAAAAAAAAAAAATGTTTGATGTACAAATTTCAAACTGTTTATTGTATGGCCGCCACCTTTTTCATATGATAATTGCAAGTTTTTTTGGCTTGCTTGGTTCATAGATTTTTTTTTCTCTCCTCTTTTCTCCTTTCTCTTCATTTTGATTTGTAAAAGTCTCTCCCGCCCCTAGAAAAAAACGATCCACAACATGGTGCCACTCTTGAGATAAAAATGAATGCTGCTAAATAAAAAAAAAAAGGAAAAAAAAAAAAGAATGATGCTTTACTGAAAATGTCTTAATTTATTTTATTTTTTATTTTATTTTTTTTTAAATATTGTGGATTGTTTCTACAATTGTAGAGAATTAAATCAATCCGAAGTCTTTTAGAAAAAGCTCACCTTACTGTAATTGTGTGTCAAATGCTTACTACAATCAAATAATGAATTTCTTGCCCAACTTTAAAAAGAAACCCTCAATGGATAATTTAGTTATTTTTGTTCTAACACTAACAAAATGAAATTCAGTTTGACATGTTTTGAGTTCTTGTGTGTATTGATGCATGTTTCTAAAAAAAAAAAAAAAAAAAAAAACTAGAAAAATCTAGTTTCTGGCTTATTTTCTAATAAAAAAAAAAAGAGAATGGTTCATTTCTCAAAGCATGGTAACATAATCTTACACTTTAATATTTTCTGTTGTCAGTTGATCTTTTGAAAGATGTGATTTCTGCTAAAAAGGTTTGCATATATTTATTACTAATGGAGATTTGGCATCTGTTTGTCTGACTCAGAAACTATACTATTTCGATTAATGTATTACTGCTCAATTTCTGGAGGGGGTATCTATTCTGTGTCCATTATACCATATTCCCAGACATTAGCTTCTCCTTTGAGTGATATACTAGCAAAAATATGCAACCTGCTGAAGTTGTTAAACTACATGTTTGAACCTAATTAAAATAAATGACAGACGGATATAAAATTGTCATTGGGAAGATACTTGGAAACTGAAGTTAAACAAACTACTATATGGTGAATCCAGGAATATTAACCCTTTCTTATATTGGTTTAAAAAGTGAAAAACGCTTCATAGTGGTAGTATCAATGATTTTTGGGGAAAAAATATATTTATTGAACAAAAATAAATGCTGTTGCAAATGTGCAACAAATGGCATAAAAATTTTTATGGATAACAAAACATACAATATATGCATCTAAATAATTCTAATGCACTAGAGAATCATAAAATAATTTTCATAATGACCAGATTTATAAGTTTAGGCTCTTGAATTAGGCAGATGACACACTGATAGCATCGCTCATGACATCAAAGATGTTGATTACCTATTTAGCGGGTGTACTGATGCAACATCATACTAATACCTACTCACACTTGCCAACTGACTCAGTGCAGATGTGAAACCAGTTGCAGTTTGACACATTTTCGTTGCCTATTATATTAAATAAACATTTTATTGGAATGTATCATATCTGAAACAAAGCCGTTAAGGGTTAAACTTGATACTAAACAACGGATCAAAAAAGTGGAGAATGAGAGTAGGAAAGCCAAGTCACTTTTATCCCTTGTATTAGCAATACACATCGACCAGAAAACTGTTTGGATAATCGCAGATTTGAGGGTAGTTCTATTAAAATAGTCATATCTTAAAAACTAAAGCACTTTAAGTGCTCAAAATACCATTTTGTTAGGAAATGAATATCCTTTCAGGTGCATTCATGAATAATAATATACATTATATATTAAGAGTTTTGAGCAAATAAAGGCAAATGTTAAGGCTATTTTCAGCAATTTACGTCACTTTTTTTTTTTTAACCCCCCTTCATTTAAAAGTCTCGTACTATTGCTGTATGTGGAATTTCGTCCTTAAATTTGGAGACTAATCAGAAAGTATCACTTTTAATGTTTGTCGGTGTACGAAGTAATTCGGCTCATTCATTTTTTTGAAATTTTAAAAATAAGACTTCAACTCGCTGTCGGTTGAACATTTTTGCAAAATACATTTCCGTCGCCCAATTAGTAAGTAAATCAATCATTTTACATTTTTATGCATTCAAATTATAATTGTATATATGTGTTCTCTTTTGGTAGTCATGATATTTAATTACCCTATCCGGAAAAAAAAAAGCGTTTTCTATTTATAGTTTGAAAAACATTGTAGTAGCTGCAGTAATAGCTGCTATAAACACGAGGTGATTTTTGTTTATTTTCATTCTAGAACGAATTTTAAAAATTTGAAAATATGAATATAAAAAATGTTGTTACATTTTTCGTACCCAACTAGTAAATAAATTAATCTTTTATCTTTTTTTTTATGCATTAAAATTATAATTGTATGTTTTGTCTTTCCGTAGTAGTAATTTTAAATTACCTTATCCGAAAAAATAGTCCTTTTTTTGAGCGAAAGTCAACAATGGCTGCTAGTATTGCTGATATAACATCAGCAGCAGCTAACTAGTCTTGTAAAGCTTTGTAAAAATAAGACAATATTTTTGTGCTTAAAAAAGTTAATCCTATTTGGTTCTTTTATAAAAAATACTGGTTTTCACTCAACTTTCGAACTTCTAGTAATGACTTTCTAGTCGCCAATTTAAAAAAAAAATTAAGATTCTACTTTTTTAGGCGATTACGTGTAAACGCCCTTAAAGTCTTGGCAAAAACAAAACAAAAAATAATTTAGAATTTAGAGTGTGGGATCAGTTACGCATATATTTTTAATGTAAAATGATCTCCCTTTTAGTGAAATTTATAAAATAAATAATTACTCTACCATTAACTCTAGGTACGACTAACAAGCCCACCTCCTAAAAATGCTTTCTTGAACATATTGTACCATTAACCTTAAATATGAGTGGCAAGCCACCCCCTAAAAAACTCCCTTAACCCTAAGTCCGAATGGCAACCTCCATCCAAAACAAAACCCCTTCCTTAACCCCTTCCTTAACCTTATCACTAACGCTAAGTCCGAGTAGGAAGCCCTAATCCTACAAAAAAGCCCATTAAAACCAAACATAATCGTCTAAAAAAAATTTTAAATAAAAATAAAAAGAAGCAGACCCCCATAAAAAAAAACGCACAGGATTTATTTGCCCTAAAACGCTAGAATGGCCCGGAAATGGTGAATTATTCTACATTAAATATATGTGAAACTAATCCCCCACTCGAAATTCTAAATGAATTGGGTTTTTTTTTTCTTTCTAAGTTTTCAGGGTGTTCACACTAAATTGCCCCTAGCCCTACCACTAACCTGAAGTTCAAGTGGTAAGCCCCCCCCCCTCCTCCCACAAAGACCCTCATAATCATCTAGAAAAAAAAACAAGAAAAACGCACAGGATTTATCTCCCATAGAAAAAAAATAATTAACTGTCCTAAAACGCTAGAATGGCCTTGAAATGGGGGATTATTTTATGTGAAATTGATCCCCACTCTAAATTCTAAAATAATTGTTTTTGTTTCTTTTATTCTGCCAAGTTTTTCAGGGTGTTAACATGTAATAGCCTAAATAAAAAAAAGTAGAATCTCATATTTTGGTGAGGTAAGGGGGTGAGTTAGAAGGTGTAAATCTTCAATAATGCCAAAGAAATCTTGCAATATATTCATTTTTAAACAGTCCTAGTATTAGATTTTAGTTTCTTGTACATAAAATGTATTACAATTCAACTTTGAGTTTTCTAACTTCTTTTAATGGATACATGGTATTTTTAAGGTATTGCAGCATATTTATGTGCACTTAGTGCAGATTACTTGGAAACCATTAATTTCTGGAGATTTTCAGTGGCACCTTTTGATTCCTTGTACAAAAATACATTTATATGGTAAATTTCATTGCTTAATCTTGTATTTTAACAAAGATATAACATTTTTACTGGAAAATTAGTGTAAAAAATGTGACGAAACGCATATGGTCTTAAAGGGGAAAAATATCCAATCGTGTGAGGCACAAAAATAGTCATAACTTCCTTACTTTTAGTCAGATTTTAAAAATTTAAAAAGATTCTTTCTTAGATCCTCAAGCTCTTTCTATATATGCCATTATTGAGATATTTTAAGCAATTAAAATTTTTTCATGTGTATTGCTACTTGTATCTAGGGCAAATAAAATGGTTCATGGATTGTTAGAAATATTATTTCCTATGTTTTTAAAGATGTGTAAAATGCTCCAATATCTCTGAATATTTCACCCCGGCTCCATCTCTAGTATCTAGGCAGGAAATTGGAATTGAGATTGGAAGGCATACAAAAGTGACAAAACTAATCAAAAGTTTAGAGGCAACGCTTGAAGAAAAAATTGGATTAACTACTTGAGATAGAAAGATTTTAATTAAAATCTTTTTAAGTTATGGCATTTCTAATGATGGTAATTTTTTTTTTTTTTTTTTTTTTAACAATTTGTCAAATGAACAGCAATTGTGGAATTACATGAATTTAGAAGTAATGATTAAAAGTAGGAAATGAAGAATCCCCTTAGGTTGAATTAAAGATAGTTAAAAAGCATAAATTGAATTGTTTAATTTTCTACAGTATATTGAATTTATCTTTACAATGTTTCGTTTGTTTATTAAAAAGCTTTGTAAATAAACAAAAAGAACATGCCCTACATTAAAAAAAATATATATATATATGTATAATATACCCCCCTTAAAATAAATCTTTTCGTATATTAAAAATCAACTGTGACGAAAACCACTCTGGCCGATTATAGGTGTGTTTACAGATGCCACATGCGTGTGCGAAGGTCAACCAGTGTAGATTCGAATGTGTCCCATTCAATTGGCTTATATATCTTGGTCCTTGAAACCTAATTGATCCTTTAGCTCTAACAATTTTTTTTATGTAATTGGACATTTGCCTTAGCCTCTTCCTTTTAAGAGGGAACTATTTTGCCGGCTTATGTTTTTTTAACGTAACTGTTATCGTCTTGTGAAAGAAAGGGTAATGAAATAAATAAGGACAAATATTTGAAAACAATTTATTTTCATCGTCATAATCAGTTGTTATTCTGTCGGTTATTTTAATTTTTTGAATATAAAAGAAATATCTGCTTTTAATACAAAAAACATTAAAAGTAAAAATTAATTAAATGAACAAAAATATTACAGATTTAAAAGTAATTTGCGTCGGATAAAAAATGTTTTGGTTATTTTAAAAAATAAAAAAAATTCATTCATTGATATAAAAAATAAATAACTTGTTAAGAAATCTGATTATTAAAATCATTACAGATAAGTCCCGAAAGTTGTGTAAACAGCAATTTTAAAACTGATTTTTCACTATCTTTTAAGATAAATGTTTGGATTATTTCTCATCATTTCACTCGTTTTTATAAAGTTTTATATTATAAAAAAAAAAATCACTTGACTATTTATCTTATAAAATGTTACATTATTATTTATCCAATTTAAAAAAATATTTCTTTTTTATTGGAAGAATGTTGAAATAAAAATTATCTTTTTTACGTCGAGTATTTATTTACCTCCTCTCCAGGAGGTTAGGCACAAGGCCAGTTTAATCTTACTCCCAGAAGGTAAGATGTGACCCAAGGTCGGGTCGGGAAAGTGGACTTGAAAAGCCAGCGCCCGAGAAGGTGAGCACTGTGGCCATTGAAAATTGCCAGGGCAGCCCCGTCAGCGTTCCCCGGTAGGGTCGCCTCAGGCAGTAAGCAATAAACTTACTCCTCCCCAAAGGACATACCCATAGACCGGCGGAATCAAGCTCCGAAGGCCAAGACGATACCAGTCTATGGGGTGCAGTATCCATCGGAACAGATACTACACTTTGATCTTGGTCAAGTAGATAGAAATAAAAACACAAGTATTAAAGATTTGTTTATTTTTTCAGTTTCATTATCTTCGTTTAATTTTTTTTATTGGAAAAATGGTGAAATAAAACTTAATGTTGACTCGTGAAATCTTCGCTGTAACAGTAAGGTTAACTAAACATGAGCCGACAAAATAACGACCTACCTTCGTTATTCTGCCGGGACCGGCAAAATAACAAGGGGGGGGGGGCGTTATTCTGCCGAGACCGGCAGAATAGCCTATTCGTTCTTAAAATGTAATTTTTAACAATCTAACAAGATCAGCTTTGCTTTCAATAACTAATTAAACTTTTTTTCTCTTCTTTTTTTTTTCTTTTAAGTTTTTACTGCTTGTTTAAAAGGGTGGGGATATTGCAATAAGTTGCTAAATAGCTTTTTCTCAAATATATTAAAATATACAATCAAATATTATCTGTTACAGATAATGATGGGTGATTTTTTAAATTTTTTTTTTAAAATTGTAAAAACTGGTCAATTGCGCAACAGGGAAATTTTGCCTAGGTACTTCAAATAATTTATAGGAAGCGATATTAGCGGATTGAAAGCAAGATAAGACAGATACAAAAATAAAATTAGTTTTTCGGTGTTTTTCTTTTTCTTTATTAAAAATCTTACTTGATTTCAATGTTGGTCTATATAACTGATTTGGGAGGTGCATAGTATGACGCTACATACGGATTCTCAACTTGAGTTTAATATTTTATCGTTACAAATTCGCAGGTTACATTTATTAGAACACTCCTATCATTTCCGACCACAATATGCCGAGGGCTAAAGTAAAACTGAGTTTGGCTTGGCCAAAAAAAAAAGATGTTCAATTCCAAGATATGCTTTAAAATTGAATAAAGAAAAACAAACTTTTCCAAATGCATCTAAATGATTGGATTTCTTATCTGATCTGTAGTTTACCTATACGAAAGCATAAACCAATCGATTGGTTTATCTATATCAAGAAAGAAGGGTGCAGAAAAACTGTTAAAAATCCTAGATGTGTTAACGGCACAAGCCATGATCGTCTGCTTGTGCTGGTCTAGTCAGTGTCAATTGTGTAGTCTCAGTTACTCCTACAACAGAAGTTTCCCTCCAAATAAAATTACAAATCCCGTTTAAAACGAGTAACAAAGTTTTATTTTTGAGAGCTTACAATATTACTTTTGTTGTACTTAACAAGACTTGCAATATGAATTCTTAGTCTGGCCAAAACAAAAGTCTGACCAAACAGACCATTTCTGAGAACCAGCGAAAATCGACTGAGACACAGCCAACCAATCGACTGCCCATCGGGCAAAATATATAGATATTTGGGTTCTTTGTTGTAGACCATCCAGCTACCCATTTGAAAAGGCTAATCAATCTTGTGCATGTTTACAATGGTGTGATGATGTGATGTTCCAGATCTGTCACCTAAACAAAGTGAGACAGTTAAGACATAATAGGTTGTATTTTTTAATGTAAGCTGAGAAAATGTATACATTCTGTTTAGTTTGTGTTCTCTTTAATTTATAAACTAAAGTTTGATGCAAGACTAGTTTAAAGTGGAATACCTGAGAAGAGTAAGCCCCAAAAAATGGTGGGGTGTAAGTGCTTTAAATGAACAGCCATGTCTGACTAAGTTTACTTAAAATCTTGTAAGTATCTACAAAATATTTATCAAAGTCGTTTTTTTTTTTTTGATTCGGAATACATTAAAAAAAAAAAATTTAAGTGGCCGATCTGCACCTGTTATTTAGTGAGCTTGTAGGCGCAAAATTATAATGCATTTACAGATACACAAAAGTCTGCATGACTATATTAGACTTGCATGGTTGCTCAGGGACATCAGAAAACTAGTGTAACGGCTTTCGTTTCAAAAAAACTATATATATATATATATATATCACTTTCTCTGGCAACTAGAAAAAAAATTGACGAATTACTACATAACAAAAATCCCCCTCAATCCGTAAAACAAAAAGTCTGTTTTTTGTTGGGCAGTGGTGAAAAATAATGTTAGCTTTGTGGATATGTTTTGTGTAGTTTATGACTTAGCTCGACATGCACACACACACACGGACAATTTTCCTTTATATATGAGATTAGAATACCATCAGAATAGAATATGCAACTAATTGAAAACAAAGTATTTTTCTTATGTTCCAGAGGCATTCTGTTTTGACATCTAAGATGGATCATATTTTACTTTAAACTGTTTGAAATATCAATTATGTTCCTATCATGTAAATCAGATGCTCACTTTTTCGTTTGATGGTTACTTTCGCAATGACCAGATCAAATTGGTCTACTGACATTAAAAAAAATAAAATAAACATTACTGTAAACGAACTATACCTAACCGGTGTTACACGATTTTTTTTTTTTTTTTTAATTTATATTTAACTAAGAACTACTGGTGCCAAGTCAGCAAGCAGGCTGATAGAGAAAGGTGTACTGATTACATGACGAATGTAAGGAGGGGGGAAACTAGTCATGTACTTATTGCATTAGCTTTTTTTGCTATTTAGTAGGAAACTTGCCTCTTCCACTACATCTTCCACAAAAATGTGTAACTCATGTAGTCATGAGAAGTGATCACAATTTTAACTTACTTTTAATGACTTGTACTTTATGAAGTCCATTAGGGTTGCATTGTTTGGATAGTGACTGTTGGTATTTTTTTTTCTTTTAAGTAGCAATACCCATTGACCATAAAACACTAAAATTATAATTGTATGTTTTGTCTTTCGGTAGTAGTAATTTTAAATTAACTGATCCGAAAAAATATTGTCCCTTTTTGAGCGAAAGTCAACAATAGCTGCTAGTATTGCTGATATAACAATCAATCAGCAGTTATAAACTAGGTTTGTAGCTTTGTAAAATTCGTTTATGAACTTCCTTGGGGGGGGGGGGGGGGGACTTTTTGTGCTTAAAGTTAATGCTGTTTGTGGTACTTTTTATTAAAAAAATACTTAAAGAAATACTGGTTTTCACTCAACTTTCGAACTTCTACTAGTAATGACTTTCTAGTCGCCAGTTAAAAAAAAAAGATTCTACTTTTTTAGCCGATTACGGGTGAACACTGTAAAAGTCTTGGCGGAAAAAATGCAAAATAATTTAGAGTGGGGGTGGGGATCAGTTTCGCATATAATTTAACGTAAAATGATCTCCCATTTCCCGGCTATTCTTGCCTTTTAGTGCAATTTAAAAAATATTTTTCAAGCTGAAAACTTGATATAAAATAAATAATACTCTACCACTAACTCTAGGTTCGAGTGACAAGCTCACCTCCTAAAAATGCCTTTTCTTGAACGTGTCGTACCATTAACCTTACATCTGAGTGACAAGCCACCCCCTAAAAAAACTCTGTGAACCCTAACACTAAGTCCGAATAGCAACCTCCATCCAAAACAAACCCCCTTCCTTAACCTTATCACTAACCCCAAGTCCGAGTGGCAAGCCCCTAATCCTACAAAAAAAACCACATAGTCGTCTATAAAAAAAAGCAGACACCCAGAAAGAAAAATGCACAGGATTTAGTTTCCATAGATAAACGATTAATGTCCTAAACCGCTAGAATGTCCCGGAAATGGTGAATTATTCTACATTAAATTTATGTGAAACTAATCTCGCACTCTAAATTCTAAAATAATTGTTTTTTTCTTTCTGCTAAGTTTTTAGGGTGTTCACACTTAATTTCCCCTAGCCCTACCACTAACCCGAAGTCCAAGGGGTAAGCCCTCCCTCCTCTCACAAAGACCTTCTTGAAACTACACATAATCGTCTAAAAAAAAAAAGAAAGAAAAAAGAAGACCTTCCCCCCCAAAAAAAAACTCATAGAAAAAATTATTAACATGTCCTAAAACGCTAGAATGGCCCTGAAATGGAGGGTTATTTTACATTAAATTTATGTGAAACTAATACCCACTCTAAATTCTAAAATAACTGTTTTTGTTTCTTTCTACCAAGTTTTTCAGGGTGTTAACATGAAAAGAAAAAAAGTAGAATCTCATATTTGGGAAGGCAAGGGGGTGATTTAGTGAAATAATACAATACAATAATGCCAAAGAAATCTTGCAATATATACATTTTTAAACAGTCCTAGTATTAGGTTTCAGTGTCTTGTACATCAAATGTATTACAATTCAACTTTGAGTTCTAACTTTTTTTTTATGGATACATGGTATTTTTTTTTAAGGTATTGCAGCATATTTATGTGCATTTACAGCAGATTACTTGGAATCCATTAATTTCTGAAGATTTTCAGTGGCATATTCTGATTCCTTGTACAAAAATACACATATATGGTAAATTTCATTGCTATTCACAGCGCTGTTTTAGTCTAATGTTGTAAGCGCCCAGGATGTTAATGGCATTGCACTGCTTTTAAGCCTTGTACAGTCGAAAGTAATTTCTGTCTTTGTGCATGTAACACAGAACAGACAGTGTTAGAGGAGCTGATAATCAAAAAAATAACTAACATAAATCAGTTTTAAAATGTCTTTAATAGATTTCCGTTTACATTTCTTTTTTAAAACCTTTCACCATCGAAATATATTGTTTGGCTTCTTACATTTCAAAGAGAGAACTACAAGAGATAAGTTAACGTGGCCTTACACGAATACGCAATCTGGAGTTACTTCTCTTTAAAATTACTTCCCTTTGGTTAGCAACATTAACTCATCTCTATTTATCACGTGTTTCTCGCCTTTATGTTGTTTTTACATAACTATTAAAAATATACATAATATTTGTTTTCTTTGATAACTATTTAGCAAATACGTCAACAAAACAATAAGGTTAGAATGTAACGCATTTCTCAAATTCCCATTTAAAAGAAACTGTAAACATTATTATAATTTGAATCATTATTCTGTCAGCAACCCTCTCCCTCTTCAAAATATGTATTCACCTGAGCAATGCCGAGTAGGTACTAGTGATGGGACGATTCCAATATTTTTCCCTATTCCGATACAATTACCGATTCTGTTCTAATTTCCCGATTCCGATACAATTATTGATTCCGATTCCGATTCTTTGAAAACCTCTAAATATTTAGTTATAAATTTATTGTTTTTATTTTTTTAATTTTCGGATTACGGTGAAAACCCATGTAATATGTGCATATATTTTCGCAAACGTAAAACATACACGTGGGGGTGGGGGGAAATCTATAGATTTTAGTTTCACTAGTAATTTAAAATCAATAAATAATTATCATTTTATCATTACCAGTAATGGAAAATTAAGTTTTAAAACAAAACAAAAATAAAAGAATCGTTTTTGGCATCGGAAAAAAAGCACAAATATTTCTGATTTCGATACCCCAAAAAGTTTCAATTTTTCCGATTCCCGATTAATTGTAACAACACTAGTAGGTACAGCTAGTGTTTTATCATATAAAGGGTAGTTGTCTGTTTGTGTGTGTGTGTGTCCACTTAAAATCAGAAACTACACAAGACACACCCACAACGCTGATATATTCTTTTTGAGCATTGCTTCGGACAGAATATGGACACTTTGTAATATTCATTCTTTTGGTAAGTAAACAGAAACAAAATTAGTCGGGATGGGGGGGGGAGTTGTAGAGCGATTTTTTTATTTTTTTTATTGACCTTTGGTGTGAAATGGTACTTGTGATAGCGAGAGAGGAGGCTGATATAAAGAAGGGTGACAGAAAGAAAGAGAGAAAAGTTTTTGTTATATTGTAAGAATAACAATAAGTAAATAAGAAACCCAAGACAGGAATTGAAAGGAATAGGAATTGTATTAAGAATACTTAATTACAATAAGTTGGTCGCCATTACCGGCTCTAAGCAGACGTGCTAAGTGGTTCGTTCGCTAAGCGATTCTCTTTTGTAAGGGAAAAGGTGTCGACTTCATAGTGACCTGACGAATCTATCCTGTCACTATGGGTGAATTCGGATCAGTCCACAACAGTTTTAAAGAAAAGATGTTACACACTTTTTAACTCTTCTATTTTGTTGTTCATGCCCCCCTCCCTCGGGCAACGCCGGGTAGCTATGCTAGTTATGAATAAAGTAAAGTGTTCTTCGTTTTTTATGGATGTCCGGCGCGAATGTAAACCCCACAATTTTATTGTAAAGAAAACTCCCAGTACAAAGTGCTACCATTAGATTCCTCGTCACATTTTACCCAGACAGCTGTTTGATCTTTGTATAGGTCTTTGGGTTTTCAATGTCATTCTGGACAGAGAGACCCACCACAAATATAGTACAGAGTTTATGAATCCACGCTGAATGTGAAAGAACCGTCCATTGTCTGTTTGTTTTGATATGGGAAAAACATGTGATTATTTCTCAAAGAAATAAGTTTAATTAATATTTGCTTACCATCCTATTTTCGTGGGAAAAATCTTAACGCTTTTTTAAGTGACACTAATGGCTAATTGCCACTATGCACGTTATTATATTGTCAATAACACGGTACAACAAATGACAATTAGCTAGACAGAAGCAAAGTGTGATTTGTCAGCTTAAATGCTATTTGGGCCTGACTTTGAAAATCCGACGGACTTAATTTTATAGAGTAGATGAATTCCATTTATTTGTTTAGTTTAAACAAAAACAGAAAGCTAAAATTCGTTTGTCCTCTTCCCACTGCAGCAAGATTACAGATGAATTTAGTTTAATGTGGGGGAAGGGGCCAGCTCTCCTGAGGGGAGGGGGTACTCAGGAAGAATATGAAAACGGACCTATTGGCATTCCTCGGTAGGGGTGCCTCAGACAACCAGCAATAAACCAACCTCTCTCCTGAAAGAGGAGGTAATACATGGGAAGATGCACCTCTGAGCATACGACCATACCTCATCCCGGTAAAGAAAGGACGACTCCCAAGTTACCAAAGTGGTGCCACGGCGAAGTTCGTCTGGTATGAATACTAGTCGTATGAAGCAACATCAAATGATAAGCGAGACAGAATTGCAGAAACATCGGATAGGTCCGCTAGTGTTGATTGTTTTTTTAACGACAAATCATTCCCAAAGGACATGGCCGTTAATAATTGGTATAGGTTTTCCTGTAGTCGACACAGTACAGAGAAAGCATTACACTTTAATGGGAAAACAACGTTAGCATTGATTCTCTCTCTCTCTCTCTCTCTCTCATATATATATAAAGTGACATATATATATATATATATATGTTTATGTATTTATATGTAAAGAATTCACTCCTAAACTAATTAGCCGATCATTATGAATTTTTGAATACGTGAAAATTTAGACACGTGAAAATTTAGATACTTCCGACTTTTGTGAAATTTTAACAATAGGTTAATAAATATTCCCCAAATTTCAATTTGGAGTATTTTAAAGGGTTTTAGGGGGTATAATGTGAGCAAGATTCCCTGAATTTCAATTTCTTTTTAAGACCTCCTAAGCTTAAGTCTTAAATGTGAGACATTTTCTAGAATCATTCCCGAACTATTGTGGTCAGCTAAAATGATAAAATAGGGATATCAAATATTCATATTTTTTAATACTAACAGGGTTCCCACAAACCACACGGCCGCTGATTAGGATCAACTCTTAAGTTTTAGACTCATGTATTTTAGACGATCAGACTTAAATCTGAACAGAGCTTGATTAGAGATTAACTCTCTTCAATGTCGCTGGCCGATGATCCCCAATGTATGTCGATACGTGCCGTAAACGGGTTATTTGACTATTCTGTGTTGCGATTACGACACGGATAATCTTTAATGATAAGCTAATGTCTGCCTGCTTTTATTTATATTTATTTGATGAATGAATAATGCAAACACTTCTTAAACCTGTCAAACTGGGACCTTGACATATTTGAAACAATCGATCGTTTTTTTGTACGGAGAGAGACGTCGCATTTAAAGTCACGTGACTCACAAATCCAACATGAAACGAAAAGTGTGCTATTGAACTTTCTTGACTGGAGCGATTTTTTGTTAATTTGGGTTTTTCCTTGTCTCATCTTGTCGATGTTAAGTCAAGTCATTAACTCTTTCAGACCACTCATTTGTACCACATATTTTAAACTCTTTCATAGGCGATATAATTTTTATTCCTATTTATTTATTGTAATAATGTTCGCATTGAATGACCGTGTGAGAGAAGGCAGTAGCTATTAAATTCTTGCAAGAAAGTGGTATTTTTTACAAAGACTAATTTAGCTGCATTTCACCCTCCCCAAGGATTTTTTCAGAACATTCTTTCTCCCCAATAAATTATTTTTATAAAACATTCCAATAAATTATTTTTCACAACATTCATTACGGTCTTCTAACCGTAACCTAACCCTAACTGGCAGCCAGTCGGACTTAGGAACCTGATAATAATGGATAATCAAAAATGTTTACTGCCCTAAAATGCTAGAATGGCTCGGAAATGGGAGATCATTCTACGTTCACTTTATATGAGAAACTGATCCCAACTTCTAAGTTCTAAAATAAAAAATCAAAAAAATCTCTAAAACGAGTAGAACCTCATTTAGGGGGGCTGGGGGGGGGGGATGAGATAAAACAAAAATTAACCGGAACGAAATTGCTCCAGTCAAGAAAGTTGAAAAGTACCATGAAAGAAAAGTTCTTTAATACAACAGAGGCTTATGAGAAACTCTGTGTTTTCCTTTGGTTTAGTAGCACAAATGAACCACAATACTTGACTTTCGAGCCAGAAATAACTTTCTAACCCACAGACATGTAAAGCTAACGAATATTTTATATCTTAGCTTTTACGTTTTTAATGATCACATGTTCGGGTATATCTTTCCCGAACACGAAGCTGACATTTTGTGTGTTGTACTTTCATGGCTAATACGTGGGTATCGTAAGAAAGAGAAAAGGGCAATAGTGAAGAAACAGTTGGATTTATAGCAGTCATAAACATTGACGTTGCTTTCCTCTTGAGAAGAGCAGCCCTAGTGAGATTGTTTATTCACACAATGAAAAATCAGACTTTAGGGCGTAATAATTTTGACAGGACCATTTAAGGACTCGATACGGACACATTTAGGTGTTCACAGAACAGTCAAAGAGCTTCCAGGTAGCCACAAAGAAAGGTGTAGACACTCTTTCTTACCACTCGTCGACGAGACAGTGTGAGCATGGCTATCTTCACTTGAAGATATACTGCTACAGCATGTCAGGTGTGAAAAACCAAAATTAATCAGAACAAAATTGTTCCAGTCAAGAATGTGTCGAAAGTGTCCATTTCATTTGACAAAGAAGGTGTAACGGGAAGATGTGACACGGATGAAACAGACAAGGCGCAGTCGTCTAGTGCGTCGTGACTCTTGTTGAAGAGACCGCACTTGGATTCACCAATATTGTAGATTAGACATTATCAAATGAATGGATTACAAAGTCTATTCATACAAAAATAATTAATTCTTTAATAACAACTTGGTGAGACACTAAAAAATGAAGGGTTAGTGAAGATTGACACGTTCTGTAAGAATTTCAATAGACATGTTCTGTGGGAAAGATTTCAATAGACATGTTCTGTAGGAAAGATTTCAATAGACATGTTCTGTAGGAAAGATTTCAATAGACATGTTCTGTAGGAAAGATTTCAATAGACATGTTCTGTAGGAAAGATTTCAATAGACATGTTCTGTAGGAAAGATTTCAATAGACATGTTCTGTAGGAAAGATTTCAATAGACATGTTCTGTAGGAAAGATTTCAATAGACATGTTCTGTAGGGAAGATTTCAATAGACATGTTCTGTAGGGAAGATTTCAATAGACATGTTCTGTAGGGAAGATTTCAATAGACATGTTCTGTAGGAAAGATTTCAATAGACATGTTCTGTAGGAAAGATTTCAATAGACATGTTCTGTAGGAAAGATTTCAATAGACATGTTCTGTAAGAATTTCAATAGACATGTTCTGTAGGGAAGATTTCAATAGACATGTTCTGTAGGGAAGATTTCAATAGACATGTTCTGTAGGGAAGATTTCAATAGACATGTTCTGTAGGAAAGATTTCAATAGACATGTTCTGTAGGAAAGATTTCAATAGACATGTTCTGTAGGAAAGATTTCAATAGACATGTTCTGTAGGAAAGATTTCAATAGACATGTTCTGTAGGAAAGATTTCAATAGACATGTTCTGTAGGAAAGATTTCAATAGACATGTTCTGTAGGGAAGATTTCAATAGACATGTTCTGTAGGGAAGATTTCAATAGACATGTTCTGTAGGAAAGATTTCAATAGACATGTTCTGTAGGAAAGATTTCAATAGACATGTTCTGTAGGAAAGATTTCAATAGACATGTTCTGTAGGGAAGATTTCAATAGACATGTTCTGTAGGGAAGATTTCAATAGACATGTTCTGTAGGGAAGATTTCAATAGACATGTTCTGTAGGAAAGATTTCAATAGACATGTTCTGTAGGAAAGATTTCAATAGACATGTTCTGTAGGAAAGATTTCAATAGACATGTTCTGTAGGAAAGATTTCAATAGACATGTTCTGTAGGGAAGATTTCAATAGACATGTTCTGTAGGGAAGATTTCAATAGACATGTTCTGTAGGGAAGATTTCAATAGACATGTTCTGTAGGAAAGATTTCAATAGACATGTTCTGTAGGAAAGATTTCAATAGACATGTTCTGTAGGAAAGATTTCAATAGACATGTTCTGTAGGAAAGATTTCAATAGACATGTTCTGTAGGGAAGATTTCAATAGACATGTTCTGTAGGGAAGATTTCAATAGACATGTTCTGTAGGGAAGATTTCAATAGACATGTTCTGTAGGAAAGATTTCAATAGACATGTTCTGTAGGAAAGATTTCAATAGACATGTTCTGTAGGAAAGATTTCAATAGACATGTTCTGTAGGAAAGATTTCAATAGACATGTTCTGTAGGGAAGATTTCAATAGACATGTTCTGTAGGGAAGATTTCAATAGACATGTTCTGTAGGGAAGATTTCAATAGACATGTTCTGTAGGAAAGATTTCAATAGACATGTTCTGTAGGAAAGATTTCAATAGACATGTTCTGTAGGAAAGATTTCAATAGAAATGTTCTGTAGGAAAGATTTCAATAGACATGTTCTGTAGGAAAGATTTCAATAGACATGTTCTGTAGGAAAGATTTCAATAGACATGTTCTGTAGGGAAGATTTCAATAGACATGTTCTGTAGGGAAGATTTCAATAGACATGTTCTGTAGGGAAGATTTCAATAGACATGTTCTGTAGGAAAGATTTCAATAGACATGTTCTGTAGGAAAGATTTCAATAGACATGTTCTGTAGGAAAGATTTCAATAGACATGTTCTGTAAGAATTTCAATAGACATGTTCTGTAGGGAAGATTTCAATAGACATGTTCTGTAGGGAAGATTTCAATAGACATGTTCTGTAGGGAAGATTTCAATAGACATGTTCTGTAGGAAAGATTTCAATAGACATGTTCTGTAGGAAAGATTTCAATAGACATGTTCTGTAGGAAAGATTTCAATAGACATGTTCTGTAGGAAAGATTTCAATAGACATGTTCTGTAGGAAAGATTTCAATAGAAATGTTCTGTAAGAATTTCAATAGACATGTTCTGTAGGAAAGATTTCAATAGACATGTTCTGTAGGAAAGATTTCAATAGACATGTTCTGTAGGAAAGATTTCAATAGAAATGTTCTGTAAGAATTTCAATAGACATGTTCTATATAAAAAATTTCAATAAACATTCTGTAGGAAAGATTTCAATAGACATGTTCTGTAGGAAAGATTTCAATAGACATGTTCTGTAGGAAAGATTTCAATAGAAATGTTCTGTAAGAATTTCAATAGACATGTTCTATATAAAAAATTTCAATAAACATTCTGTAGGAAAGATTTCAATAGACATGTTCTGTAGGAAAGATTTCAATAGACATGTTCTGTAGGAAAGATTTCAATAGAAATGTTCTGTAAGAATTTCAATAGACATGTTCTATATAAAAAATTTCAATAAACATTCTGTAGGAAAGATTTCAATAGACATGTTCTGTAGGAAAGATTTCAATAGAAATGTTCTGTAAGAATTTCAATAGACGTGTTCTATATAAAAAATTTCAATAGACATATTCTGTAGGAAAGATTTCAATAGACATGTTCTGTAGGAAAGATTTCAATAGACATGTTCTGTAGGAAAGATTTCAATAGACATGTTCTGTAGGAAAGATTTCAATAGACATGTTCTGTAGGAAAGATTTCAATAGAAATGTTCTGTAAGAATTTCAATAGACATGTTCTATATAAAAAATTTCAATAAACATTCTGTAGGAAAGATTTCAATAGACATGTTCTGTAGGAAAGATTTCAATAGACATGTTCTGTAGGAAAGATTTCAATAGAAATGTTCTGTAAGAATTTCAATAGACATGTTCTATATAAAAAATTTCAATAAACATTCTGTAGGAAAGATTTCAATAGACATGTTCTGTAGGAAAGATTTCAATAGACATGTTCTGTAGGAAAGATTTCAATAGAAATGTTCTGTAAGAATTTCAATAGACATGTTCTATATAAAAAATTTCAATAAACATTCTGTAGGAAAGATTTCAATAGACATGTTCTGTAGGAAAGATTTCAATAGACATGTTCTGTAGGAAAGATTTCAATAGAAATGTTCTGTAAGAATTTCAGTAGACATGTTCTATATAAAAAATTTCAATAAACATTCTGTAGGAAAGATTTCAATAGACATGTTCTGTAGGAAAGATTTCAATAGACATGTTCTGTAGGAAAGATTTCAATAGAAATGTTCTGTAAGAATTTCAATAGACGTGTTCTATATAAAAAATTTCAATAGACATATTCTGTAGGAAAGATTTCAATAGACATGTTCTGTAGGAAAGATTTCAATAGACATGTTCTGTAGGAAAGATTTCAATAGACATGTTCTGTAGGAAAGATTTCAATAGACATGTTCTGTAGGAAAGATTTCAATAGACATGTTCTGTAAGAAGAATTTGAGTAGACATGTTCTGTAGAAAATATTTCAATTAACATGTTCTGTAGGAAAGATTTCAATAGATATGTTTCGTAAGGATAATTTCAATAGAAATGTTTTGTAAGAAGAATTTGAATAAACATATTCTGTAAGAAGAATTTCAATAGACATTTTTTAGAATGGGAAATGTTATTATACATGTTCATTTCGGCTGGATGTTTGCATGTTAGAATGTGTGTAAATGTGGTGTTTTTATTGGTTTGTCCGGATTCCAGGACAAAAATTTATCTGGTATGGTGAGGTACCCAGCTTAGTGCTGTTACTTGGGGTAACATCGCTAGGAGAAGGTACATCATTTCTCGTATGAGCCAGTGCGTAGCCATGCCGAGGGGATCTTATTTGGGCTTTGAATACTATGTTATTTTGAATATTTGGTCAACATTTACTTGTAGGGTTAGAACTAAGAAACTCGAGGATGGTGTCTAGTAGACATTCAAACTCTCTCTCGTAGGCATTGAAATTATCTCTAACACTCCATATGTGTGTGTGTATAATAATAGATTACTGTTAGAATCAGCAATAGCTACTGACTTTGATTTTAGCGGGAATATGATTTTTAATTCAGTTCCAGCAATAAACTAAAACATCTCCAGAGATGTTTTATATTTTTCCTTCACTTGAGTTAAAGCTCACACTTCATTTCCTTCCACATCATTCTACAATGAATTGACAGTGGGTAATTCACAGAAGCCTATTCACTTAATACGGCCTTTCAGTTGAAACCATGAAAATGTACTCGACCTTCAGGTTAGGATCATAAAAATGTTCAGTTCTTGCTCAGGAGGCAATTCTCCCAGGTTTTGTCTCCACTTTTTGGAAAAGATGGATATGTTTATTGCTTTTTTTGGATTCTACACATACATACATTCAATGTATGCGCATAATTTGTTCTTAGCAATATTATCATTTTTTTTTTACCACAAAAATTATTTAACAGAGAATTTAAAGTACTCCAGACAAGCATTCTTTCTATTTTTATTTTTTTAATACCGTGATCCTAATAACGAATCAACATAAAAAAACATTAGAGAACCTCTATTAATCCACTGAAAATAGCAGTTCATTTCAGGTATTTTGAAGTCTCATTATGCGACGGCTAACGCCAACCACTGTGACGTCAGCAGAAAAACGAGACTCAATGAAAAGGCCTTCTCTTTATGAAAGCCACGGCTCTGATCGGTACCTCCCCAGATATGCCAGCAATACTCATCTGGCCTATGAGTTCACTGTTTGAAAATCGGTAGTAGCAGCCCGTTTTAGTGATTTTTACTTTCTTTGTCTCAGTTCACGTAATAAGTTCGTACGATCTACATGTGTTTTCATCTTTGTCCTTTCACGTGATTGAAAGTACATATTTTTCTGCCGTACAAATGATTATACTATGAATACCTTTACAAGCAACGTTGGCGAGACTTTGACAGCCTGCTGCCGCTTATGCCGCCCTCGCCAGGAAATGCCGATGGGGGTTATACTCGTCCATAGTGGCCTCTTTCTGGGGGAGCTGGACTTCTCACATGAAACTCAACCTTGCATCACATCACGCATAGGTGAGGATGCGAGTAAATTCAAGTACGGCTGTTATAAAGAAGAGAGAGAGAGAGAGAAAGAGAGAGAGAGAGAGAGAGAGAGAGAGAGAGAGAGAGAGAGAAGATAATCCGAAAATTGTTGAATGGCAACAATATCGTAGTCACGTGATCTGCTATTGTTATCTGATCGGCTCTAGGGAGTGGAGCAAGGGTGGGGGGATGTAAAGACGGGAAACATTTATCCTGACCTAAGTCACCGAATTTTGCAAGAGCCAATTGTGTTTTAGCAGGACCAAAGCCTTTATGTTTAACCCCCCTTCTCTCTCTCTCTCTCTCTCTCTCTCTCTCTCTCTCTCTCTCTCTCTCTATATATATATATATATATATATATATATATATATATATATATATATATATATATATATATATATATATATCTTTCTCTTTCTTTCTCTCTCTCTCTCTCTTCGAAATCCACCAAATTAAATGTGGATGTGCCGAAAATGAGGAACGCGTATGTGCACGCAAATACCCACACGCACGTACACAATAATGCAAAACAAAATTCACAAACACACACACATATATATATACACCCACCCACACACACACACACATACACGCACATATACACACGTACATACAGACCCTCGTGCATACAGAAGGCTGGCATTTACAGTAAATATCAGGCAAGCACACATACAAAGGTTATATACGAACAATCACAGATAATACACCCACTCACGAACGGACAAGTAAATACTTTTGTGACATACTTGTCGTGAACGCCATGGACGGCGGCACACACACTTTACGGTCTTCAATAATGAAGTTATATATGCATGTGTTTAACCTGCCCCCCCCACTTTTTAGGAGAGCCCCCCCCCACTTTTATAACTGTCCCGCCGGGCCTGAACGCTCATCTATCGTCACGGTCCTAGTTATGACAGAATAAATGATACGTGTGTCCACCCTTCTACCCCTCCCCTTTCTCTTTCTCTCTCTCTCTCTCTCTCTCTCTCTCTCTCTCTCTCTCTGTATATATATATATATATATATATATATATATATATATATATATATATATATATATAGTTATGGGACACAAATGATATGTACGCATTCCATTACGATGGTTTGTTCTAAAATGTTACTATCCAGTAAATGTTTAGTTTTAGTCCAATCCCCCCCCCCCGCAACGTAAGACATTCACAACAAGAACTCGTCTAGACACAACCATAGCAAAGAACTTTCCTTTCACTCTCTCTTTACCAAAAATCAAACTGAACTTCCATGCACAAAGTTTCTTTCCTAGAACATTCCATCTGTGGAACAAGATACAACGAGTCTGCTTTCCAACCAACTACAACATGGTTGTCTTTAAGTCTAATGTAAACAAATACTTGTTGAGCCGTCCTTTTGGATAATCAATTCCTCTCAAGTAATCTTCTTCCCATTCCACCTATTGTTTCCAATTCTCTCATGGCGGCAATCATCGTCCGACTGACGATCTCTTTAACCCTTGAAGTGGTGACCTCATCAGGAAAAAAGTGGGATGACCGTTTATATGCCCTTTTTTTTTTACTAACAAGTTACCATTTATCAAGGCAAAAATCCACTCGAGGATAATGGTTAACTTAATGCATGGGTTGTCAGTTGAATGATGAACAATATTATGAGAGGAATAGCAGAACCTCGTGGAAATGCCTCGGTGTTTTCTATATCAATCTGCATAATTTACTGTTAACCATAATATTCCTTTTGAAATTATAAATCTCTGTCAGGGTCAATACAATTAAGAAAAGAAAAAGACATTTTCTTCTTCCGTAAAAATAATTGTCATTGCCAGATAAGTATTATTTAAATAAATAAAACGAATATGTCCTTTCTTTATTTATTTATTTATTTAAAATTTAGCAATGTAATTCTTCTTAAAACAATAAATATTCTCTTTCTTTCTACCATAGAAAGAAACTGAAATTTGGGGAATATTTATTAATTGATGTCTAATAAATATTAGCTAAATATTATTCAAATCAATAAAACGAATTTCACTTTTTGAAATGTATTTATTTAAAATTATACTGTTTTAGTCGACGGGACGACGTAATTTGATTTTGGAACAATTCATTTTAAAATGGGTAAAATGAGAATATGTTTACCTTAGTGACATGAGATTAATCACCAGTCTACATCTTTGCTGATCGGACGATCTCATTTTTTGAATGAAATGCCGTAGCATTTTAGTATATAGATTAAAACTGGTTAATGGAATGGGACAAGTTTGGGTACTTATGAGGACGGTTTATGACAAGTATTTGTTGATATTGGATTTGAAGACGATCGTGTTGTAGTCTGCAAGGAAACAGCCTCGTGGTAATGTGTTCCACAGATGGAATGTTTTTGGAAATAAACTCTGTTCATGGAAATTCCGTCTGACACTAGGTGCTCGGAGGAAGAAGGGAAAGTTCTTTTCAGTTGTGATAAAAAGACGAGTTTTTGTGAATGTCTTACAAGGAGGAACCAAAGATTGGAAATTAGTCGAACACCTTCCATGGGAGTAACGATAGAGTGGAGAGAGACTAGCAACATATCTTCTGTGAGAATGGGGCTGCAGAGAACAGAAAAGATCGTAACCCACTAGGTTTCGATATCGATTTTGTACTCTGTCAAGGCACGAATGAGTGCTCTGAGCGGCGTCTATCCAGGTGTGGCAGCAGTGCGTCATCTTAGAAGGTATCTGCCTCTTATACAGGTAGAGGATTGCGTCAGGAGTCAAGTACTTTCTGGGACGGTAGAATGATCCAGCCATTTTTGCAGTAACTCAAGCTTTCTTGAAACCTCATCTGCGCCTGTGATTTACCATGATTAATGTAGGAAAAGAAAATTTTATAATTTTATTTTTGGGTCAAAACCACAAACCCTACAACTTTAGTTTGATTCGAAAATTCATAAACTGAAATTCTTAATTAAAAATGATAGGATTCTTTACTTTTATTTATTCTTATAGATAATATAGAAGTAAAGAGTCCTTTTATTTTGCCATCTAATTTACATACGTGTTTACGGTGTATACAAACACTATGTTAATTGCCTGAAAAGAGAGAGTTACTCTTTCCCAAAATGCTCACAGAGACATTAAAAACTATTACGGATTTAATCAACACAGTGAGAGGGTAAGAGAAATACACAGATAGCTAAGTGAGAGAGGGGTGACCTGATCGATTAATTACAAATTATGACTAATTAGAAAAATTAAAATGAAATTATTTTCAAACGTAACTCAATCCTAGAAATAAGTAATATTTTAGCATGCATATACTTTGTGTCATTAAAGTATATAGGAAAAAGTCTTAAGGAAACAAACGTTGATTATAACTCTGCGTTAATATATATATATATATATATAATCCAGGCAAGGTAAACATCCACAGGAAAAGAATCCAAAGAATTTGAACCGAGCTTATAAAAAATGCTCAATATCAAATAGAACTTTTATATATATGATTATTTTTATTCATACGGACATGTACAAAATCTGCGACACTGACATGTCGATGTTATCGATGAACAGCTGTTAGAAAGTGAGATCTCATCAGGCAGAGTTAGAATCCGATCTTTACCTCAGATCATATTTGGGAAGAATGAAATAGGGAAGAAAAGAAAAGAAAGAAAATTTAAAATTTGGAAAGTCACGTGGTTAGATTTGCGACCGTTGAGAATCAAATATAAAACGAAATGGAGTAAAATGTATGTTCCATATGTATATATTTTTTATTTTGACACAAATTGAAAAAATGAAAAAGGTATAATCAAACTGAAGAATTCTGTTATGTTAACAATGTATATATATATATATATATATATATATATATATATATATATATATATATATATATATATTATTTCATGTATACACATATAATATCATAAGGAGATATAATATATTATGTATAGATTTTCACTATTTACTTCAACACTGCTCAATATGTGAGTAGAGCTAGATACGTAGTTATGAAAATATATTTATGGCAATTAAACTACACATAGGCATCTACTTTTCATCTCCGTAGGGAATTGTCAGGCTAAGTGCATGGAATTCGTGCTGCTGATTGTTTTTATATATCCACATGGTATTTAGTGTAGCTAGGTAACCAATCAGATTGGTTGTTATTCCCTCCCACAGATTAATGTTTTCATTAGCCAATGGCTGAGCTTCTCCCAAACAAAGGTTTGGCTGACCTTTACTTGACATCTTTTTGTTTTGTTTTATATGGGGGTGACGAATCCCTTTTATGAATGTGTCAAATTAATAAGTGACAAGTGACCTTATTTGAACACGTGCATGCTTTGAATAATCTTTTTTCTATTTATTTTGTTATTCATTACTACTTTAGGTGTTAGGTTAGTTTTATTTATTTTATTTTTATTAAGTAGTGTTATCCTAAAGTAAAGTTTATTCTGTGTATGGAGTTGTTTGCTATTTCACTTCTATAGTTTAATAGATTTTAGGAATCTTTAAAGTTTAGAATTCTAATAACAAGAAGTACTACGTGGGTATGACCTCTCTGGATTTTAAAACTAGGTATTACAACTATAAAGATGTGTGTGTCCAGGCATCAGTTTTCAACTGTTGATCTCCAGCAAAACTAATGACATATTTGTAATCAACACGTTTTAGTACTTGTTTTCACATATTTATGTTTATATGAACGAAGATCTTTGCCAATAAAAAAAATATGCAATAACGTTAAAATATCAAGAGGCCTTTGGGGGTGGGGCTTGGAGAGTTGAAAAGGTACTTTCTTTTACATCAAAAAGATCAGACTCGTAATTTGGATAGATATTGAAAAAATAACGAATCATGCCAACGTTGTTATAAAAAGACCCCTTACCCCAGAGAAACTAGAGATTTAAGCTCAGTCGAGCACCTTCCATAGAAATAATGATATAGAAAGACTAGAGAGAGAGAGAGAGAGAGAGAGAGAGAGAGAGAGAGAGAGAGAGAGTGGACATGTTTCTCTAACCCAAATTAGTTATACTTACTGAGTGTACAAGTTAAATATGGTGTTAGTTTATAGTGGGGCATCTAGCTTCCCCAAAAAGGGACACTTTGGAAAGTTATAAAAATAGCCTGGATCGGACCCGTCAGCATTCCCCGGTAGGGGTGCCTCAGGCTATCGGTAGCCCCCCCCCCCCCCCACTTCCTAGAAATGCCTGGGAGGATGGCATCCTGAGACCGAACATAACCATACTCCAATCTGATATTAGCTTGAAGGCTTGGACCAGAATTAAGCTGTGCTTTGACCGGAAAGAAAAATGTCCAAATTAACAGCTAATAAGATAATCAACGGTATTTCTATCACTCAAAGCAATTCAGATCCGATGACATGCAGCCAGCGGTCGGCGAGGCAGAAAGCTAGCTTAGACGAAAATCATCTAAGTTTGACAATGATAAGTTGAAGTTCATAATATAATAATTGGTGTATCAATTTTCAGTTGGTTTATGACAGCCTGTTCAACACTTCTTTTGGGAAATATATGGTCGCAGTTTCATTTGCAGTCTAGTCTAGCAATTTCTTTTTATTGTAAACTAGCCATACTTACCCGACATTGCTCGGGATGCAGTGAAGTCATTTTAGTCTTTAGTTTTTTTATTTGCACATTTTTAAACTTAAAGCAGACGACTCCTATTATAACCTTTCAATTTAACATGAGTTATCCAACTTGTTGATTTTTATTTTTATGTGATTATTTTAAAATGTTTCATATTAGCAGTCATCTGGGGCGGACGAAATAAAATAAAATGTAGCTAAGTACATAATTATATTGCGAATAACACGCTACAACAATAATAAATGAGAATTGGCTAGTCAGAAGCAAAGTTTGATTTGTTGGCTTAGATCCTATGTGGGTTTGACTTTTAAATTCCGACAAGATAACTTTATATGTTAGATAAGCAAATACTATTTACAACAATTGAATTACTCGGTGTGATTTTAAAATTATACAGAACAAGAAGAATACCTGCCCCAGGTTAAGATGAATTCTCTGAACAGAACAGTTTTGCACCACTTTTATGTCTAATCACGAAGATTAAAATAAATATATAATGCTACCAATCATTATTCCAATTTTGATCAAAATCCATTACATGATTTTGATTCTAGAAAATACTTAAAATTTAAGGCCTAAGCTTAAGGGATTTTAATAAGAAATTGAAATTAAGGGAATCTTGCTTAATTTGTGTCTAATGACTATAGATCAAATTTAATGAAAATCTGAAATATTTGAATTTTAAAATGGAAGATTGTGTTTATATCATGGCCTCTAAAACCCTTTAAAATACTCCAAAAGAAACTGAAATTTGGGGAATATTTATTAATTGATGTCTAATAAATATTGTTAAAATTCCACAAAAATCTGAATTTTCACAAAAGACTTCCACCCACTCTTTGCCCCCTTTACATAAAAGTAAATAAACTAAATATAGCCCACATTACGACCTATTACACATAGCAGCTGTGTTCCAAAATTCATAATGATCGGTTAATTAGTTTAGGAGTGAAGTTGTTTTTATGTATCGACTCTCGCTTGTGTTAAATAGTAAAGAATACTTTGCTAATATTCATCCAGTGATTTGGATTCATGGGCCAATGTTGACACATACACAGGAAAGCTAGGTCATCGGGTCAGCAAGTATGTACTCAAACCTAAACCTGCATAGCCAGAAAAGGACATGACATCACATGGCTCAAAGAGAGAGAGAGAGAGGGGGGGGATAAGCCAGTTCGTTGGAAGTTTGGGAGTGAACAGCACGTGTAAAGAATGACTTAAGATGAATTGTAAGTTAAGGGGTTAAGGGCCCCAGATTTCCGTAGCCCTGAACGTCCTCTATGACTAACAGAAGAGAAGGCGAGGTCAACATCTTAATAAATGGTCTTTCTTCAAATTCGAGTATATACTTCGTTTCTTTATACTGTTGTGAAACTTTAATTCCAGATGCTCAGTCATGGGAGGAGCGGACAACACAAGGTAGGATTTAATTGTGCTGTTATGATTTGTGATTTGCATCAATAACAAACATGTATTCTGTTTGATAGTGACTTACAAAACATTGGACTCCCCTTGGAGGGGAGGTAAATGTACTTGGACAAAATCTTCAATCAGCAGTTTCTTTCAGCCAATTACAGACGTGAGAATTTTTCTTCCACATTCGACACAAGTCAGAATGTCCATCACGAAATCGTCTCAGCACACCGAGAGTATAATAACAAACGCAACTACTCTCTCGCACACAAATTCATACATACACCTTCTCACTGGCAAAACAGGCACGCTAATATACACGCACATCTACAATTGCTACCGACTTTATATTTATATCGAATGATTTAGAGAACGCTTCTCTGCGCTTGTAGTTGTTGCTACTATTGCTGGAACAGGCGTCCCACAGACATTTACAAAAAAAGCGACTTTTGTTTGGTCCAGCCCCACACAAACAATTCTTGGATGAATACGGAAAAGTATTATGCACACTGTCAACGCAAACCCACACGGCGCCAGCCGAAATGAACATGTCTACTCAAATTCTCATTATAGACAAGACACCTTCTTTCATCACTAAAAACATCATTTAATGAATGCAGGGTTTTTTTATGACAAAGTATACCCTTTTCGCTTCACCAATTAATATTAACACTAGACATACCCGTGACCCGTTGGGTCACATCACTACCACTATTTATTCTACTTTGATTTCATTTGAAAATTCATAAACTGTGATATATCTTTTAAGATATATTCTTCTTCCATAACTAAAAATAATAATTCTCTACTTCTATATTATTATTATTATTATTATTATTATTATATAAAAGTAAAAATACTTAATATTTCGCTATCTAGTTTACATACGTAGTTGTGGTGTGTACAGACTATATAAATTAGAAGTCCATTTAGAGTCTCTAAATGCTGACAGAGACATTAAGAAATATTAAAGAGTGGTTGAATCAACATGGAGTAAGAGGGGTCAAGAGAAATACATAGATAGCTTAGAGAGAGAGAGAAAGATAGGTGACTTGTTCAGTTAATTATAAATTACGGCTAATTAAAACAACTAATTTTTGCATATTTTGAACTATGGTGTCACAGTCTGGTTATAGCGATATATTTACAGCGCCTGGTATTCCCAAATGATCTCCCATCTAGCACTGCTCAGCTTCAACGTTGCTTATCTCGAAGTTGCTAAGTTAAGCAACGTTGAGCCTGGTCAGTACTAGATGAGTGACCATTTGGGAATACCAGGCGCTGTATGTGAGCACCTAGCTATGGGATAATAGCGTCGCCAACCCGCAGTGCCTAGCGCCACGACTATGGCACACCCCTGAATGACAGAAACCAATAAGGTAGAACCAAACCAGAGAAGGGGGTCACTTGATGATGACGATGATGAAACTATGAAGAGTGAATCTGATTTTCGTAAAATTGGTACCAGGTTTAAAAAATGGCCTGTGAATTGCATATATGTTATACATATGTTGAATTTATATCTGAGTTATCTCTTTTGAATTTATTCTGGCTAACGTTAGAGGATGCGCTCTCCTGTATGGGGTTAAAAAAACACTTGCTCCACCCATGTGCGTAATTTAGAATGAGCCCTTAGCCTCTATCTGGCACGTAGTTTGAAGCACATGGACGTGTCGTCTAGCTCCTCCTTGGAGGATACCTTTTCAAACCCTAGCAGGATTTTCTTCTAGATTACCTCTTCTGGTTGTAGTCGCATAAACCCTCATAAACATGCAATACAAAGTAAGTAACATTTACCTATCCATTGCTAACGTTCAGTTCTCTATCTCCGACCCTGGCAACATGTGTTCTTTTCTCATTGTATTTGGGACAGTAATGTATTCCTTCTTTAGTACCTATACTTGCTGGCATTCCTATGTATATTATATTGTATACAACCTTACATGTTCGTAATCCATTTTACGTTTTTGTCTTGGACAAATTGTTTATCTAAGAATAAATCCACTGTCTTTGCTATTGCCCTTCGCTTTTTCTTCTGATACTCATGTGTGTTATACACGATAGCAAAACACCCAAAATATCGTCCTCGTGTATGGGAAAGATCTAAGGTAGGAACTTGATGATGGCACCGCTTGCACCTTGACTTCAACGGGACCACAGACAGGACCCACAAAAAAATAAAGAGCACCTAAAACTTTAAATAAAGGTCTTTTAAATTTTCCTCAGAATATTGAGAGGAGAAATCTCGACTTAAAGAAGAGCAACCTCTATCAACTGCCAGCAGGCACAAATCACAGAAACAACATTTTACCCGGATCTTAAATACACATCCACCATAAAAAAAAAACTTACTCTCTGACTTCTGTCTTAACAGCATAAAAACCAGCAAAATAATAATCACAAATGGTAAATTATTTCTCTTTTTATTGAACTTAAAAAACGACTCATTCGAAAAACTCGCTTTGCTGCCAGGAATATTTTCATATCACTGATCGTGCAAAATTAATATATTTGTATAAGCTTTTGCTGTCTTGGATGTTTAAAATAGAAACATTACGATTCGTCGTCACCTCAACCGGCGTTGATGTTCATTATCACTGGGACAGTGTTTGAATAATATTGTTTTCCCTGATGAATGGTGACAAAGACACGTATTCTTTTACGAGGCGTTCATCCCTCACGTTCATTACAAAAGTTATATGTAAACACGTGATTGCTAAAACTGTAAAAGTTAGAACATAAACTATTCATGGCTTTTCACATACAATACAAGTATGTGATTTTTGTAAGTGTTGCGAATAAATAATTCCTGTTTATTTCACGAACTATTAACTCCATCCCATTTTCGGAAATCCTATTTCAAAACCCAAATTAATGCACTCGTCTCAAGAGCCATTGAATGGTTGTCCTTGAAATGGACAATAAGATATTTGTTAAAAAAATAACTAATGATAAAGTCTATTCTAACATAATTCATCAACTTTATTTCACGTATTATTGTTGCATACTACTCCTGCCTGGACCGCGGCAGTACACGTTTCGTATACTCGTCGTGCTTGAGGGTTGGTCGTGTTGTCCAGTGAGTGGTCGTCTAGTGGATGAATTCCCTCTTCTCTGCCGTCGTCTGTTGTCTGCAATAAAAGCCATGTCGCCCCGAAGACAAACTCTGCTTTTAAATTTAATTCACTTTATTCAAGCGTTGTTATTTCATCTGGGGGAAATTCACCACGCCGAGAGAGACTAAGAGAGCAAATCCCACGTTATCGTAGTTAGTTATTAATGTTTGCTTAACTATTCCTAGAGAGGGGGGGAAAGGATTCTCACGCTTGTCTTCCCTGAAGGGAAATATTTCGTATCTTTACATTGTGAATCGCACGTCCTCTCAGTTCGCTTTCCGAAACAGACTGCTTAAAAACTCGCTTCTCGTGAGAACGAGTGACGTCACAGATCCCTTTGTTTCCCACGCAAGGCCCGCGAAGTCACAGAGCATCTCGCAGGTGTAGACTGACCCTTGATCTGAGATCTCGTCACACGTAACCTTGTCACGTCTGCCAGCTCCGACTGTGAGAACAAGCCCTGTTCTGCACTCGACTGCCCCACGTTAATTCGCGCAAGTCAAATCAACGATTCCCAACAGATACGTCCATTCCCATAGGGCCATTATCTAACATTATTTCAACAAGCAAAAGAAAAGGGTTGAGAAAGAAGTTATTAAAAGTTTCATGTGTCTTGATTCTGATTGGCTAAATTCCGATACAGGCAACCAATCGAGATAGAGTATTTTGATCCAATCAGTACCAAGCAATTACTTTGAACCAATCATTCAAACAAATATTGAATGATTTCGAGATCGCTTCTATGCGATTGTTGTTATTGTTGCTTTTGTTATTGCTGCTGCTTCTGCTACTGGGACAGATGGCCCAGAGACACTTACAAAAATGCGACCTTAGTTTGGCCTGGCTCCACACAACCACATCCAGAATGAACAAGAAAAAAAATATATGCCCATAAAAAATATTTTCTGACTAATAAGAAAATCAAAGTGGTTTTTTTTTCCAACAGGCTTTTGAAGCTTGTCAGTTTGTATATAAGCAACGACAACTTTATTCAGCATGGAAAACAGGGCTGTACTAACACCAGTGACACTATAGGATCTTATCTTCACATGGACTCTAAGATCAACTCCTATAATATTTTGTAACAAAGAGGTCGCCAAACAAAAGGAAAAAAAGCCCTTCTATAAATCACAAATATATTTGAGTGGCCTATACCGTTGGGTGTGGGTTGCCGAAAGTTAAAATAGTATCACAGTGAACGAACGTAATACCCCCCTCTAAAGTCTAACCCTTTCCCACCATGGTTGGGACTGTGGCAACGTGGTAATATCAGAGCTATGTCGTATGGAACTCTGATTCCTGGCAAGGACACCCATGACGGACAGGTTTGGCACCAAGTGGTAGTAGAACCGTAACCTGGTGAAAATCTAGGAGCTAGCATCACAGTCTGTCGTCATCTGGACGTTCCTGACTCTGTGTGTGGCAAACAAAAACATGTCATGCATGGAACCACAAATCAATGGAGTGAGAGTGACAACGTTGTTTCTGTGCCAATTCTTTTTGTGTTCTGGGACAAACTTTCTACAATTCCACATGCAAACATTGAGTCTTGGTGTCCGGGGGTAAAACTTGCAACTTGCAGTTTTTAACGAATAGCTGTGACGAACCAAGAGGACATTATGCATACTAGACAATCCTGAGGAACGATATTCGCGAGCTCTATACAAAACTCTGACTCTTTCCTCCTCCCCCTCTTCCTCAACAACAACAACAACAACAAACACAACAACAACGAAGAAGAAGAAGAAGAAGATGAAGTCCCCTTTTCAGACTGAGTAGACTTGATACTGTTTTCTACAAAAGACACCTATATATCATGAACTTTGACCTATATGCACATATGTCAAGTTGATTGTCAAGAAATTCTTCACAGTTTCCAACGCCGTCCCTGTAACCAGAGTGACATACATATTGCATATTTGTGGTTGCCAACGAGTGTAAAGAAACGTGTTTCTCGCCTTGTGAAGATTACATGACAAAAAAGCGACCTCAAGAGGAATAAAAATATAAGTTATTCTCCTGGCTGATTTTTTTTTTTTTGTAGCTTACAGACAGGTAAAAGAATGCTCAATTATAAGATAGACTAGCTGTACCAACCCGGAGTTGCCCGGGATGCAGTGAAGTTATTTGAATTTTTTATTGTTTGAACATTTTAAAACTTAGGGAAGACAATTTCTATTATTTCCTTAAATCTAAAACGAATTATCCCCCTTGTTGATTTTTATTTTAAGGTGATTATTTAAAAATATTTCATATTGACATAAGAACATTTAATACTTTAATAAAACTTCATTCGCCTGGCCGAGACGGCCAGGCGAATGAAGTTTTATTAAAGTATTAAATGTTCTTCTCTTCGCCATTGGTAAAATAATGTAAATAGAAGAGTGAGAGATTTCAGTTAATCAACCATTTTCTCGCCTTGCCATCACCAGAAGAAATCTGGTCTGATGCACGCAAACCGATTAAATGCAAGTAACCCTGCACTGTTGATTTTATGGTAAAGATGTAAACATGTGTAAGGTGGCATGTTTGGTGGGGTGCATAGTTGCAATGCATGCAGACGACAGGCCTGCCATGGGAGAAATATTTAGCTAAGAAAAGAGAGACTACTCCAGAAATGGACTGAACATTGAACTAGTAATGTTTTCTTGGATATGAGGTTCCATGAATATGAGCCATTTGAGTATTGGAAAAATTAATGTCTCCCCAGATACGAGACTCCCTGGAGAGTAAGTGTTTTAGGTCCATAGATAAACTGGCCCATTATTTTCAAGTAGGTGGCTGGGTGGCCTACCACAAATGACACCAATATCTATATATATAATCCAGCAGGATGGGCAGAAGGGGTCAGTTGGGTTTCTGTTATCGCTCCCTTAAATACAAAGGTTGGGTCTCTAGGTGAATTTAGAAATAAGAAATCATATTAAGGTGCTAAGCGACGTTCCTTTCCCCAGCAAGTTGAACACTCTCTGACTGCTTGCTGTTGTAGCAGTTGCATGAGCGAACTATGTTGTGTTGGTCTACGTGACCGGCAGTGAGATTGTAATTCGGTTTGGCGATTATGTAATCATCGCTTCTTCACCGTGTGGGCAAATAACACTCCTACGTGTAACAAGATTCATATGTGATGAATCGTTTTGGTGCGAACACGAGCCGACATGAATCTTCAGTTCCAGCTTGTCTCTCAAACAGACAAGACGTATATCCTGCACTCTCTACCTGAGCCAGCAGTAGATGAGTCGAGGAACTCCAGGATAATATTGTTTCGTCTAATCGACATGAATCAGCCCATTAATTTTGTTCTTGTGTTCCCGTAATTAAAAGTTCATATCGATTTAGTTGTGGAGCCATTATTTATTTGGTGGAAGAATGTCGATCCCTTTTTGCTTATGTAACATTTCTATTTCAGTCAGATTTGGCCAGACGTATTACTCTTCCAAGTAAGTTCGTCATTCTGATTTTCTTCCCGATTTAAAACATAAACCCTAAAATTGGTTTCCAACTAAATTGTATATGTCTGTCATTTGACATTTATAGACTTTACATTCCCTTCTTTCCGTGTTGATTAATGGTGGCCTGGGACTCAGACTGCGAAGTCGAAAGTGACTTTGTGATTGGGTTCGAATCCTTAGACCAGTAGTAATTAACATTTCCTACCCTGATGGTTACATATAGCATGTAAACACTAGTGTCTGTAGGTAAAAATAATTAATATATATATATATATATATATATATATATATATATATATATATATATATATATATGACACTATGGATGCTGCAAAGGTTAGGACCCCCGGTCAGAAATAGGAAATGACTCATGGACGCAAATACAGGAGTGGTCAATTTCTATTGTTCAAGCCTGAGGTCTTGTAGGTGACTAAGACAAAGGAGATAATATATTTAGGAGTGACAGTGTTTTACGACATATTTGACTACAACAGGGTTGGTTTTACGACAGGGGACGGTTTTACAGCAAAAAGTTGAAGAGGTTCAGTTTAGTGTCGGCTTCAAAGGAGAGTAGATCTAGCTGAGCAAACGATGAGATGGACTGATCAACCTAGTGGTGGCCTCGACAGACGAATTATTTGAGTTTGAAGTCAGCGTTTGATGCGAGTAAGTCGCAGGCAGGGCTCGGCAAAGATTTAGCAAGTGATGAGATGAGTTGACGACTTGAGTAACGACAATGGGGGTCTCGACAGTCCGCGACGGTGTCACACACACACTCATAGTTCCAACTAACTTATACACGATGTATATGTGTTTGTGTTCTTTCTTGAGAGCTGCGTTGCTTTTATTTAACTTGTGGACCAGTGCTGTGCCCTCGACGATTCGTCAGTGGATAGACGACTCAGCTAGACAATGAAGACAAGAAGAAGCTCACGGATACACAACGTTGGGGTTGACGGTCGTCATTATAACAAATAATAGTTAGTTGATGAAATGTTTTTATTTCAAAATCAATGGGCCAATTAGTCAACCTCGCGACTTATATCGCATATACATAAGCAGCATTGGATTTAGTGGGTTTAATGAATGCCTGTTTACATCAGAGGGTACAGAAAATATTGACGCTTGGAAGGTATGGCTGGCCTTGGAGTTTGGGAAAGTAGGGGTGATAAAAGAGAGGAGAAAAGGGACACCGAGTTGATTTGCTAGGAGAATAGCAAGTCGTATTGCGTGATTTGTTAAGGAATCAGACGAGGTCTCTGACTGTTGGGCCGGCTCATTGTGCGTCCCGTGTAGGTGGAAGGGTGGTAGTTAAGATACATTTAACGGAAAGAGATGAACAATAAAGTGGGTATTTGCATTGAAGTCATGGTGATTGACTTGGTCAGAGGATTTGGTGGAACACAAGCAGTGGGATGCTGAGAAAAGAGGCACCCGGGAATTCAAACATTAGATAGGGATATGACGCAGTGAAACCCTGTGGATAGGGACTGTGCCCCTCACCTTGCACAGGAGGCATAATCGATTCTGTGACCTAATGACTGACGGAGAACAACCGAGAACCATGTGTTAATGAATAGAAAATAGAGAAGCATGTATCAGGCAGTACTCGGAAAGTGGATGAATGCTAAGAGATTGTGTAATTGGTTAGTATGAGATTAGCTCAGTTGGTGGTTTTGGTAGATGTTAACTGGTATAAGTCAGGAAACTGAGAGTGTAATATTGGGATTTTCTCATCAAAGATGGTCCATGATACGTGTGATGGGAAACGTAAAAATAAGGGAGGTAATCCGATGATTTGTGCCGAGAAGTGAGAGAGAAACCCCCCTCACTTGAAAAAAAAGAGGACAATCAGAATAAAAAGAAAAGAGACTTCTATGTATTATATGTTACGATTGTATTTGCTTTAGGATATGGATCTGATTGTCTTGATTAACATTGTTATCTGTTGGAAAAAAAAAGAAAAAGAGAGACAATCAGAAAGAAGGAAAAAAAAGACCCATGTGTGTTATATATTACAGTTATGTTTTTTTAGGTTGTGGGTTTTGTTTTGATTTATGTGCTTTTTTATGAGTTGTTAAAAAAAAGAAAGACATAGAAACGGTAAGGATATTGTATTTTTATGTAAAAAAAAATGTCATTTGTTGTTGGAGAGAGACACTGTTTCATGTTTGCCCGTGCAAAATTGTGAAAAGACATTGTTTTATTGTGGAAGAAAATGGCGGAAGATCAGAAGAGTTGAGAGGTGTGGATAAAGTCCTCTTGGTAGGAGGTGAAAAAAATCCTCCTGTTTATTTTAGGGGGGAGGAGAGAAAGCAAAATGGCGGAATGCTTGTTTATGTAAGAGGTGATTTGAAAATCCTCTTTGTAGAAGGTGCGTCAAAAGTCCTTCTGTGGGAGGTGAGTTTAAAATTCCTCCCGTTTTTTCTACCACGATGGAGGGACGAGATTGATTTCCTCTCTCTGGTAGGGGAAGCATGTACCAATGGACAAGAGCATGTCCAAAAAGGAATTGCTTTGTTGTATTTTTTAAAGAGTACTCAAATACCCTTGGGCTGGAGAAAGGGTTTAATACCTCCTTGTGATTCCAGTTTGGAGATCACCCAGTCGGTTTTTGTTTTGTTGTTTTTGGTTGTCTTTCATGTCTCTAAACTTATGTAAAATGAATGTATGATTTTGTTTCTTACCTTATGCAATATAATTTTTGTTTTGTAATTCATATAATAAATGACAAGTTGAGCATTGAAGGTGTGTGACACTATGGATGCCACAAAGGTCGGTCAAAAATAGGAAATGACTCATGAACGCACACAAAAGAAAATACGGAAGTGGTCAATTTCTATTGTTCAAGGCCGAGGTCTTGTAGGTGACTAAGACAAAGAAGATAATATATTTAGGAGTGACAGTGTTTTACGACATATTTGACTACAACAGGGTTGGTTTTACGACAGGGGACGGTTTTACAGCAAAAAGTTGAAGAGGTTCAGTTTAGTGTTGGCTTCAAAGGAGAGTAGATCTAGCTGAGCAAACGATGAGATGGACTGATCAACCTAGTGGTGGCCTCGACAGACGAATTATTGGAGTTTGAAGTCAGTGTTTGATGCGAATAAGTTGCAGGCAGGGCTCGGCAAATATTTAGCAAGTGATGAGATGAGCTGACGACTTGAATAACGACAATGGGGGTCTCGACAGTCCGCGACAGTGTCACACACACGCATAGTTCCAACTAACTTATACACGATGTATATGTGTTTGTGTTTGTTCTTGAGAGCTGCGTTGCTTTTATTTAACTTGTGGACCAGTGCTGTGCCCTCGACGATTCGTCAGTGGATAGACGACTCGGCTAGACAATAAAGACAAGAAGAAGACCACGGATACACAACGTTGGGATTGACGGTCGTCGAGTGGGGCAGCATGGTTCCTATATATATATATATATATACATATATATATATAGATACTAGCGGGGCTACCCGGTGTTGCTCGGGCTCATAAAAACATATAATTGAAGAAAAATCACGTTTGTAACATCTTTATATTCAAACTTCTATTTCTCTCCCTCTCTCTATAGCCGTCTCTTTATCTTTCTACTTTTCTCTTCTCTGGTCGCCCCATTTCACCGGTACTTTCTCATTTTGTCTTTTGTGAAAGCTGTTTCTTTCCCACTATTCCTCTTACGTTGCCCAAGGCAAAAGTATGTCATATTTTTTAAAAAGTACCACCTCTGTCTGCGCCTTTTATATAGGTACATATCTCGACCCTGGTGTACATACTATATAGGTACTTATCTCCGTCCCGGTTTTCATACTATATACCTCCCTATCGCCACCCTGGTGCGCATACTATATCCGTACCTATCGCCGCCGCAGTGTACATAATATATACGTATGTATCGCCGCCCCGGTGCAGATACTATATATGTAGCTATCACCTCCCCGGTGCGAATAATAAATATGTACATATTGCTGCCGCGGTGCGAATGCTAAATACGTATGTATCGCCGCACTGGTGCGCATACTATATACGTACCTATTGCCGCCCCGGTGCAGATACTATATACGTACCTAATGCCGCCCTGGTGTGCAGACTACTTAAGTACCTATCGCTGCCCTAGTGCGAATGCTAAATACGTACCTATCGCCGCCCCGGTTCAAATGCTAAGTACGTACCTATCGCCACACCGGTGCACATGCTATATACGTACCTATCGTCGCCCTGGTGTGCGTGCTGTATACGTACTGATCACCGCCCCAGAGCGCATGCTAAATACATACCCATCACCGCCCTGGTGCGCATGCTATATACGTACTTATTGCCACCCATGTGCACATGCTATATACATACCTATCGCCACCCCTGCATGCTAAATACGTACCTATCGCCGCCCCGGTGCGAATGCAAAATATGTACCTATTGCCGCCCCAGTGCGAATGCTAAATACGTACCTATCGCCGTCCCGGTGCGAATGCTAAATACATACCTATCGCCGTCCCGGTACAAATGCTAAATATGTACCTATCGCCGCCATGGTGCGTGTGCTTTATACGTACCGATCGCCGGCCCGGAACGCGTACTATATAGGTACTGATCGCTGCACCGGTGCCCATGCTATATACATACTCATTGCCGCCCCTGTGCACATGCTATATACGTACTTATCGCCACCCCTATGCACTACTATATACGTACCTATTGCCACCCCGGTGCACATACTATATATATACCTATCACCGCCCCGGTGAGCATACAATATTCGTACCTATCGCCGCCCTGGTGCACATACTATATACTTACCTATCTCTGCAAGGGTGCACATACTATATATGTACCTATCTCCAGCCCAGTTCGCATACCTAAGAACTCATATTAATGCGCCCCTGTCATGTCAGAAAAATAAAATAGTGTTCATTCATGTAGTGTCACTATCATGAATGGAAATATTTATAGTAAAAAAAAGAAAAAAAGAAATTTTTTTGCACCCCCCCAAAATTTTTTTTGTATCGTCCTCAAAACATAGAAATATTTTTAAAAATAAAAATTTTTAAAAAGTAAAAAATTTGTTTGATCCCCATCACTTTTTTTTTTACCCTCCACATATATAGAAATATTTTTAATTAAAAAGAAAATTTAAAAAAATGTTTAACCCCCCCTTAAATTTTTTTTTCATCCTCCTCCATACATAGAAATATTTTTAATTAAAAATAAAAAAAAAAATTTTTTTTAATTTCTGACCCCACACCCCAAGAAATTTTTTAATTTTTCATCTTCCCCTATGCATATAAATATTTTAAATTAAAACAAAATAATTAAAAAAAAATTTCTTTTGACCACCCAGCCAAAAGAAAATTTTTTTTACCCTCCCCCATACATAGAAATATATTTAGTTTAAAAAAGAAGAAAAAAATTTCCCCCGGCCAAAAAAAAAAAATTATTTCATTCCTAGATGGCGTTAAAATATTTTTTTTAAATTTTAAAATTATAACGATGACGTCATATACCTATTACTATGACGTCATGTGCACAATAATTGGTAGGCTGAAAAAAAATTCCAAACCTATAACGATGACGTCATGTACCTATTACTATGACGTCAGAGAATCTTACATGGCGTTAAAATACTATACAAACCTATAACTACAGTAGCTCTATCTAGGATATTGAGCACTTTTCTCTGGGACAACGCCGAGTATTTAGAAAATCAAGAAGGCCTCCAGCTGCACAATAGTCCGAAGAGAAACGTAGATGGCGTTAAAATATTATACAAACTTATCACTACAGTAGCTCTTTCTAGGACATTGAGCACTTTTCTCCCAAATAACGCCGAGTATTTAGAAAATCAAGGAGGCATCCAGAGCACTACTGAAATCACTCTTAGCGATTCCTCCTCCTTTTCATCTGCACAATAATTCGAAAAGAAGCGTAGAGGCTGTTAAAATATTATACAAACCTATCACTACAGTAGCTCTATCTAGGACATTGAGCACTTTTCTCCAGGACAACGCCGAGTAGTTAGAAAATCAAGGAAGTATCCAGAGCATTACTAAAATAACTCTTACTGATTCCCCCTCTTGTTCCGAAAAGAAGCGTAAATGGTGATAAAATCTTATACAAATCTATCACTACAACAGCTCTTTCTAGGATATTGAGCACTTTTCTCCCGGACAACGCCGAGTATTTAGTAATTCAAGTAGGCCTCCAGAGCACTACTGAAATCACTCTTACCGATCCCCATTCTTCTTCGTCTGCACAATAATCCGAAAAGAAGCGTAAATTGTGTTAAAATATTATACAAATCTATCACTACAGCAGCTCTATCTAGGATATTGAGCACTCTTCTCCCGGACAACTCCGACTATTTAGAAATTCAAGAAGGCCTCAAGAGCACTACTTAAATCACTTATACCGATCCCTCTTCCTTTTCATCTGCACAATAGTCCGAAGAGAAACGTAGATGGCGTTAAAATATTATACAAACTTATCACTACAGTTGCTCTTTATAGGACATTGAGCAGTTTTCTCCCGGACAACGCCGAGTATTTAGAAAATCAAGGAGGCTTCCAGAGTACTAATGAAAACACTCTTACCGATCTACCCTCCTTTTCATCTGCACAATATTCCGAAAAGAAGCGTAAATGGCGTTAAAATATTATACAAATCTATCACTACTGCAGTTCTATCGTAGCTGGACAGACAGACAGACAGACCTGGCATTTTTTTCTCAAATTAGAAAAAATGGCGTATAAAAGCTATGTCGAATTAGAGAAAAACGGCCATGGGGAGCCTAAAATTCTTTGTTGATCATCAAAACTGTTGTAAGAATTTGTTAAATAGTATTATAAAATGTTTGTTCAAAGAAATCATAGTTATTATTACTCGTGAATTTATTAACGTAATTTGAACAGTCTAGTGGATAGACCGATGTACAGTGGTTTGTATCTTATAAATACTCCATTAAATCCGGGCCTTTGGGTCTGGATTTACGCCGGTCTATTGGGGGCTGCTGGTCCTGTGCAGTTCTAGGAGGTGCACCCTCCCAGGCTTTGCCTCCCCTCTTTGGGGAGGAGTAAGTTTATTGCTTACTGTCTGAGGCGCCCCTATCGGGGAATGCCGACGGGGCTGCTCAGGCAATTTTTAAATGGCCAGAGTGCTCAACTTTCGAGCGCTGGCTTATCTAATCCCACTTTCCCGACCTTGTGTCACATCTTACCTTGTGGGAGGTAGATAAATAAATTTAGTTTCTGTCGCTTTCTTGGCCTTTTGGCCAAGATCAAAGTGTAGCATCTGTTCTCGGCATTGTTGCCTTGAGATCAAGTGAATTATCTAGTCCTATCCGATAGGTGTCGATCTTACACTCTCAAATAAAAAATCAGACTATAATTTTTTTTTTTAATCCCTTTTCCTTTGGCGTACTTCCTCTCCCCTAAAGTACGGGCTGATACGCGGCCACGGTCGGGATCTGTCACACCGACGAATACCCATATTCTCTCCCCAAATTTCTCCTGAGGTGCTGACACTAGTGAAAAACCATGCTGTCCCCATTAATTTCGCCTGAGGAACACCACCGGCGAATGTCGACCCCCCCCCCCCCCAAAAAAAAAAAATTTGTCCGGAGGGACCCACTCCAACCCCTCATATTTTGCCTGAGGCGCTCACACCGGCGAATGCCGACACTCCCCCTACCCCCAAATTTGGTCTGAGGCGCTCACACCGGCGAATGCCGACACTCCCCCCGCCCCCAAATTTGGCCTGAGGCGCCCCACCGGCGAATGCTGACCCCCCCCCCCCCCCAATTTGGCCTGAGGCGCCCCACCGGCGAATGCCGACCCCCCCCCCCCCCCCAGATTTTTTTGCCTGAGGCGCCCACCGGCGAATGCCGACCACCCCTCCCCCAAATTTGGCCTGAGGCGCCCCACTGGCGAATGCCGACCCTCTTCCCCTCAAATTTGCTGACAATCCCCCCCCCAAAATTTGGCCTGAGGCGGTCACGCCGCCAAATGCCGCCATTCTCATCTCTCAACAGATACTACACTATCTCCACACCTCTCAAAAAGGAGGAGGTAATTCATAGGAGGGGGGTATCATGACAACAGAAGGGGCGTAAAGGAATATTAATTAAGAAAGGAAGTTAGAAAGGGTTGGAGTGAGAGGGAAAGAAGGGTTGTAGTGTGAGTGATTTTCTTCCCTACACTCTTTTCTTCTGACGTCATTTCCTGTTAAAATAGTGACTTGGCATTATTTCTCAAATTATACATGATAGCATTGTTTTTTTCTCAAATTAGTACTAAAAAACGTTGAAAAATGGATGAAAAAGCCCCCCAAGCCCCCCCCCCCCCCATTGGAGAAAAATGCTCAGTCGACCCCCAAAGAGTCAATTTTTTTCCGGTTCTGAGATATTACACATCCCGGGGCTGGCCGGTCGAAATGACGTCACCCGTGTGACTGTTTGTTGGGTACACTCGGAGGAGAAGCTTTACATACATACATACATACATACATATATACATACATACAGACAGACAGGTGGGATTTATATAATAGATAAATCTCAATGTATGTGTGTGATGTTGGTGTAAAAATAAAAGTTAGAGAATCTACATGAAATCTAAAAGTGTATTCTTATGTAAAATTTACCGGGGAAGATAAATCATGGAAAATAATGTTTTAAATTACTGTGATTTGACTACAAGTCGCCAATCCGTTTTTGTTAGTACCAAAACCAGATGCAGTTGAACAGAAGTTTAATCTTCCCCTCTTACTACCGGTTTGTTCTTGATTAAACACATTTCGACATCAAATCAACATGCAGTGAAGAAAGAGATTAGTCTTGACGACATATATTATAACTAATTACTATAATTTTTATTCTCAACAAGCTCTTCTTCACTAGTTTATTTGATTCCAGATGTAATCAGCGACAGTCCAAGAGCTGGCTTGAAGCACCAGACCCTCTTCTGTTTGGGTGAGGTATAGTCCGGTTCAGTCCTAGGATTTGCACCATCCCAGTCATTACCATTTCTCTTTGAAAAGGGGGTTGGTTTATTGCTGATCATCTGAGGGGTCTCTACCACGGAATGGCCCTATGAACGAGAACAATTTACCCCCGTGGATTAAATATAGGGTTCGGTTTGAAATTCCATATAGATTCCCGAGTTTGACATAAGGATTTCAGAGTTTGGCAAGACACACCTGAAGAAGGTCGGAGGTTACATCGGCTGTAACCATGTGAGAATAACATCCAAGATAAGAACAGTAGTCTGAATGGTTCAAATAATATAAAGTTTGTCATTTTTTATAGCTTTATACAAAGATTATGTTCAACGACGCCATGTAAAGTGTCAGCGTGACGGTTGCAAAGTGTTCTGGTCCTAGAACATTATTCAATACTATTCGACAAAGGACGTATCTCCATATAATACGTCTAATGTACTAATCTACAATATGAAGAAAAGCAATTAAGTGGCTTTATTCAACTCAGCCCGACTTTTAAACCTGATACATGAGCTGACAACTGACTGAATGGGGAGAAAAGAATTCATTCTTTATCTGCCGCCCCCCCCATTTCTCCCCCTCTTTCTTTCTGTTTCTAACCTTCTTGATCGATGGCTCAAAATTAAGAAGATAAAAAAATGGGTGCTTCTACAAAATACGAACCAAACTAAACCGACTCTTACCGAACTAAACCTAAAACTTAGGTTAAGGTTAGTTTAGGGTTGTAAAAACAATTTGGTTCGTATTGTGTAAACGTACCATGAAATGATAAAATATCAAAGCAAAGGTCAAATTTTATCTTCTAATTAACTGCAAACAACCTAATTGAAAAACTGATAAAAAAGACTGAAATCTTTTCCTATCTGTCCTCAAGTTCAAGTTTTCAATTTACAAACTGACCTACAAATAACAAGAGTCAAATCACAAGACACAGACGAAAGCTAAGATTATCCAGAGTTTATTAAAAGTATTTTCCTTTCTGTAAAGACTTATCATTATTTAATACTAGCAATAACATACTCACTCCGGTCGGTTATTTTTGCTAGTATAAATAAGCATTTAATTTGTTAAGGAACAACCGATTGTGACAATTTCTTGTTGACGTATGCTACCTCCCCCAAAGGAGGAGGTTATTCCCGGGAGGATGGTCTCATGACAACAGAGCAGATACTACATTAGCCCCTGAATTGAGCATTAAAAGATAGTGCAATAGTACACTTAATAGAAGTAAGAGCATAGTTTCAGATTATGACAGACAGATACCAAATATCCATTAGTAATAGGTAACATTTTGTTGCGGACAGAATAAAGTCTTAAAAACATCATCGATGTAAACGAACATGCAAAGGTTATACCTGCCTCTATAACTCAGCTGTTAAACACCCAGGTCTCGTAAAACATGGGTCATGAGTTCGAATCTCACTGGGGCATGGTGTTGGAGTAACGTTGGCTTTCCTTTCAAAAGTGAAAATCAGGTCGGCAATTCGTTCATAGCACAATTAATAGAGGTAATAGTATAGTTTCGGCTTCAGACAGACATATACCAAATCTCTGTTAATAATAGATAAGAAATCAAATCAACATGCAGTGAAGAAAGAGATTAGTCTTGACGACATATATTATAACTAATTACTATAATTTTTATTCTCAACAAGCTCTTCTTCACTAGTTTATTTGATTCCAGATGTAATCAGAGCGAAACGGAAAATTAAAAACAAATACAGTCATATGTGTAAGATCATGTGCGTTCCTCTCGACAATCGCTGCCGACCCCAACTCTGTGCTATGGCTTTCTGTTCATCTTCATCTTTCATTCTCGTTCTGGCCGTGTTCTTTCTCTCGCATTGGTGATCACCGAGGGTGCGTGCACTGGTTTACAAGTATACAAAAACAAACAACGCAAACTCACAAGAAAAAACACAAACACAAATACATTGTGTATAAATCAGTTGTACTATAGGTGTGTGTGTGTGTGTGTGTGTGTGTGTGTGATACCGTCGTGGACAAAGACCCCCAAACTACTTAGTTAAGTTTCAGTGTATCAGCCAAGACTCAACTGAGATAATTCGTCTGTCGAGGCGTCACTGTCGCTCGGTTGAAGTCAGCTCATCTCATCATTTGCTCGACCCGACCTGCTCCGATCTGATTGTGTCTTCTCCGAGCCGCAAACTCCTGCTAAACTGCCGTAAACTGTTGCAAACTCATAAACTGCCATAAACTAACATGAACTGCCGTAAAAACTAAAAAAAACTGCCACAAACAACCCTAACTCCTAAATATATTTAGTTTCAACCGGAAATCTTAAGTCCGACCTTTTGTCTTAGTCACTGACCAATAAGCAGAAAATGGCTCGGCCATTCTTAGCTGACTACCAATCCTATTTCCGATCGCCTTTGTGTGCCTTGGTGAATCATTTCCTCTCATTGTTCAGGATCTTGGCTGCAGGGGGGGGGGGGGGTATGACAGTCTATAGTATCACATAGGTGTTATGAGCATAGCGAAAAAGTACATAGTAGTGATTCTCATGCAATCCTGAGCAACGTCGGGTCTTCCTGCTAGTATTGTATAAGTAAGGTTTTAGCCAGTCGTCCAATCGATCACGACTTCTAGCTAATAAGGAATTAATAATTGGAAAAGGCATGCATGATCTAACCATACATGAAATGCGCTAAACAGCAGTTGTAAAGATAACAATTTATTATAGGAGTAAACGTTTTTGTCAGCCACCCTTGTAAACATGCGCAATGCTGCATGCCCATGTTTAATGGGGTGAATAGATGCATGTTACGAATGGCAGGCCTGCGACTGGAAAATATGTAGCTAAGAGAAGAGAGACAACCCAGAAAATAAGCTGGTTCTTTGAAATGATAATGTCTTCTAGGATACGAGGTTCCATACTATGATTATGACTCACTTGAGATTTTCTAAAAGTTACGATCATCCCAGATGGTGCCCCTATCCCTGGTCAGTAGGTTTTTATGTTCAGTAATATAGCAGATTAGTCCTTTCAAGGTGGTGGCTGTGTGGTCTACTCTAAATGATACCAGTATCTATATATATATTCCAGCAGATCGGGAAGAGAGGTCAGTTGGGTTTCTGTGGTTCTAGGGACAAATGGCCTGTTTATATTGGTAAGGCTCAGAGTTCTTATTGCAAGTCTGTCGTTCAGTGGAGAAGTGTCATTCTAATTTCACAAAATAAAATTTTGGGTGCTGATATCGATCTTGAACCAGTTTTCGTGAGGTTCGACTTGGAAGCGTTCGGCTGTCCTATGCAAACGCCCAAGAGTTGACGAGCCGATTTGTACCAGACGACAATTTCTTGCAACTATAACTACGGTGCTGCATCCTATGATAATAATATTTTGCTTGTTTTGGTTTTTTTTGTGGTTAGGGTTAGGGTTTAGGGTTAGGGTTTAGGGTTTAGGGTTAGGGGTTAGGGGTTAGGGTTAGGGTTAGGGTTAGGGTTAGGGTTTAGGGTTAGGGTTAAAAATATTTATTTGATAACAGTAATTTTGCTGTTTTGCTTGTTTTATTTGTTTTGTTGTTTAAAAATTTCTTGCAACTATAACTAAAAATTATAGGACGCAGCAACGTATCAAAATAAAAAAAATATTTTTTTGATAACAGTAACTTCGCTATGTTTTGCTTGTTTTTGTTGTTGTTTCTTTTAGAAAATTTCTTGAAAATATAACTTACAATCACAGGGCGCAGCACCGTATCAAAATTGTCGTCTGGTACCATTTGGCTCGTCAACACTCGGGCGTTTGCGTAGGACAGCCGAACGCTTCCGAGTCGAACCTCGCGAAAACTGGTTCAGGATCGATATCAGTACCAAATTTTGTTACTTGTTTAAAACTGGAGTTATGGTTTTGTTTGGAGGGAGAATTCTTCTGTTGCAGCACTTACTGAGATCACATGATTGACACTGTGACCGATGTCAAAATCTTCAGATGAAGACAACAAGTGGACGATCACGGTTTGTGCAGTGAACACACACAGACGCACGTTCACATTGTAACCCCTTCCTTCACTGTTGGGCACTTGAAGGGCTTACCTTTTGGAGAGCATCTTTGGGGTTCAGGGGATTGAATGCTAGTAGTGGGATCTCTTTCAAGCTTGATTTGTCCGATAACTAACAGATAATGACGGTAGTTAAGTACCCTTTATGAGAGGTCATAGTGCTTTCCTGATCGGCACTTTCCCGGATGATAGTACAGGAGACTAAACTTTGGGATAGCTCCTTGAGAGGCTTTATTATCAGCACTCCCTTAGTGTTGGAGTATTCTCAAGTGCCATGTTGCACATGGATGTGTATCCCTTGGGGTATTTTCAGCATGGATGACTGGGTTCGTCACTGCCATGGTAAGGTTCGATTATTTTGCCTGTGAATTTATCAGCATCAGTTAAATGTCTACTTTGTTTTAAAGTGATTCTATATTCCTCTCCCTTTTTGTTATTATGCAACTTAATTATCTTTCGATCTTTTTAGCTTCTTACATCAAGTGGCTCCATGCCTTGTCTTGAGCGACTTCCATAAAAAAGAGATATGTAGGTAAAGTGTTCAAAGGTTTGCTTGTTGAGAGTTGTTGTCCATTTCTCAAAGCAACGATGATGGTTTGTATCGTCGAAGTTTGTTTTCATTTTGATACTGTTTATGTGAGTGAGGCACTTAAGCATAACAACATGATATAGCAATTTTCCTGATGGCAAAGTAGGGGGGAGTGGAAATGCTTCCTCTTTGATTGACAGCACAGGACTTCATACCTGGGCGACTTTGCTCTCTGGTGTAAGTAGTTCGGCAAAGGGTATTCCTATTCCTAGGAGCATGATTGGCTGACAAATAACTAAATCATCTTCGTATAAAATTTATTCTGCCAAAGGAAAATAGTTAATTACTGCTACATTTTTTATTTCTCATTTTTTGTGTTAGAACGAATGAGAAATCGATCATTCTTCTAGTTATAATACTTTATTGTTGCATCCAAGAATGTATTTAACTCTTGAAATAGATATATTAAAATCCGGCATTTTAAATTCTAATGCTCATTTTTTTGCATAATTATGAAAACGCTAGTTTAAATCTAAAACATAAATGAATAAATATATGCATCCGACACATGGACTATGGATTCCAATTCCATAGCCCATGTGAGACGAACAGACAGATCTATGATTGCAAGAACAAATTCGTTAATGGAAGAGTTGGAAGTCATCGATGTGGAGGAGGTTATCCGAAGTAACACATTACATTGGTTCGGTCATGTGCAAAGGATGTCTTGGTGGCCCACAAAAAGTGGATAGACTTTGAAGGAATTGGAAACAGTTGGGATTGACGAATCAAGACAAGGGTGATAGAAAATTGTGGAGATGACGAATGAAGAAGTTAAGGAAAAGGGACTTAAAATAAGAAGGAGAAGGAGAAGGAGGGAAAGATGTGGAAGGAGGAGAAGAGAACGACAGCTACAAAGATGAAAAAGACGATGACGAAAGAAGAAAAAGATAGAAGAAACAATTGGCGACTACAATAAAGAAGAAGGAGGAAGGGAAGGGGGAGGGGGGGGGGGAGGGCAGCGCCTTTGAAATTCCTTATCGGTTGTACTATGTTCCAGTGACTATTCTCAAATGTAGGTTTTGTCTTTTTTTCTATCTCAATGGCTGAACACTCCTTTTCGCCCCCTCTCACCGTCTCTCTGACACTTCTTTTGTTTTGATGTCCTTGGTTGGACAATCCTTCTTTTATGATATTCTACCCCCACCCCTTCTCTATCTCTCTCTTTCCCTTTCTTTCTTTCCTGCTTTTCCTTTTATTTATTTTTTCATATGTCTGTCCAAACTGTTCAGTTTCAGTAGGTATTACTTGAAATAAGGATTGCTTTATCGCCGATCGCCTGAGGTACTCTTACCGGGTAAATCCTGAAGGGGTCGATCATAGCCAATTTTTCACCCATCCATAGTATCCACTTTTTAGAGGGAGCTGTATCCTCCACTATAAACTGGCCTCATGTCGAACTTTACAGCGGTTCGAGGCAGGTAAATAATCATACTATGGACTCTGACATTTGTATTATGACAAAGCAAATAATGTATCACCTTATCGTATCTTAGTTTAAAATAAAATAGGCGATCGCTGTACCAATTCACATTCTTTAAGAAGATAAAGTAAAAAAAAAAAAGCCATTATGACCGACTTATGTGTTTATTACTTTTTTAGCATGATTTTAAACTTATACAGAAAAATAAATAATATTTTAGTTATAAGGGAGGCAACCTCTTTTATATGATTCAATTAAAATACGAGTTATTTTCCTTACTGATTTTAATTTTTGGTCATAATTGAGAAATGTTTTTATATTACCAATTGTCCTGGCAGAACTATATATTTTTTAATAAACTGTAATGAAGTACATTATTATATTGCCAATAACATGGTACAACAATAACAAATGAAAATGGGCTAGTCAGAATCAAAGTCTGATATGTCAACTTAAATGCTATACAGGTCCAACTTTTAAAATCCTACAAGATAACTTTATATATTAGATGGTAACAACATCCAAAGCATTCTTGTACACAAGTATTTGTTCGTTAAGCCTCTTTGGGGATCTCCCTTTTTAACTATCTTCACAGTTCAACACTTTAAACAAACAAAAGCAAATCATTACATAGACCATTTACTATTAATAAAACTATATATAACTACCTTCCCCAAAAGGAGAAGGGAATCCTTAGGAGGATGGTATCATGATCATAGAACAGATACTAGACACCTCCCTAAAAAAGAAGTTAATACCTAGAAGGATGGTCTCATGACAACAAAAAAACTTACTCATATATCTATACATGAAGTGATGTGGAGTAAGCTAGTACCCCTTCCTGAGGTTGGAGAATGAGATGCTCCAAGGGAATAAAAGAGAGGTAACTCTCGTCACGAGGGAGTGAGATGTTATCCAAGTCACCGTTTCAACTGTGTACGACTCTCGATATATTCTATTATATGTTACCCGACTTTTTCCCAAAAGAGGTCTAGTCAACATCATAATATGAAGTATCTTCAACCATCTATGGCGGATCTCTCAACACCAAAGACTTTCAGATGGATAGGCCACAAGGGGAGAATTGAACCTGAATGGCTACCAATGCAACTGCTCTATTCTCATCTGTGTGTAGGAAAGAAGTATCTGTGAAGACCTACTCAGATTTAAATTTACGAACACTGACTGTCATGGCCAATAGCACCCTTCCGAGAGTCCGTTTAAACTCCTTGGCCTGACATTCTCAGGCAACATGAAGTGGAATAGATACATAGAAGATGCTGTCAAGTCTGCCGCGAAGAAGGAAGGCTCCCTCTACCAGGCTAGAAAACTTGTCACACCTGATAGTATCATATCACTATAAAGCCACCATTCGCCCATGCATAGAGTATTGTTGCCACATCTGGACTGGTACACCAGCCTTTCCCTTTTAGACAGGGTACAAAAAAATAAAAATTCTAACCTATAAGTGGCTGCCAAGCTTCAAACCCTATTACATCACTGCAGTGTGTTGCGTCCCTGTGCTTGTTCTGCACTTATAACCCCCTCAACATAAATATCCCTGTCTCACCCGACTCGCAGAAAAATCACATCTCTCCTCTGTAGAGGTCCTTAGATGCTGGAAGATTTTTTCATTCTAATAGTTTCTTTCCCTGGACTGCTTGTTTTGGGAATTCCCTCCCTGCTCCCTAGACTGTACTAACATGCAGAAATTTAAATGTAATGTGAACATCTTGCTGCCAAACTCCCCCCTCTCTATAAATTTGACCTTATCACACTTCAATGGCAATATGCTTTGTTTGGGGTTTTTTGGAGAACAAAAGTAAAAAAAAAAAATAATAATAAAAAGAAACTTGGAATAGTGGAATGTCAACACCAGCGATTGGCAAGATCAGGTGAAAGACAGAAGCACCACTTGGTTATACCGTCAAAAATAACACCATACTTATTTTTCATTGCTTTCCAACTTACCTACAACTTTTATAATTAAACTCACTTACAAAAAAAACAGTTGTCGTCTTGTTTACAAACGATACTACTACTTCAACTTAGCTACTGCTGATGATCGGTATGATGTCACTTGATGGACAAACAGATTCACATAGCAACATAAACAAACAGTTTTACAAATTACATATACGTATTTCCTCTACTTACACGCAAACATATTTTTTTAAAAACATTGTGAAACAAAACCAAAGTTTCATCTGTCCGACATTTTTTGGTCCCCAACTTACTTAAAACTTTTATGATTAAATTCACCTGGAAAAAAAGTCTTTTTTTACATTACAAACAATACTTATACTTCAGTCAGCTGATGCTTGTGTTTGCTTGAATATATACTGAGTTACCTCCCTTAGTGTTACATGCAAAATAATGGCTAGATATTGAAAGAGATAGAACGCATATTATAATGTTAGTAACAATATTGTTGAATGTGATCTGACCTTGTGATAAAAGTTCATCATCATCATCATGATCATATCTATTTTAACACTAACAAACGAAAATAGTCAAAAGCAAAGTTTGATTTTCAGTTTAAATGCTATTTTGGTCTGACTTTGAAAATCTTACAAAGTAATTTTGTTAGATGTGTGTGTGTGTGTGTGTGTGTGTGTCATCCTCCTCCTCCTCCTCCTCCTCCTCCATTTTGTCATCTTATTTCCCTTGGTCAGGGGTTTGACGTTTTCTGGTAGCCTGCAATCCCAGTCTCTAAACTTGGCGGTCTTGAGGATTGATTCTGTTCAAATTCCATTGTCGAACATCCTTGTCGTTAGTTAAGTGTTGGGCTAGCCCAACACTTAACTAACGACCACTCCTGCCCCCGATTGGAATTCAGAAAACTCTTAGTAGAAAATAACAACATCTTAGAATTTAGTACTAACAAACAAAAACTCCATATATTAGAAGCCCTATATATAAAAACTAAAAAAACCCTAATTAATAGAATTAACTTTAATATCAGTAATAATATTCTAAAATGTTTATAGCTCCAAATATAGTTTTGTACTTAGTACATAATTCCCGCCAAAAACCTTCTATAAATACTAACACATGGTCTATACCTGATTAACCTCATTCCCTCGAAGATGGACCCAGATGGGTCCGAAAGTAATTGGGAGACAAATCCAAACTATGGCAAATTCATCAGCCAATTCCCCTCCGATCCTAAGATCCTGATTTAGACCATTGAAATGATCTACCCAAAGATATCTAGACATGAGTTGTCTCTTATATCCAACAATACTTGCCTGCAAGAGAAGATGCTGCCTAGATATACATATATATATTAGAGAATGTCAGATATATATATTATTAGAGATCAGATATATCCACAAAAATACATAGGCATAAATATATATACATCCACACATATAAACATATATATATATATATATATATATATATAATAATGGTAATAATCCAGGTGAAAAATATCCACAGGGTGGTAATACAGAGAATTTTAACCGGGTTTATAAAAAGTGCTCAATATCAAAATAGAGCTTTATATATGATAATTTTATTTACACAGACATGTACAAAATCTGCGACACTGGCATGTCGATGTTATCGATCAACAGTTACTATAAACTGAGATCTCATCAGGCAGAGTTAGAATCCGATCTTAACCTCAGATCATATTTGGAGAGAATGAAGTGAAGGGATAGAGAAAGAGAAGAAGAAGGAAAGAAATTTAACATTTCAAAAATTAAGGCCGTTAAAAAATTAAAAATTAAAAAATCTAAGAAACAAAAACAGAAAACAAAAAATCTAAAATCTAGAATCTGAAACAAACAGGGCAAATAAATAAATAAATAAATAAAAATATAAGGTGGAAAGAGGAACAAATAATGATGAGGGGAGAGGTGATGGGAAGGTAGACACATAGAGGAAAAGAAGGAGAAAGAGAGGGCGTCTGTTGATTCAGATCGAGAGGGAAGGAGGGGTGGTAGACATGCACGAATCAAGTGTCAAAAAAACAGTCGAGTTTATAAATGTATTTTTCCAAGTGAACTGTAATATTGTGTATATGTGTGTATGCGTGCGGGCAAACTGGTCAGATGTGTCTGATTGTAGTGGTGGTGGGGCAGTGATCAAATGTGTCGCGATTCTGGGTTTAAATTGTCTTTATAATTTGTCTGGAGTTAATTTGCTTACTATGAATAAATAAATATATTCGTTAAATATAACAGGAATAGTAGTAGTAATAATAATAATAATAATAATAATAATAATAATAATAATAGATACCCCTAATAATTGAGGTGAAATAATGAAAATAATAATAAATGAAGTATAATAAAAATACTAAAAAATATATAACTAAAGAATAACTAGAAAATGCCGGCGTTATTAATTATTAATAATAATAATAATAATAATAATAATAATAATAATAATAATGGTAATAATAATAATAAAAATAGTAATAATAATAACAAAGACAACGATAATAGTGGTCAATAATATTTAAGAATTTATAAAAATAATAGTTTAGGAAAGAAATAGAATAATTAAGAAATATTAGGAATCCTAGGAGGTAGTGATTATCATAATAATATTAAATAATGATAAGATAATGTTTGCCGATATTATGATATGGGTTAATGGTTGCAATAATGCTGATCATATAAAAATAGTGGTTTAACAGACAACAGTAATCAGAGTGGTAATCCCAGTAATCTTAACAATAGTAATGATGATAGTGAAAAAATGATAATGAAAAATTAATAAATAATAATAGAAGTAGTCATAATGGTGGCAATAATAGTAAAATGAAAACCGTAATAATAATAATAATAATAATAATAATAATAATAATAATAATAATAATAATAATAATAAAAATGGCAGTGGAAGCAAAAGTAAGGTAACGGTAAAACATGGCAATATCAATATTATTATTAATAATAGTGATACTGTTAATTTCATTGCTGCAAATAACAATAACTATGATAGTAACATGAGACATGATGTCACCACTGATAACAATAATTATCTTGATAAAAGTACAGAAATGAAAAAATGAAAAATAAAAAATAAAAAATAATTCAATGTCAAATAATTAAGTTTAAGATATTAATAATAGTAGTAATAAATAATTGATAATGATAATCTAAAAATAATCTAAAAAATATAATCTAAAAAATCTAAAAAATAATCTAAGAAATATAGAAATATTAATCAATAAATGGATAAGCATAAAAGGGGGTATTTAAGAGTAAAGAAAAATACAGAGGATGACAATTAGTGTTAATCGTTGTGGGTATGATAATAATAATAATAATAATAATAATAATAATAATAATAATAATAATAATAACAACAATAATAATACCAACCAATACTACCGCTTACAGTACTACTACAAATAATACTACAAACAAAAATGCTACTACTAATAAAAATGATAATAATTAATAAAAGGTATAAGATGATAGTTGTGTTGACAAAATTTTCAGTTGATGGGGAGGTGAAGTTTTTATTAAAAAAATTTTTTTTTATATAGTAACAGCCTAAGGGGTTATGAGTGGATTACTAAGAAGGTGTAATCTATTATGCCTACAGTTAATTGATGTTTCTTGTTTTTTGTTTAGAAGTTTGCCCCTATCACTAAATTTAATTATTTCAAGTTTTTCTGTTAGGCAAAGGTAGCAAGGTGAGTTTAGGGAACCACAGGTGCTAGTTTTTCTAATTGTGTTCCAGGTTACTGTTGGTGATAGGTTATTGTTGTATAGTTCCCAGTAATATATAGAAAGTGAGGTTCTTTTTTGATATGTAGGGTTATTAAAAGAACACTTATGTCCAGTATATCTTTTTTTGAAGGTATTACCAGCCATACCTATGTAGAATTTTTTCAGGGTTGGGTTTTCTTTAGTAGAGATGGTTGCTTGATATACTGATTGGGTTATTTGGCAATTATGTTGTAATGGGCATTCTTTTTTGTTTGTGCAGTTACAGGCCTTGGTATTTGCTGTTTTCGTTGCGGTAGTTTTTTCATTTAGAATTTTGTTGTTATGTTTTTTTATTATTTTTTCTAAATTTTCATCACAGCTATAGCTTAATTTGAGGGTGTTTTTATTAAAGATTTTATGCAGTATATTGTTGGGAGGGAAGTGTAGATTAATTAAGTCTAAGAATCTTTTACTGAGTCTGGTTTTAACCATGTTGTTATATGGAGGTGTGAACCAGATAATTTTTCTACCCCTATTTTTGCGTCTGTTGTTGTGAGGTGTAGGTTTGGTGAATTTAATTTGGGTGTTTTTGTATCCACTTTGCTTTAACGCTTTATTGTAAAAGTCCTTATGTTTGTTAAAAATTTCTTCATTAGAGGAGTTATCACTAATTATTTTTTCGATTGATCTGGGGATGTGTTGAATAATGGTGTTTGGGTGGTTAGAGAGTGGGTGGACATAGATCGGGTTGGCATTGTCTTTAGTATACGGTTCATAAGTTTCTTTATTTAAGTTGAATGTTACGTCTAAAAAATTAACTATTTTAATGTAAGATGTTATTTCTACTTTGAGATCTAATCTTTTCATTTCTCTAAGGATAATTTTTTTACTCTTTCACATTTTTGTCCATTTGAGTTCTTTACTATTAGTAATCCGTCATCCCTATATAGGCCTATATCTTCAATGCTAATGTTTTTTGTGAGATTATATAGTATGTAAAGATCAACTAGATCAGTGACTTCTGCTGAGCCCAGGGAACCCATAGAAACATCAAAAGATCCAAATTGATTACTTTTAGTCCATTGTTCACGTTTACAGATTAGTACTGTATTTCTGCATTTTCTAATTATATTGATTTCATCTATAGAAATATCAGATAGAAGTGTGGCAAAATCGATAACGTTTTCAAAAAGTTCTTTAGATATAGATGGGTAATAGTTAATGGATGAATGAGCAATCAGTTTTATTTACTATTTTAAGGAACCAGTTTATTGTATCTGCAGTGTTTATCCATTGATTAAGTTTATAAAATGTTTTTATCTGCTTATTTATTCTTTCTAAAATTTTTTTACTAATTTTCCCTATTTCCTGTCTTGTGGGGTTAATAAGTCTAGTGGTTGGTTTAGTTTGGAAGTCAGATTTGTGATCTTTGAGAAGAATATATGCTTCTTTTTCTTTTAGTTTACTTACTCTATCGCTGATCTTAAGTTTATCTGTGATAATTTTACTATCGGTATTGATGTTGTGGACTAAATTAATATTAGATTTTTTGTAGTTTTTTGTGATGTTATTGTCAAGTAATTTGTAGTATTCTTGTGTGGTTAATTTGTAGAAGTTTTGAGTTTTATCAGCTTTAGTTAGTATATATTTTGATCTATTAATTTCCTTAACTATTTTGTCTATTTTCTTTTGAAATGGGTTTTTTTGGTGGTGAAATGTGATGTCCCTAACAATATTCATTAAATCTATTTCGAACCCGTCAAGCTGTTCAACGTGGGGTGCAGTTCCTTGATTTTTAAATCCATAATAATCCCTCGATTAGTTGCATGTAGATCTCTCCAGGAAAAAGCTAGCTTTCCACTTCATCCTCCTCAAAAGTTCTTCAATCTTCATAATAAGTATAAGAAGATAGTTCCGTTTGTTGGTAGTCGGAATGTTTTTTAAGGCGGTATTAAAATTGGTTTTTTCCATGTATGCGAATTATTAATCTTTCCACCTTATATTTTTATTTATTTATTTGCCCTGTTTGTTTCAGATTCTAGATTTTAGATTTTTTGCTTTCTGTTTTTGTTTCTTAGATTTTAATTTTTAATTTTTAATTTTTTAACGGCCTTAATTTTTGAAATGTTAAATTTCTTTCCTTCTTCTTCTCTTTCTCTATCCCTCCACTTCATTCTCTCCAAATATGATCTGAGGTTAAGATCGGATTCTAACTCTGCCTGATGAGATCTCAGTTTATAGTAACTGTTGATCGATAACATCGACATGCCAGTGTCGCAGATTTTGTACATGTCTGTGTAAATAAAATTATCATATATATATATATATAAACACACGCACACATATAAACATACATATATATATATATATATATATATATAAACACACACACACATATAAACATACATATATATATATATATATATATATATATATAAACACACACACACATATAAACATACATATATATATATATATATAAACACACACATATACATATATATAAACACACACACATATAAACATACATATATATATGTATATAAATATATATATATATATATAAACACACACACACATATACACATACATATATATAAAAACACACACATACATATATACATGTATATATATAAACACACACATATATATATATATACATATACACCCTCAAATTTAGATGTCCACATATTTTGCCCCATAAAGCATGAAAGAAGAATAGGGGACTTGTTGGCATATGTTCCCCTACAATAAAAATGTGTAATTCGCCAAAAGGGTACACACATTACAAATTAGGACCGGATGTATTCCAGACAGCAAAGCAAGGGAGGCAAATGATTGGCCAGCCAATCACAAACAAGAAACCCCTGTTGCTAGGCCAAGAGCCGTAAAGTCAGCCCACTCAGTTTGCAGAGCGGATCTTCATCCGCCCCTGCAATCAATCAAATTGGAGAAAAGCCTGTTGCTATGCGAATGGAAGGCCATAGACAGGGAGTGGGAAGAGCCCCGCAAGAAACAAGGGAAGAGGACGTCCTAAGATTTGCTGCTCACAAAGCAGACAAATCGAAAACAATATATCCACGTACACAAAAAAAGTTGGATTCAAGATTTATCGGCCTCAAAATAACAGCGACGAACTTACCGCTGTCTATCGAGCGTTAACAAGGAAAAACCCAGTCCGACAAAATTGATGATAAATACCTCAACAGACAATGCCAACATTTTCCTTTCTGGATACGAGATTAAATATATATTGCCACGCTAAAAACAGGTCTGCAGAAGACGGACATCAGTATCTAAAATTCTGTGAAAATATCTTCCCCACAGCTGTCAATTAATGATTGCCGTTCAGAAATCGAGGGGTCGCCAGTTCTCTTTACTCGCTCAACATGTAAACTACCATATGAAAATATTGTAAAAAGTATGTGTCTTATGAAAAAAGAAAGAATTCCATATTTAATTCGTCCCAACTCTGAACTTTCATATTTTTCAATCTTGTCTCATAAATGATCTCATATTTGATTAACCACCACGGCCTTATCAAATTCAGTCCCTCTATTAAGAACTCCCTTAAAGCAGAGAAGAACTTTTCATTTGTTCATTGAAATACGTGTCTTAAGAAAAAAAAAAGGAAATTCATATTTAGTCCGTCCCAAACTATGAACCTTCTTATTGGCAAATTTGACTCTGAAATAATATCCTAGTTGATCAAACATCCCGGTCTTATCAAACCCAGCCCCTCTATTAAGAACTCCCCTAGAGCGGAAAATAACTTTTTGTTTGATCGTTTGAAATAATAAACACTTGTTATGTTTGCATAATATCGCGTTTTTGTTTATTCTTACAAGTGTCTTATTAAAATGTTTATAAATTGAGATTCTGATGTGTCTTGCTTTCTCTCGCATGAATTACTTGCTTGTCTCCCTTTGACTGTTTTAGAAAAAAAATTAAAAGTCGTTTTCACTAAGAGTGAGTCTTAACAAGTGACTCACATGCCCTGGATAAAACACGCATACATGAGCCGCGTGGTGTGAGAGGGACGGGGGAGATACCACTGGTGTCAGCCTAAAGCATGATGTTGTAGGCTTTTTAAAGTTTTCAGTTATAGCGTTTTGTGTCAGAGGCTTTTCAGCATTTCTGGATCTATGCATTGACGAGGGAGGGTTCCAACATTTCACATTTATAACAGTTTACTACAAAGTTCAATTTTCAAATGATATCCCAAATAAAGAGTATACACAAAGGTATTAAAGTTGTTGCAAGGCAATGTCTATTTTGATATATATATATATATATATATATATGGGCCTGGCAGAATGATGGTCCTGTTTTGGAATGCAAAAATTTTTTAATCCATGCAATTATTCTGCCCTACCCTGTACATATAATTTTGGGTTAATTGAGACAATAAGGCCATGGCCCAAAAATACTGTTTTCTTTTAGTTTGGGAGCAAAAGAGAAACCTAATACTTGAATTTGGTCTATAAACTGCAACTTTAGTCAGATATTATCTTCATGCATCAATTTAAAGGCTTCAAAATCACATTCAAATGTACAAGGCTACAAAGTAATAACCATTTGAGGCCATTTTTATCCCATTATTAGAGATAAAAAAATGGCTATACAGTGTGATGTGGCAGTGTAAAAATATAAAAGTGATTTCAAATGCCAATTCAAAACTAATTTTATTGTATTTGTTTTCAGTAATAAATTTCTCCGGTCTACATGTGCTTTAACCTTCGTCCTTAAACTTGATTAAAGACCGTATTTTGCTTTGATGTTAATTATTCTACTACGAATAACTTTACAGAATCTGGAACAAGTAAAGTTTACAGTACTTTAACAAGCTGCCTTAGCGATAAAAGCGTTATCTAAATACAGGGGTGAGCCCAAGACTTGAAAAAAGATAGCAATTCCTCTTGTGTTACTTATATAATCATGATCACGTCTAGCAAATCCTTGTTACTTATATAATCATGATCATGTCTAGCAATTACACTTGTGTTACTTATATAATCATGATCACGTCTAGCAATTCCTGTTGTTACTTATATCATCATGATCACATCTAGCAATTCCTCTCGTTACTTATATCATTATGATCACGTCTAGCAATTCGCCGTTACTTATATCATCATGATCACGTCTAGCAATTCCTCTTGTTATTTATATTATCATGATCACATCTAGCAATTCCTTTTGTGCTACATATATCTTCACTTCATATCTAGCAATTCTTCTTGTGTAACTTATATCACGTCACGTCTAGCAATTTCTCTTGTGTTACTTATATCATCATGTCACGTCTAGCAGAATGTGTCATTACATTATTGCTATTATTATCAAAAGATGAATTGGTTAATAAATTTAGTTTTCAGATCGAGAAGAATTTCTTTAAATCTTCATAGTTAGAAATGCATTCATAATTTTGAGTTTAAATTAACTTTTCAATAATATTAACATCGATATTTTATTATTATTAGTTTAATCAAGTAACATGCTTGCATAAAATAAATTTTTATGAATCAGCATTGTACGACCTTTGACTGGCTCAATTGTGTTTTTTTTAATTAATTTATTTTTTATTCATCCCAAACAAGGCACACTGCCACTGAGGCATAAGGGACTACTATGAAATAGGTGTCAGATGTATAGGGGTATCCGAGGTAAGGAGCTGTGCAGTGAGATGTTTGTTCACATTATACTTATGTGTTGTTAGCATTGGTTCCCCAGTTTTTTTTTCTAGAATCAGGTACTTACAGAAGAGACCATGTAATGGTTGCTAACATCCATTGAAAAAAATATTATTTCAATTAATACCTTTTACAGTTGCATCGAATGCAATCATCATCATCATATTCGGTTTAACGCCCGCTTTACATGCTGGCATGTGTTGGAGGGCTTTAAGAAATTGATTGCCAAACTAACCTATTGGTCGGGTCATATTTAAACTACATAACCTGAAATGCGACATATTTTCTTTGGAAGTCATTTCCTTAGTTGAAGCGAGATTTTTATAGGTCGGATGCCCCTCCTGATGCCAACCCAGTTAGGTGATGGGGACCAGTGTTTTTATTGAGACACTATCTTAAGGTGATTGCCTACTACGGTTAAAAGGTGCTTCTCCCGCCTTTAAATATATTTTCATAAGAAGAAATATAACAAATAAAATAATTTTTAAAGAATAAAAATTGATAAAAATTATTTCTATTTTGTTGAGATTTGATAATTTCTTCAATATTTCAGTGAATCGATACAAAAAAATTATAGTCTGTCGACAAGTGCTAATTTGTTTCTTTTGATATACTTACCTTCAAACAATATGTCCTCTAAACAATAACGGCTTCTCTGTTCAGGTCTGTCTTTAGAAGCTGGAAAGATAACGGAAAACCCGAATAGCTACAATTAAAATTTATAGGCTGACATCAAGTATCACGGTTATTTATGTTTGGTTGTCTTGTTTTACGGCATATCAACCCTTTTCGGGTTATTTAATGCCGAATCTGGTCATTTTGGTGAAGGTTTTTATACTTCAAGTTCTTTATATCTTCAAATGTTTAATCATGGTTTTTGGTTTGGTTGTTTTTGTTTCACAGCATATCGACCCTTTTCAGGTCATTTAATGCTGAATTCGGTCATTTTGGTGAAGGTTTTTATGCTTCAAGTTCTTTATATGTTTAAGTATTTATTCATGGTGTTTGGTTGAGTGAAAGGGGGAGGGGGGAGAAAGAGAGGAGAGGGAAGAAGCGGGGAGGGAGGGAAATTGTTTTTTGTTTTGACTTTTGCAAAACATGATTGAGTTTTGCAAAGGAAAAAAAAACAATAAAACATCAATGTTTGGTGCATTTTGAGTCATGAAGTCAATAACTTCAAACAACCTGATTTGGTAGCGCCAGTAGGTTCTATTTGACCCATAGATTGAGCCCTTACAGGAACTACCACTCCGGACAAGTGGACCTGGGAGCAATGGCAACTAAGGGGCAACTCCACATTCCCCACAGCTCCCAAATGGATGCCTCACCACTGAATGTCTTTTAAGGTATACCCAGGACCTATAGAAATTTATGTTTTGTTGGAAATTTCTTCAATGAAACCCGGCAGCTCTTACCTACATCCACATGTAAACATGCACGAGGTGGCATGTTTAGTGGATTGCATAGTTGCAATGCATACAAATAACAGACTTGCTGTGAGTGAGAAATATTTAACTAAGAGAAGAGAAATCACCCAAGATATGGGAAATATCTCTAATTTGAGGTGGACAACCAAGAATTCCATTTGTCCACTTGTCAGAAGTAATTGTTCTACAGATGTTCCCTGCTGTGGTTATGACACACTTGAGTTTTTCCAAAAATAATGGTCAGGATACGGGATCCCCTAGATAGAAGGTTTTTTATGTTCATAGATTTACAGCTGATTATCTCGAGTTGTCTTTTTCTGGTGTGGTCCCAGAATATCTATATATATTCCAGCAGATGAGCAGGGAGGAGGGGGAGAGTTTTTGTTTTCTGGGGTGTGACAGTTAGTTGGCTCTCTGAGTGTTTCATGGTCAGTGGAGATTTGTGTGCCTCTCAGAGAGAGAGAGAGAGAGAGAGAGAGATAGAGAGAGATGTGCTCTGAGGCTCTCAGCTAATGGGTTGTGTTAGGTTGGGCTTGTATTTTGGTTTGGTCTGGCTAAGAATTCTTATTTGCAAATCTGCTGTTTAGTAGAAGAAAACGAGTATCATTGTAATCTCCAAAAAATAAACCTTTGTTAATTGTTTTAAACCGATGTTGTGATTTTATTTGGCGGGAGAATTCTTCTGTTGCAGAAGTGACTGAGAAGCAACTACTTTAGACCAGCACAATGAGTGGACGATCACAGTCTGTGCAGTGAACACATACAGATGCATGTTCACGTATGCGTAGATAAAAATGTGATTGTGAGGAGCTCATCAAGCTTTGGTATATTCAACCCTGTCACTACTTCGTCTCTATTGTAACAGGATATCAGGTCTGGCATATAGTATCAATTCAATGTTTGAAGAAAGTTTTTTTTTTACTCAGGTTTTTATCCATTGTTGAAACAATTCTTCGAAGACAGTAAACCAACTCTGGCTAGACGTAGAAATAGTAAAATATTATGGTTCATTCGAAGTTTCTTGGATACTACTTTGACTTGTTATCTATGAATCATGAATCTATTTTGGTATGATATCTACTATTATGTGGTCTATACGGTACAAAAGCAAGGAAAACACTTTTCCTAATTGATTTCAAAAGATGTGTGGTTAGAAAGCTTGGAACCTTAACCCGAATGTTCAAAGAAGAGACCGTGCGACACTTCAGCAAATTATTATTCAATAAGAAGTCGCTAAAGGCTCAGTAATCTATTCCAACAAATGGAGAGATTATGCTAATTTGAACCAACTCAATTTCCATCATTTTTCCATTAATCTTCAGCAAAATTTCATCGATCCCAACACTGGAGCATATACACAAGATTATGGCTTGATGCAAACATTTGTATATTGAAAAATATGAGAGGTGTACGATGTAGATATTTTTTCCTTGTAGACAAACTAAAGTGTCACCGTTTCTTGCCAATTCACATGCAGAGAGAACCTCAACAGACTGGCAATTGGAAATCGGTTCCATCAAAAAGTAGTCATTAAACAATCATTATGCTCTCAATAATCTGCCCAACACACACGTTTGAAGTAACAGCAACAATAGTTATACGCCTACGCATGGAATATTGCTGCCACATCTGTGCTTGTGCACCAAGCACATAGTCCTAAAAAGAGTCTCTAATCTAATAGGTCCCACACTGTCTACCAAGCTACAGCCCCTGTATCATCGCTGCAATGTTGCATTCCTGTGCTTGTTTTACAAATACTTCAACAGAATGTGCTCTGACAAACTTGCTGTACTTGTGCCCCTGCAATATAAATACTCCTGACAAACTGCAAAATCACACCCCTTCAATATAGAGGTTCCTTTGTACTCTAATAACTTCTTTCCTCAAACCGATTTCCTTTGAAACTCCCTCTTCTCCCTGTTTCTATGACTGTACCAATATGCAGAAAATTAAATGTAATGTGAACAAGCATCTCGATGCACAACTCCCCACTTAGGATGTTCCTATAAACATGGCCCCTAATTCACAGTAGCCCTTATGTCTCAGTGGCAGGGTGTCTTGTTTGAGATGAATTGAAGTAAAAATTAAAAAAAACAAACTATAATGACGGTGAATGTGAACAGCTCTGCAACAAAACGCGGCTGTTTTGTGCCATTCATCGGGGTAAAGAGAGGAAATACTTTCCCGGTGCCGTGCGAACCTGGGAACTTCTGGCAGTAAATATATTTGTCAGGACAATAAATTAAGTAGTGTTGGTTCTACACATGATTTGTTTCGTTAACCAATCACTGATGTTTCAAGCTAAATAAAAACTGGTGTTATATTTCGGAATTTTTGAGATGAGGATTGATAATTTGTACTATTTGAACTACTGTTCTCATCTTGGATGTTATTCTCACAACGTTTTGTCTGATGTAACCTCCGACCTTCTTCAGGTGCATCTTGTCGAACTCTGAAAGGAGCTGTGGTGTAACAGATAAAAGTGCTAAGTAATAATCAGTTCTAAGTAATGGTCTTCTGGAGGTTGAAGGTTCAATCCTCATTACAGGGAATACTGAAAATATAATTATAAATTACTTAAGACTTCTACTCAGTCATAGCTGATGGAACAAGAACAAGCTACTCCCATGGATTAAATAACGGGTTCAGTTTGAAATTCCAGACAGATTCACGAGTTCGACATAAAGATTCTCAAGATGCACTTGAAGAAGGTTACATCGGCTAAAACGTTGTGGGAATACCATCCAAGATGAGAACAGTAGTATGAATAATTCAAACAATACAAAAGCTTGTGTATTTTGTCATTCAGGAGCAGGCTGTTCACATTACAGCAAATCTCATATCAGGCAGCGATGCATCAAGTTGTGCTTTCAATGTCTCAGTTGTGTTCGTTATTTATTGGTGTTTGATGTGTTAAGACGACCGGATTCTTCTCAAATGTTGTATACAGGACTAATTTATTTCAAGTTCACGAGAGGTTTTCATTTAAGTATTTTATTACAATGCCGTTCTGATGTCTTCTGAAAAAAAAGTACCTTAATTTATTTTTATTGACAGTGAGGAGAGGTGCATTTTGCTGTTGAAATTTAACGTAAAAAAAAACATGTATAAGATTTTTTGGCCCTGAAATTAATATTAAATCACAGTATAATATAACTCTGATCTGTTATTGCAATTTTTTTAAATAACTTTTTAAAGGTTTGAACATTTAGCTTCATTTTGTTTAAAAAAATTAATTTTCATAAGAATCGATCCGAATTATATGAAACAAACTGTCACATACTATATACACATACATTATATATAAAAACCCATTACGGGTCAGTCCAGCCAATTTCAGTGAGGGCTTGGAATTGATGTTCTCCAAATCTCCTGAAACTTTCAGATTCTTTTAGTAGCATTGAAAGGAGTAAATCCTGAAAATTTCAGCTCAATTCCTTTTTCCTTTCAAATTTTATGGCCTTTTGAAAATTTTCATATCGCTGAAATTTTTTCGACACTGAGGATTTTCTCAATTTTGGAAGCCAATTTTCAGAAATTGTTATATTTAAAAAGGTCTGGATGAACTGCTTTCAATTATGTCCATAGAATACTATAAGAATCAGTTTAATTCATGGTTTCTAACCAAATTGGAAAAAATTTACGGAGCTAACAAAAATGACAAAATTTGAAAAAAATCACCCCAAAAAGTCAAATTTTGAATTGTTTTGAATTTTTAAAGAGTAAGTTCTTGCTAACAATCAACCCAAAATGCTTTTAATGCTTTAAACCTCATAGTATGCTATGAATACTTCCTCAAAAAATAAAATTTAGGTGTTGAAAACAAATAAATTTGAAATTATGGGGTACCAAATATGGCAAAAAGTCTGCAAAACTTAAATTTTACGGACTTTTTTCCATTTTAGAATGGTAATAACTCAGTAACGGTTGCTCAGAACCATATAAAACTATATATTTTCTTGAAGAACACCTTGAGCTCTATTCAAAAATGTAAAATAAACCAGTTTATAAACATCCTACTAAAATCTATGGGACATCAAAGATCACAAAAATTTAAAAATTTTAACTTCTGACGAAGTTCAGAGGCCTGGAACTAGTGGCCAAGAAAAAAAATGGATTCGATTTTTTGATTTTTTCAAAGAATAGACTTTCAGGTTTTAGAAAACTATCATGAGGATGGCAAACAGGGCTTTTACTCTTTAAAATGGTGCTTTCTATCATGGCACTTTTCAATATCCAAATCTGGCCTTTTCTACCATCTGCTTATAGTTTCGCAATAAAAAAACAAGTTTTAGTCAAAATTTTCAACACATTTTAAAGAAATGCTATATATAGTGTAGATAGAATATCTTTCATTGGACAGAGAGATATTAATATAATAAACTTTGATAAAAATAAGAGTCCTAATCAAAATAACTTTCAGCCTTTCCCATAGTTATTTTATCGAAACAGTAAAACCTTCCTGTGCTTCCAGTAGATGGTGTATCAACTTCACAGTACACATCTTCAATTGGAACCCAACAAACGTCATCACGCTGTGGCCAATAAAACTTTTCAGAAGGTCCTTTAGGATGGAGGAATTTTACATTAACATCACCATGTTCATTTGATACATCATTCGCAACACAGAAGTACCAATCTTTATCGTACTGACATACATAAAATCTACCTGGTTTGATGTCTTCAATTCTCAATTTACAATTCAATTCTCCCTTCAATTCTCCCTGATCAATTACACTTATCTGCTTCGAATGATCTGCAAAGGATGTCTTCTTCATAGTTAGACTCATGGTTGTGTTGTCAGGAATAAATTGGTGATGACTACGTGTACCTTTGAATGTACTTGATGTTGCAAATCGAGATTCAAGAAATTGAGTGTTACTAGCAACCTCCTCAGTGCTCACAAAAAAAGAGGTTATACCATCAATATCTGCTTCAGCAAACTCAAATAACTGCTTTGGTGTCAGAATTTGATTAGAGTAGGGACGTTGAAGGCTAGCATGTGCTGCTAATCTCTTGATTGTGCCACCTACGCCATCACAAGCATTCTTTCCGTGTGATGTGGCAAAGAAGTTCCATTCTGCTTGGAGATCGAAATCGGTAAAATGATACAGCAAGTTTGTCAAGTTCTTAAAGTTCTTGTATTGTGCTGCTGAACCATCGCTAAAATAGTAAACCTTGTGCAAAAATGGGAATTCCTTGGTGATGTAATTCTGGTGAAAATGTTTCAAGAAGCTGAAGACAGTATTAATGTCATAAGTTTTATGATCACTAATGCAGGCATACGATTTATGAGAAAGTTTACCACTTCTATCAACATAATAAATCACAAAAGGGTGTATTGTTGCTTGTGAATTATTCCAGTGAAATCCTTGTGCAGCATCCTGGACCAAGAAGGAATAGTTCTCTGCAAAGTCTAAAACAATAACACATTCCCCAAATTGTAATCCGTCTTTTAATACTTTGAAATATTCAGCCTGTTTTTTTGAAACATAGTGGTGTTCTGTTAGCTTCTCAAACTTACTCATCAAGTTATCAATGAAATCGTCGAAATCAATTTCCTCTTCAACAATCTGACGTCTGTCGGTACTGACCCATTGACTATAACCAATTGTTTCATCTGGATCAAATGTTTTCAAAAGTTCACACCTAAGGAAAGACTTTAAGACAGATGGATCTGGGCAATTATCACAATGTCCCATCATACAGTTATATCTCTCGACATCGCAGACACACATTTCTATTATCTGCTTGTAATTATGTGATGAATTCATTGCTACCAACATGAGTTTTACATTTTAATGATAGGTACAGACACAAACATTGTGGGTACCTGCTGCCCCAACAGGGATGCACCATTTTGGACGCAACAGTGCAAAAGTTGAAAAAGCAATTTTTTTGTTGGGGTTTTCCTTTTTAAAATGGACATGTATCTCAGAAATGTTTGATAAAAGAAGTCGCTTTTGTTTCTTCATCTTTGTCTTATCAGGAAGGCGAATGGTGACAACATCTTTCTTTCCTGGGAGCAAACGACTGATTTCCTCACTTTCATAAAATGCAATAACAGTCTCTTTAGTTTCTTCAGGAATACCA
>OY744522.1:112023225-112213225 GCA_963556195.1 Sepiola atlantica
CTCATTCCTTCAGCCATGGTCGGATAGAATTTTTAAATAATTTTTATTTTTATTGTTAGTATCGGCTGTGATTGTGATGACTGAATGTTCAACTTCCATTTAGAATTGATCGTTACTTAACTTTATCCGTTGTGTAACTTCTACCCAGTCATGAATAAGAGAATGGGAACAATCTACCCCCGTGGATTAAATAAAGGGTTCAGTTTGAAATTCTGTATAGATTCTTGAGTTTGACATAAACATCTCCGAGTTTGACACGACACACCTGAAGAAGGTCAGCGGTTACATCGGCCGAAACGTTGTGAGAATAAAATCAAAGATATGAATCGTAGTCCCTATTTACTTACTTTCTCAGGAGGGTAGAGTTAAACACAAAGTCGATTTTGGCACTCTAGATTGGGACAAAAATAAAAGTTGCCTCAGTCTAGACGGATTTTTCCTTCACTGACCGAGGACAGAATAAATGAAATGTAGTATCAGAACAGATACTACACTTTGCTCCAGGGGCTAAGATGAAAATAGTATAAAATAAATAGATAAAGTCGTGAACCAATTTTAGTTTCTCTTTTGCTTGCGGTTGTTTTGTTGAATGTCTGGGGGAAAGATGCATTCAATGGCTTGTCTCTCCTGTGCGTTGATGTGAGGATGCCATAAGTCCATGAGGAGCACGATGCGAGGTCCGTCTTGGAGAGTTCCGTGATGATGCGCACTGTGCAGATACGAGTCATCGAAAAGTATACATTCTCCCGATTTCCAATCGTGGAATTGCCCGCCAACGGTCAAATAACAATTTGAAGGGACAAGTAAACCTGTAAAGAAAAAGGGGAAAAAAAGGTGAAAGAAATTACATGACGTTTATTTCAAGACAAGTTGGATTCTTTTCAAAGAGGAAATAAAAAAAACTTTACGAAAACACAGAGCACAACCTGCCAGAAACATTGACTTCCACGGAATGTGCTCTGACGAACTTACTGCACTTGTATCCCCTTAACGTAAATACCCACGACTTGCAGCAACATCACACCCCTTCACTGTAGAAGTAACTGTAGATGCCGGAAAACCACTTGATTTTGGAATTCCCTCCCTGATTCCCTGATTGTACTAACATGCAGAAATTTAAATCTAATGTGAACAAACATCTTACTGTCCAACTCCCTACTCAGGATGCCCCTTATAAATCTGGCCCCTAATTCACAGTAGCCCCTTACGTCTCAGTGGCAATATGCCTTGTTTGGGGAGAATAAAATTTTTAAAAAAATACAATAGAAAATAAATATTTGATTTGAATTATTCATACTAGCAAAAATATGCTCCCTCTGGCCGCACATTTTTGCTAGAATATATGACAAATAAACATACGCTATACTGTCTCATCCCACAAAGAAGGAAGTAATTCTTGAGAGGATGGTATCATGACAAGAGATGGTATCATGTCAACTGTCAGCAGAACAGATACTACACTACCCCCTCAAAAAAAGGAGAAGGTAATCCCTAGGAGAATGGTATCATGATCACAGAAAATATATTATACTACACTCCACTCCCCTCCCCTCAAAAAGGAGTAGGTAATTCCTGGGAAGATGGTTTCATTACTACAGAATAGATACTACACTACCCCCCTTCCAAAAAAAAGGAGTAAGTAATACCTGGGAGGATGGTATCATAATAACAGAACAGATACTACATTAACATCTCCATGAATTGAGCATTGAAAAACAATAGTGGTATAGTTTTGGCTTTGGACAGGCAGATACCAAATCTCCATTATGAATAGATTTGAACTAGTGTTTTCCACATTTTCTTCTTATATAGGGTAACCTTCACACACATACAAAAAAAAAATGCCACCCATGTAGTCGTTAATAGAATCCACAATCCTTTCTGTAATTCAACCATATTTGGTACAAATAAACTTCAGCCTACTTCTGACATGCCCACCAAGTTTCAGTCAGTAAGTTTTAGGTTAGTGTGGAAAATTGTCACCACTGTAACGAAAGTGTGTCCTTATATCATGGAACGGCGATAAAACGAAGACTGTTGGACATTCATGACTGAAACTTGCTGGGCAAGTCAAGCATGGACTGAAATTTATTTGTACCAAATATGGTTTGATTGCAGAAAAAATTAAATTTGATTATGATTCCACGGGTAATATATTTTTTTGGGGGGGGGGGGGGAGGGAATCACTGTGTGTTTAGTTTTAGTTAAAATCATTTATAAAAATAAATTTAAATACTAAAAACAAAACTAATGGAAATATTTACATGATGAGAAATTTAATAACAAAGCACAATATATTATCTAATACATGTGTTACAGAAAAGTAGTTAATGGAAAAGTTTAAAGTCCGGAGGAGGGGGGTGGGCAAAGGGGGGCACCTAAGGGAAGTTATGCAAACATCATGATTACTGGGTGGAGCCCTCTTCCTCATCCTTAGCCGGCAAGACTTGAATAAGAAAAGACGTGTTTTTGCAGCACATGTCGGGCAACTGATGTAGTGAAATCTCTCTCTTCCTCCCTCTCACACACAACATGCAAAGTTTCTGTTCTGTCCTTTGAATAAGACTTTTTATAAACTAACCAACAAATTATGGCGTGGTTTTTTATTAACGAATGAAAAAAGCAACTGAGTCTCACAACTATGACGATGGCGACAGTGGACGAAAAAGCAGCCGAGGCTCATAACTATGATGGCAACGAGACAACCAACTCGCATACATAAAGGACTTTATCCACCCATCAGTACGGAAGAAAGTGCTTAGAGCAGGTGACCATGTTTTAGTCTGGTGCAGGTGAAAACGAAAAATAAAACAATATGAGATAGACTTTTTTTTTACTAATGAGTCACCACTTATCAAGACCAAAATCTGCCTAATGGATAGATTGTCGGTTTAATGATGAAGAATATTATGAAAGGATTGAAAATTATTAATGGAATGAACAAAGTTTGATTACTTATTGGGACGGTTTATGGCAAGTATTTGTTGACACTGGATTTTAAGACGGCCATGTTGTAATTTGCGAGGAATAATGTGTTCCACAGGTGGAGAGTTATTAAAAAGAAACTGTCTATGGAAATTCCGTCTGATGCTAGGTACACTGAGGAAGAAAAGAAAGTTCTTTTCAATTGTGGTAGAATGATGTGTTCTTGCTGAACAGAACATGAACATAAAGCCACAGAGTATACGAGCAAAAAAAACCCAACCAATTTAAAAGATCAAATGACAGAGTCTGAGCGCATATGTGAAAAAAGAAAACTTAGAATCGCTCTCTTTTCTCTCTGACTACCAAGCAGAGTGGACGTCTCCTCTGTGCACCTTTGGTTTCACGATAGCCCGGACACAAACAACAAAGACAGATTTTAAAGTAGATGACGCAATCCAGCCAGTTTAGTGTGCAAAAATAGGTAAATATAGTGAAATTCAATTCAATTTCAACTTGTGATAACTCATTTATTTTTTGGGTTATTTTGATAAAATTTTGATGCAAATAAAATTTGATCTTTTCTCTTTATAAATGCACAATGCTTTCTCTCGTGCCATTAATAATTTGTTTTCCAGGTTAATCAAGTTAGGTTACTATTTTCTATGATGGACGATTGATTTTTACTGTTGATGTTTTTCAACTTAATGCGCACGATATTGTGTGTCTATGTATACAAAAACAGTTCCATTTTAAAGAAAATGGACTCTCGTCAATATGGTGATTTTAATATAAGGTTTTCTTACATAAGTTGTCTTCCACAAAAGAAAATCCAAGTTGAAAATTTTAGCGAATAAAATTTTGACCCTATTATCAAATTGTTTTTTCGTCTGGTCCAAATCAGGTTTTTTTTTATTGATTTACTGTTTGTATAACTACCTTTCGGTGACCCTCTTTGCCGACTCCAAACTGCTCCATTAACTACTTTTCTGTAACACATGTATTAGATAATATATTGTAGTTTGTTACTAAATTTCTCTTAATACACCATCATGCAAAATCTAGCTTGATCTCTACTGTGCTATAAATCATATCATGAAGATTCAATGTGTTAGCTGTTGAAATGAATCTTATATGAACAGTCAAAGTTCTGTTTCTGTGTCATTTTTGTACGTTTTTTCAAGAGTTAATGGGATTTTGCCAATGTTTAGACTGGTTTGATCGAATAGTTATTGCCTCCATTACGATTTCATTTACCACAAGATGACATTACATTTGTAAGGACTTTTCACTTGTTCAAAGTCTGCATTTTTAGTTATACAATGTGACAATTGACTACTGAACCAATAGCACACATCATCATCATATTCGGTTTAATGTCCGTTTTACATGCGTTAGAAGACTTTTAGAAATTGACTTCCAAACTAACCTATCTCTGGCCATATCTTTATTTATTCCCCTTTCTTAAAAACAAAACAAAACACAAAGACGACAAATTTTCTAATTTCCAACAATTTTTGAATAGTCATAATTCGGTGACTAATTGTGTTACCAAAATAAATTTCATACATTTCTTTATGGTTTGCAAAGATCTGTGTGCGCACATTAAAAGTTTTTGAATATAATGAAAATTAATTTTTGGTTTAGGATACCTATTTAAAGACACAATAAAAAGTTTATTTTCGTAATACCGGAAAGTGAGTGATTCTTTCACTCAACACAGAGAATCAGTATTGAATAAACAGAGAAAAGTTCAAAGTCCACAGAAAGTGACGGAAAAATCAGCGTTACCTGATTAACTGGGAGATAACGTGCATCAAAGTACAGATATATCGTCGTTATGAACTTTGTGTAACCTAAATTTTAGCATTTGTTTTGAAGCAGAATGGGCGCGAGGTAAATGGTTATAGAAAATAGAAATATTTACGAAAAAACTTTGAACATAATGGATCGCAGGAAACGCTCGGTTGGTACATCTTGTATAAAATATAGAATTTAATTTTAGCTTTATAGATTTAAAGAACCTATGGTTTAAGTAGAACTAACTACCAATGATTAAAAATGAATTTTTAATTTTAGTTGTTTCTTTTTAAGGAAGAGAAATAGAGATACAAAAAAAGGCAGACACATTCAATCGAAATATTTTCTTTGATAAATTTATTCATAAGAAAATTAAATGAGAGATGTGAGTAGTCAATTGCAAAAAAAATAAAAATAAAATCGAGATGAATTTCACAACCTGCCCTGTGTGTGTGTGTGTGTGTGTGTGTGTGTGTGTGTGTGGCCACGAGCACCGTAATAACCCAGGCTAGTTAACTGAGTCGAGTTTTTCTGGTGACATCATTGATAGTGGTTAGTAAGAACTACTATCAATGAGGACCGGAAGTGCCGAAGGCGCTAAGCCACATGTGTCCATCTGTTTTCAGCAAGTAATCAGAACGAGCAGACTCATGCTCAGAGGATTATTCATTCACTTGGAAATCATTGTTAACTTGTTCCTGCTATTATGACTTTATTCCCCTGCCAAGAATACGGCTTGTTCTTTTTTTAATTTTTTTTTAACTTAGTTCATCCCAAACAAAGCAAGTTGCCACTGTAGATGTATGGGCCCACTGAGAATTAGGGTGAAAGTTATGGGTGTCATCCTAAATTGGAAGCTGTGCAGCGAGATGTTTGTTCACATTAGTTTTAAATTTCTGCATGTAAGTACAGTCGGGAAAACGGAGCAGGGAGGGAGTTCCAAAGGCTGGTAGCTCGAGGAAAGAAGCTATTGCCGTAGAAAGCTCTCCGGCATCTGGGGACCTCCACAGTGAATGGATGGGATTTAGCTGATTGTCGAGTTGGTTGAGTGTATTTACGTCGAGAGGGCACCAGAGTAGCAAGTTCATCAGAGCATATTCCATTGAAGTACTTGTAAAACAAGCACAAGGATGCAACATTGCGGCGATGGAACAGGGACTGGAGCTTGGTGGATAGTGAGGGACCTATTAGATTAGCGACTCTTTTTGGAGAGACTAGTGGATCATGCACCAGCCCAGATATGGCAACAATACTCCATGCATGGGCGGACGGTGGGTTTGTAGAGATATAGGATACTGTCAGGTGTGAGAGGTTTTCTAGCTTGGTAGAGAGAGCCCACTTTCTTTGCAGCAGCCTTGGCAATGTCTTCTATGTATTTGTTCCAATTCATGTTACCTGTGAATGTTAGGCCAAGAAGTTTGAACGTTGAACCTCAGGTAGGGTGTTATTTGCCATTGCAATCGGTGGTTGAAGAGGTTTCATATAGTTGTTGAAAGAAAGGAGCTTTGTTTTAGCAGCATTAAATGTTATCATTTATTTATGACCCCATTCTACTACAGACTGGAGGTCATTTTCTAAGGATTCAGCCATTGCCTCGGATATGTGCACGTCTGTTTTACTCACATGACAAGAGTAGAGCGTGGTGGTTTCAGCAAATATACGCATCTCAGACACAATGTCATCAGGGAGGTCGTTTATGAAAATCAGGAACAATAAATGTCCAAGGATCGATCCCTGGAGTACACCCTGGATCTTTCTTTTGGATAGGAAGGATCTAATTATATTAAATATTCGTCCAGTAATACCATATGAGTGAATTTTTAGGAGGAGCCCTTTAAGCCATACCTTGTCAAAACTGACTGATGGGGGCGATAATTCCGAGGGTCAGTTCTATCTCTAGCATTCTTGAAGACTGGTACCACAGAAGCAAGATTCGGCAAGGCATTTGGTGTACAGTTTAGAGAGGACAAGGGCCAGTGCAGCAGATCATTTCTTTATTACTATTACTGGTATAAGATCAGGCCCACATGCTTTGGAGGTGTCGAGGTTTTTTTATGATGTCTCGGATAAAGTGATGGCCAGGTCATCAAGTGTGGCTTCAATCCGCAATGGGAAATTTGGGAGAGAGTGGTTTGTTGAGTTCAAAGTGAAGTTTAAGGCGAAATGCTGAGCAAGTAGTTCAGCCTTATCAGTTGCCGTGCAAATGACATCATTGTGATTGAATAGCAAGGGAATTGTTGATTGCCCATTATTCACCACACTATTGAAAATTTTCCAGAAATCACAAATACCTAGTTTCTGTGACTGAATGCGTTTTCTGGTCATCTCTGTATACCTTCTCTTTGCTTCATCTATTACAGTCTTACAATGATTTCTTGACATTATAAGTTTTTGTCTATTTGTAGTTGACTTGTGGCGGTTGAATTATCGGAGTACTTGCTGCTTCTTAGCAATAGCAGCTGCACAGTTCGAGGTGAACCATTGTGGAGAGTGGGGCTTGCTGTAGAATTTTCGCATGTGGACATGTGCTCTAATGACCATTTTAACCCATTCGGTTAACTCATTTGTGCACTGATCAGCAGGGAGAGAAAAGGTTTCACTCCATGAGGCGTCTATGATGGATTCCCAATCAGCCTGCTTGTAGTATCTCATCGTTTTGAGCAATGGCTCATCAGCTTTGGGACGATATTTTAGGGCGATATCAATCATTACCGCAAGGTGATCAGCGTTTCCGAGCAGGCTTTGATCATTCGTCGCACAAGTCTCAGGCAGTGAGGTCAAGAACAGGTCGAGAAGTGAGGTTTGCTGGTTGACACAATCAGGAAAAGTGACAGTCTGTGAGAGAATGTGCGCTATGGAGAAAGTATATGTGGAGTTGCCAGCTGAGTCTGTATAGCTGGAGAAACCAAGCCAGTTACGGTGATGTACATTGAAATCCTCAAATACATGTATTTGGGCACTCGAGTCAAGTTAGAGTGCTGTATCTATGCTTTCAGTGACAGAGTTAAGCAGGGTACAGTCCTATGTCGAAGGAAACCGGTATAAGAAATATAAGTAACTAACGCTGTGCTGTAAGGTTAATCTAAAGCACATATAGGCTTGATCATCTGATTCTAGCCTATGTTCTCTAGTCAAGGAGAGGGTGTTCCGAACATAAAGTCCTAGCACGTGCATATGTTTGTCAGAGTCTTTACGGTAGAGTGAGAGGTATTCAGTCATGTCAAAATGGTGTGAAGAGATTGAGGATTGTTGGTTTGTTTCACTTAGTGCTAGGATATCCGAGAAGTTTACTCGAGGAAAGGCTTCTACGTTGTTGATGTTGGTTCTAAGCCCCCGGATATTTGTGAATGCAAGCCTCAAGGGCAAAGAGGAAGATGTTTTTTGGTGGGTGTCTGGTTTAGGTTTATTTCTTTTTCTTTGTATTGCCATTTTGGTTTTAGATAGAGTGGGGAGGGCAAAGTGGGTGCTTGTTTGGTGCCAATAAGCTCACACAACCAGACCATTAGTCAAGACTTTATCCATGGGGGTTGTAGCCTCGGGAAAGCCCACCGGAGATAACTGTAGGGTCCCTTTCCATGTGTGACATGGCATGTACAGTTACCCATGATATTATACAACTGTTGATGAAGCAGCCACTATTAGCGCTACCTAAGAGTTAGGTCTGCTGCACTACTAGTCGGAAATAGCAGCCAGACAAGCTGTCTAACCTGTACCCTCAACCTGTCAGAACAAGAGCGACCCAGACTAGTCATGTGACACTTAATGACAAAAAACTTTCCCCAAGTTGCCCAGATAGACAGAAAGAGAGATGGTGTTCATTGTCTTAGGAAACAATGTGAAGCACTGGGTGTCTTTGAAGTGTCCCTGCACTAGTACCTCTGCACCTGGCTAATAGACAAAGAAGATAAGTTTACGTGTTACCTTCCAACTTTTCAAACGTATTTCCTTTTTTTATAGATGTCAAGCACGAAAGAAAATAAGAAAATTACAACATGGCAACATTGCATTAAAGTTCGATTTTCAAGTCTTAAAAAACTAAATTAGAATTTTATTTTGGCTAAAAAATACAATTTAAGATTAATTAATAAGTGTCATCCAAAATGTGTGCAAAAATCTAACGAAATAAGCGAGATATTCAAATAATAATATATTGTAAATAAACTGTCAATTTGGAACCCGCCCCCCAAAACATGACTGTTTTAATTCATTACAAATTTTTAATATATTGTAAATAAACTGTTCGTTTTGCAAACACACATTTTAATTTATTTCAATAAATGTTCTATTAATTAATTATTTTACATTATTGATTTTGTCTTACTTTACTGAATTCGTAATCTTTAATGTTTGATTTACTTTTCATGTTTGATTTACTTTTAAGTTAAAAAAAATCAAGAAACATTATTTATTTATTTTGGAAATGAGAGCAACTCTTATCAAATTATTCAGCTAAAACTAATGATAATGAAATGTTCATATAAAGAATAAAACTGCCTACGAATAGGGATTTGTCTTGTCAAGAGATATTTCCATGCAGCATTTCATTCGATGTAGATCAGGTTGTTATAACAATCAACTCAAACATTAAAAATAATCCGGAAAGAATGAACGTATTTAAAGAATGAATATTAAATCAGACACATTATTTTTCAAAGAAAAATTTTTGTTTTAAAAATTAACAAATTTATGACAACACCATTTTATTAGTATTAATTTAATTTTTGCTGTGTAGCCTATGCAAATTACACGAAATAATACATTTGCACTAAGATTTCTAATAAAGTAATGGGTTAATTATATTCTGTGATCGTTAATTAATAAATACTGAAAATTTCATTAAAATTGGTTGATTTCCTGAATTTTTAAGTAGAGGGAGGGGTCAAAATGCCATAGTTCAACAGATCTCGTTTGTTACTTTATAGCATGACGTCATTTTTCAGTGATCTAGCCCGGTTATATTACAATGGTTTTAACAATTTTTTTGTCTAAGGTTTTTGTTATCCGCAGATGTGCAAAATAGTGTGCAGGTTATTTTTTTTTGTCGAATTTTTTTCTTTTTACGTAATGATTTTTTTAAAAATTCGGTTTTTAGGCTTTTCGTATTTTTTTCACATTTTTCTTTAAAAAGTTAAAGCATTGTCCAAGTCAGGTGGGAGTATTAACAAACCGTGCTCTTTGTCATTTTCGGTTGCATGGGCAAACTAGTGCGTTCAAAGTTAATTTTGGCATCGTTGCTAGGACATGCTGGGGTGCAAAGGAATGGAGGGCATACATTCAAAGGACGAGTGTTTCCAAATCACACACAAAAAAGAAGGAAATACATGCAGTGCAAAAAAAAAAAAAATGTTTTAATATTATATATTGAGTTCATTACTTTAGAGAAATTACTCTAAAAATGTATATAAGGGTGGAGGGTAAAAAATAATAAAACGGAATTCTCTCGCAACATGATAAGTGTACACAGAAAATTTTTTTAAAAATTGGTTCGGAAAAAAATGCCAAATCAAGTGGTAGGTAATTACAGAAAAAAGTGCCAAACGTATTTTTTTGTAAAAAAAAAAATTGTTTGGGAGGAATGAAACCTTGCTGACATTGTAAATAATAAACGACCACACATTAAGACATTACCAGATTATTTGTGCCTGTGTGTCATCATCTGTAGTTGAATATAAAAATATTTAGGTGCTTTTTACGAATAGGTACCCAGAAATTTGTAGTCGTGACTTAAGCAGAAGTTATAGAAATTGTCGTTTTGGAGCCACCTCGACCACATATAAGGCCAGATTTTTCCTTCAACTGAATATTAAGTCCAAATCCACGAAAGAACTAACATTGACATTTCTCCATCCCCATCGGCCCCTCTGTAGAGCCTTGGAACGCTGAGAATGCATTTTTTAAACTCACGCACACACATACACAATGCATTAACTCTTTCACTGTCTTACGCATACGCACACTAAAGACCACACACACATACTGCTTGAATCCCCTTTCAATGTCATCTGCTGATTGAAAACAAATTTATAAACTTTTTAACACTTCATACATTTCTCACTGAACTTTCTAATATGAAAACAAATGATGATTGACTCTATTTAATAAATTTCACTGAAATGTAATTTATGTAATTGAGTGAGGAAGTTTTGATTACGATTTTTCAGACGTGTGGATAATTCACAGCCCTTAAATTATCGACCCAGGCTTCCTCGATATCTCAACTAATGAATTCCCCTTGTTTGGCAAGGACACTCAAAATACTAAACAATTATTCTGTTTCCCTATCTTTGTAGACTTCCATTTTAAACATTTATAAAATATCTTTTTTGTGAACTTATGCTTTTGTACTCTTTATTTTGTTTGTTGATCATATAACATTTCTCTCGCTCTCTCACACATTTGAATATTACTTAAAACTGTTTTCTTTAAAATGTTTCTATAAACTTTGCTCTCCTAAAATTTCTCCCCCCCCCCCCAAAAAAAAAGCGTTGACATGAAAAAATGCACAATTCAGGAAGAAATCAGCGTTTCATCACACACTATTGTAGATTGGATGAACTTTATCAGCAATAAAAAAGTTATCTCCCTTGCATGCCAAAGTTTCAGCGTTTAAATTACACTTAAAACGTTGTTTATGGCCCCAAATTCGGAATAGCGGTTTGTAAGAAAGTTATATCTCTCAGCTCGGTTACGTTCTATTCAAGAACGCTATAGCTAAATAAAATAGAAATTAAGTTTCGATTCAAGTAAAGAAGAAAAAAAAAATGTATGAGAAAAGAATATGCAAAAGTTCTTCTATCTAGTGTTTCAAGGGAAATAACTCTTGCTTTTCGTTCAAGGGAGATAATCCATACATTTAAAAAAAATTATTTTAACAATTATACTATACATTTTTAATTACAAACAATCAGTCATCGTTTAAAAGAACATTGCTTGTTTGTAATTGAAAATGTATAGTATAATTGCTGAGGTTATATACAAGTTTTATATGTTCATCTTAAAGTGAAAGAAATATGGGGTCACGTGATCTGTATTGATGGACGTAACTGCAAAAAAAACAACAACAAAAAAAAAACGTATTAGGGCTATGCGAGGGACTAGCTGGACTTTACTAGTCACCTGCAAGAATTTCTTTGGCGGCGGCGAACAAAACACAATTTCTTTGGAAACATTATATGGTAATAGAAAATGTTATGACGTATAATAAAAAGTAACGTAATTAAGAAAAGAAAAGAACTTTCGGCACATGTTCGTCTTTAACCACTGTCCGTTTTTCACAACTTTTTACTGACCATTTTTTTTCTTTTTTCGGTGTACACTTACCTATCAGGCTGCTAGAAAATTCCGGGGTTTTTGGAAAAAAATTTCAAATATTTTACATTTTAGGACGGAGATCAGTTTCCAATGTAAATTCAACGTAGACTGAAGACCCTCTTTTTGACCATCTCAATTTAAAAAAAAATCTTTTTCGGTGTACAATTACCTATCATGTCAATAGAGAATTCCGGGGTCTTTGGAAAATAATTTTTAAAAATTGAGATTTTAAGACGAGGGATCAGTTTCCAATGTTAATTCAACGTAGACTGATCCCCCTCTTTTTGACCATCTCAAATTTTTAAAATTATTCTTCTGCTTACAATTACCTATCATGTCGCGAGAGAATTCCGGGTTTTTTGGAAAGAAATTAAAAAAAATTGAGATTTTAAGACGGGGGATCAGTCTTGTTCGTCTTTCACCATAGTCCGTTTTTCACAACTTTTTACGTCTTAAAATCTCAATTAAAAAAAAATTATTTAAAAAAAACCCGGAATTCTCTCGCGACATGATAGGTAATTGTAAGCAGAAGAATAATTTTAAAAATTTGGGATGGTTAAAAAGAGGGGGATCAGTCTACGTTGAATTTACATTGAAAACTGATCCCCCGTCTTAAAATCTAAATTTTTTGAAATTTCTTTCCAAAAACCCCGGTATTCTCTACTGACATGATAGGTAATTGTACACCGAAAAAGATTTTTTTTTTAATTGAGATGGTCAAAAAGAGGGGGATTAGTCTACGTTGAATTAACATTGGAAACTGATCCCCCCACCTAAAATGTAAAATATTTGAAAAAAATTTCAAAAAACCCCGGAATTCTCTACCAGCCTGATATATATAACAAATAACTGTTACCAAACGATAGAAAATTTAATATTCTATCGATTTGTTAGTTTTAAACTTTTGGAACCTATTTGTAAGTTTTGTTATTTCAAAGTTTGTTTCATTACTTTCACTTAACCGATTTCCACAAACAAAAATAGCCGTCGATTTTTTTTCTTTTTGAGATGGTCGCTTATTTCAGGATTAAAAGATTATAAAATAAAACTTACCCTAATCCAACTGGAAACAACCCTCGGACTTAGGGTTAGTGGTACCGTAAACCTATTTATTCATTTAAAAAATACATATTTTGTGCCTGAAATAAGCGGCCACTTAAAAAAGAAACTCGACCGCCATTTTCTTTGACAAAATCGGTTAAGTGAAAGTAAGAACACAAATTTTGAAATTACAAGACTTACAAATAGTTTCCAAAGGTTTAAAACTAACAGGTCGATAGAACATTAATTTTTCCATCGTTTGGTAACAGTTATTTGTTATAGATTTGCTTCTTTCCCTCCTTAACTTGGGCAAGAGGCAAGATGAAAGATCCGGATTCAATCTTGTATAATATATGCATGTTTACTGACTCAACATATTTTGTATTCATCATCATCATCATCATCATCAGCATCATCCGGTATTGGTATTTAAGGTGCTTTAGGTGTGTTGGACTACGGACAGAGCAACACCAGGCAACGTCTCACACCTGCTCTCCATGCAATCTGATCCAAAGAGTTGATACTAGTCATGTTGCAAGCAGTCAAGTCACTTTATACACACTCAAGCCAGGTTTTCCTTTGTCTTCCTCGTGCCTGAGGTATCAATAGGGGTGGGACGTAATGGGTGAAAATTTCAGATTCATGGGAGTAGTATTTTTTTGTGTTCATTTATACATAAATAACACTAAACAATCAAACATTTTGAAAATTTTGCAAAATTCAGAAGGTGCAGGCCAAAAATAGCCGTTAGGGCTCCACGGGACTCAACATCCATCATTTTTCGGTGAAAAAGTGGTTTCATGCGACATTGCAGGTCCTAAAACATTCTCAAAAGCTATGAATGGATATAGATGGTTAAATCTGAGAATAGTACTTTAATTTAGGACCATATTCAGGCTGTGAAAGGGTTTTCATGAATGTAAAATAGCCAAAAACTAGTGCACCTGCACCTTCTGAATTTTGCAAAATGTTTCAAAATGTTTGATTGTTTAGTGTTATTTATGTATAAATGGACACAAAAAAATACTACTCGCATGAATCTGAAATGTTCACCCATTACGTCCCACCCCTAGTATCAATGCATGTTATTGAGCTGATGCAGGAGGTGGCAAAACCATCTGAGATGCTGAGCGCGCAAGACATCCAAAATACTACCAATCCCAAGCTTCTGATAGAGCACGGTTGAAGGGATTCTATCATGTAGTTTGCTGCCACACATCCACCTGATCATGGCATGGTTATTACACTGAAGCCGTTGCAGAAAGTCAGAAGTGTTTGTGGCCCGTATCTCACTGCCATACAAGATGGCGGAACGAACACAGGCTAAAAGGACTGTGCCCAGAGTCTTGTTTTCATAATTCTTTCCGGACCATGTTTGTTGCATTGATGTAACTGTATTAATAAAATTTATTTGAATTATAGAGAAGAAGTTTGTCCTTATAAACAAATGAGGGTAACCTGTCTTCTTCATATCCAGCAAGGCCAGAACCATGGATATTTACATAACAACCCTTTTCCTCTATAAAACAAGCTTTCTCAACTATCTACAAAATGGCGATTCCGACAATCTTCTCCCCTCTACAATCCAAGAAACGTTCTAGGTGACAAAGATGTTGTTAGGAGAAATTAAGTACACATGTTCATTGGTGATCTAACGGGAACCGCTGGCGTTGTGTGTGTATATTAAGCATGCCTGTTTTGTTAGTGAGAGAGTGTATGAATGAACTGCCAGCGGCGTGTGTGTGTTTCACTGGGCATACAGAAGTTCCTGTGTGTCTCTTGTTATATGTGTGTTATTGCAGAGAACCTTTCGGGCCCAAAAGGATCAGGCAGGATTATGTCGTACACACGTGTAATGTCTCTGGAAGAAAAATAGGAAAGAGTGAGAAAAACGCTGTGTTTGGGGTTTTATACCATGCACAAAATTTTGAGACTATTTCTTGCACTGTGGTGGGTTGAAAGAAACTACTGCATTTGTCCAATCGAGAGTCAATACGTAAAAAAAACATTCACTACCACTGCTACTTCTAACAACAACAACCCCTTCATGAGGCTCTCCCTGCAAAAACTAACATCATCAGGGCTTTCGGACTGATAATCACAGATAAAAGTTATCCTTTACATAACGTCTATTGGCAAAGGTACATTACAGTTAACAACGAAAAAAAGGGGTGAAAAATAACAAACATTCAACAAATAACTGTTACCAAACACAAGAAAAGTTACTTTTTTACCTACCTGCATAATTTTCTTATGAAAGTGTTTTAAGGTTTATTTATTTTAATATAAAATTCCGTTCAAATCGTCTTTTGTTAGGGTGATAATCCAAAACTATGGCTGCGCACCGACATAAGCTGAAATCACTGAAGTTTGATAGATGGGTTTTTCGTCATTTTTAATGAAAAAAACAAACAAAAAACAAATATATAATAAATAATGGTTCAAAACGAAATAAAGTTTCCTTTTCTACCTAATTGAAAGAAGAAAATGTTGAAAAAGAAAAAGTAATCAGACTTCTGTGATTTCCAGAAAGTGGCGGCTGCCATTTTGGATTATCACTCTAACGAAAGACAATTTGAATAAAATTTTATATTTAAATGAATAAACCTTAAATCACTTTCAGAAAAATAAAGGATGCATGTAGGTAGAAAAGTAACTTTTCTTACGTTTGGTAACAGTTATTTGTTTTTTCACCCTTTTTTCGTTGTTAACTGTTATGCACCTTTGCCCGTCTATCTTTAGAAAAGACTGAAGATGAAAGAACATGTTAATCTACAACCTCAAATCGACAATTTCTTTTTAATTTTATATAATTAGTAGATTCTGTTAATAAAATTCACTAGAGTTCTTACCCTAACAATACACCGGCTACCAATTCAAGTATAACGTGGTTGAAAACTATGGGAGACCCAAACAGAAAAGATGTTTTTGTTGTTTTATCTAAGAACTGTTTCCAATTATTCAAACTTGGAATTACCTTCCTTACTCCCTGTTTCCCCAACAAGCAGAAATTTAAATGTAATGTGAACAGTGGCCTTGTTGCTGTTGAGCTGAGGTACAGTTCAGTTCTAAGAGGTGCACCCTCCAAGGCTTTACTTTCTCTCTGAGAAGGGGTTAGTTTATTGCTGATCGCCTGAGGCGCCCCTACAGGGGGAATGCCAACAGGGCTGCTCAGGAATTTTTTGTAGGCCAGGTACACTGACTTTTCAAAACCGACCTAACTTTGTGTCTAACCTCCTGCAGAGGAGGTAAATAAACATACCACAGTAGTCCATTACGCTTCAACGGCAATATGCCTTGTTTGTAGTGAATAAAAGTTTTTAAAAAAAAAAAAGGGTGAAAAAAATATATATAATTACTTAGATGTGAATGACAAAGAAGTAAGTGAAAATTATATTGTTGTTAAGCAGACTGCTTATTTTGTAATACTTTTAAGCTACGGCCCATTTGGTATAATGGTTAGTGTGTTCATTATAGGTCGAGAGACCGGGGTTCAATCCACGGTTGAGTCATGACAAAAATAAAAAGGTACTTTTTGCTAAACAGCATTATAAAAGGTGAGGATCAAGGGTAAGTGGAACAATCCATGAAAAAAAAGGAATGGCGCCCTCCCCTACATTTCAGTGTAAGAGTCAATGAAAAGGGAGCCTTTGGTTTGCTCTTAACTATAGTCGATCTATTTATTTAAAGGTAATTTATAGAAGGCAATACAATGCAGAGGTGTAACGGATAGACACGAACTGAAGCAAATTAAGACATAACGGTAGAAATGAGTTTTGTAGTTTCCACCTTTTTATTAATACAATATATATATTTAATATATTACAATCTTACTTGCATCAGTGCGGTTCAATGGAAGTTCTGTATAACATGATATTTTGAGAAGAAAATTTCCCTTCTTCAGATGTGTGTTCAACCTTAATCCAAACATGCATAGGAAGTCCATTGCACGTTTGGATTAAGGTTAAACACACATCTGAAGAAGGGAAATTTTCTTCTCAAAATATCATGTTATACAGAACTTCCATTGAACCGCACTGACGCAAGTAAGATTGTAATATAATATATATATATATAAAATAAATATACTGTATTAAAAATATTGTATTAAAAAGGTGAAAACTGCAAAACTCATTCCACCATTATGTGTCTTAATTAGTTCGTGTCTATCCGTTACACCTCTGCATTGTATTGGCTTCTATAAATTACCTTTATAACAATGCTTCAAGCAAACTACATTAATCTCTTACCATTGATTTATTTTTATGCCACGCCACAAAATTTTAAATTCTCGTTTCAATTACAGTTGAATGACTCCATCAAAAAACTCACCTTTTGGGCAGATTATTATCGCAAGACTACATTGCTGCAGCGAAATGGTTATGGTCAATATAACTTTAGGGAAATCCGAAAAGAAATGCTGCTAGACACTATTTCAAAACCCCGTTATTATCACCTAAAACTATGGTTTCTTTTTGGCAGAAAATGTTACATTTTTTTTTATTAAAAAAAAAAATGTAACATTTATGTTGTTTATACTAGTTGGAGTCGATTCAACATGGCTGCTTCCGTTAAAAATTTACATCACAAACACTGAAGTATTTTTACATCACCTGTTTCTTTTCGGATATTGTTTAGTGAAATTTATTTTTGAGGTGTGATTGAAGAGAAAATAAAAATGTACTGCCCTATACAGGGATCGAACTCACAGTCTTTAGATTATTAGACTTTCGCTCATTCCCCTCCTCCCACTATTTCTCGTCCCATTTGCCCGTTGTTGTCACCTATTATATAATGTTCAGTAGGCATCACATGTATAGACTGATAGAAGCGCATACACTGACATCATGATTGATTATTATTGAAAATTTTCTCGTAAAAAACACCAAAAAAGACAATATAGAAGACAATTTTGTTTTCAACAAAATTGCTGAACAGTAATTGAACCAATACCAAATGCTGAACAGTAATTGAACCAATACCAAATGCTGAACAGTAATTGAACCAATACCAAATGCTGAACAGTAATTGAACCAATACCAAATGCTGAACAGTAATTGAACCAATACCAAATGCTGAACAGTAATTGAACCAATACCAAATGCTGAACAGTAATTGAACCAATACCAAATGCTGAACAGTAATTGAACCAATACCAAATGCTGAACAGTAATTGAACCAATACCAAATGCTGAACAGTAATTGAACCAATACCAAATGCTGAACAGTAATTGAACCAATACCAAATGCTGAACAGTAATTGAACCAATACCAAATGCTGAACAGTAATTGAACCAATACCAAATGCTGAACAGTAATTGAACCAATACCAAATGCTGAACAGTAATTGAACCAATACCAAATGCTGAACAGTAATTGAACCAATACCAAATGCTGAACAGTAATTGAACCAATACCAAATGCTGAACAGTAATTGAACCAATACCAAATGCTGAACAGTAATTGAACCAATACCAAATGCTCGAAAAGAAAGAAGCAAACAAAGAAGAGAAACCATGTTGCATTGTATTATTTGGACTATTATTCTCATCTTGTATTATTTGGATTGTTCGGACTAATGTTCTCATCTTGGGTGATATTTTCACAACGTTTCAGACCTTCTTCAGGTGTATCTTGACAATGGCTCTTATTTGTGAATAGTGGAAAGAATGTTTTTGTTTTTTTTTCCAAGAAACTAATGTCGTTAGAATTCAAAATCTGTGATATTTTTATGAAATGGAAAGAGCGTCGAGTCGTTTGCATTTTCGTATTAATTCGGGTCAAATAAAAAAACAAACACCCAAGATGAGAACAGTAGTCTGAACAATTCAAATAATATATATTATTAATCCTCATCTAAAAAATTCAGAAACATTCTCATCTTGGTTGTTATTTTTACAATGTTTCGGCAGATGTAACCTCCGGCCTTCTTCAGGTGCATCTTTTCGAACTGAACCTTTTATTTAATCCACAGGAATAGATTGTTCTCGTTCTGTCAGCCTTGATCGGGTAGAACTGTTAATTTGTATGTTATTCTTAGTTATTATCACCTGTATTATCGCCAATCCTTACGGATTGAACCTTCTGGAGATTGAAGATTCAATCTTTAACACAGGCGATAATAACTAAGAATAAAATTAAAATAATTAATACTTTTACCCGGTCATGGCTGATGGAACAAGAACAATCTACCCCTGTGGATTAAATAATCGGTTCAGTTCGAAATTACGTATAGGTTCCGAGTTCAAAAAGATGCAAATTCACCTTAATAAGAAAAAGGTGAACCAACGAATACTCTGTATTCACCTTAATAAGAAAAAGGTGAACCAACGAATACTCTGTATTCACCTTAATAAGAAAAAGGTGAACCAACGAATACTCTGTATTCACCTTAATAAGAAAAAGGTGAACCAACGAATACTCTGTATTCACCTTAATAAGAAAAAGGTGAACCAACGAATACTCTGTATTCACCTTAATAAGAAAAAGGTGAACCAACGAATACTCTGTATTCACCTTAATAAGAAAAAGGTGAACCAACGAATACTCTGTATTCACCTTAATAAGAAAAAGGTGAACCAACGAATACTCTGTATTCACCTTAATAAGAAAAAGGTGAACCAACGAATACTCTGTATTCACCTTAATAAGAAAAAGGTGAACCAACGAATACTCTGTATTCACCTTAATAAGAAAAAGGTGAACCAATGAATACTCTGTATTCACCTTAATAAGAAAAAGGTGAACCAACGAATACTCTGTATTCACCTTAATAAGAAAAAGGTGAACCAACGAATACTCTGTATTCACCTTAATAAGAAAAAGGTGAACCAACGAATACTCTGTATTCACCTTAATAAGAAAAAGGTGAACCAACGAATACTCTGTATTCACCTTAATAAGAAAAAGGTGAACCAACGAATACTCTGTATTCACCTTAATAAGAAAAAGGTGAACCAACGAATACTCTGTATTCACCTTAATAAGAAAAAGGTGAACCAATGAATACTCTGTATTCACCTTAATAAGAAAAAGGTGAACCAACGAATACTCTGTATTCACCTTAATAAGAAAAAGGTGAACCAACGAATACTCTGTATTCACCTTAATAAGAAAAAGGTGAACCAATGAATACTCTGTATTCCCATTAGTTAAAAAGAATTAACTGAGATTATTTAATGTCTGAAATCTGCTGACTTAAGGAGTCGTGGAAAAGATGGAGAAAGGAAAGAAGTGAGAGTAAACGTGCAGTGATTTGTGAGCCGCATTATTTTTGACTGAGGAAACAAGTCGATTATTATTTTCATTTTAATCCAGTGAAATTAAGCTTTAACGATTCCATTGAAATGGTTCCCTGATCGAGTTTCAAACTTTTTTCAAATACCATGATGCATTGTTTTCAAATTTGCGCGAGTTAATGAAACCAATTAATAATGATTACTATCTAAAAAAAAATAAATATATATTTTGAAATCTGGTAATTAGTTAATTTTCTATGGTTTGACTTGGTGGACAAGTTTGGCATAGACGGAAATTTATTTGTACCAAGGTCATTCCATTTTTTCAATGCACTCTATTACTTGGCTTCTTTTTTTTTTGTTGTGTTGTAAACAATATTTTGATACAGAGTTTTAGTATCATCATATGTTTAACGTCTGTTTTACATGCTGGCATGTGTTATACGGCTTTTTGAAATTAATCTCCAAACTAAACTGTAATGTAAAAAGAAGACACGAATAGAAAAACCTTTTCTAAGGCTTTATTCAATTAATTCAAAACTACAATGCCAACAAAGCAAGAGGCCAAGAACGTATATATGGTAAAATAAAGAGAACGCATTTAAATTAAAAGGTCACGTGGACAAGAAAACCCAGTAATTTTACTTTAACGGAAATATATGCAAGTGCACGTAATCCATCTCGTAATCCCAAGGTGCTGAGTTCAATCCTGGGCAAATGCAGCTGAAGAAATATAATATACATAACATTCTCCCCCACTTGTAACAGAGATTGTTATCAGAAAGTTTTATAAATCCAGACGCTGGACTGGTTTGCGAATCCTGCTAGACCGGCGGGGAAGTAGTTCACTATCAGAAGCACCATATCTCTGGGAAGGTTGATTCTCTGAATTCTGATTCACTAATTCATTTTCTGTATAACTTTTCCTAGGTGAAGGAGTATTTGTGGAACTTGTATCAGGCAAAGGGCCCATGTCAGGTAGAACCTTTTCAGCAGAATCTTGAGATCGACCCGAGCGTGGAAAACGTGCTAAATGTCTTAGTGCTACTGAATCTTCCCGGCCATCATGATATCGTATTCTTGCATGTGTAGGGTTAGCCTCGAGGAGTTCCACTACCTCAACGATCGGGTCATATTTACTCCTGTTACCAAATCGCTTTAATAACACCTCCCCAGGCTCACAGAGCCAAACAGGTAATGCAGTGCCAGTGGAAGAGCGCCTTTTAAAATTGAACATGCGTTCGTGAGGCGTAGCATTTGTGGAGGTGCATAGTAGAGAGCGAATAGTTTGTAAAACATCCTGTAGAACATCCTGCCAAGCGCTAATGGGTAACCGTTTTGATCCCAAAGCTAATAAGATGGTGTTCCAAATAATGCCGTTATAGCGCTCACATTGGCTGTTACCTCTTGGGTTATACGCAGTAGTGTTACTGGATCCAATTCCAAGTCGCAGCAAAAATTGTTTGAATTCCTCCGACATAAACGAAGTTCCTCGATCGGAATGGATGAATGAGGGAAGTCCAAAAATAGAAAAAATATTCACCAGGCACTGAATCGCGGTTTGAGAGGAGCAATCACGACAAGGGAAAGCAAACGGAAATCGACTGTATTCATCGACGACTGTAAATATGTAACGGCAACCTGATGAAGATGCCGGGATAGGTCCTTTGTAATCGACAGAAAGACGCTGGAATGGAGCAGTAGAACGGATAAGAATATTATTAGTAGAAGTAAAGAATTGGGGTTTTATTTTGGCGCAAGTAGTACATTGAGATGTCACACGTCGGATTTCATCAAATGAATATGGCAAATTTTGTGACCTTACAAAATGCCAAAAGCGTTGTACTCCAGGATGTATTAAGGAATCATGAATTGATTTTAGTTCCTCCAAGGAAGAAACAGCAGCACCACATACTCTGGATAATGTGTCAGCGACAATATTTTCATTCCCGGGACGGTGTTTTATATCATATGAAAAGGGAAGAAGTTCCATTTTCCACCGTATAATTTTATCGTTTTTAATTTTTCCACGATTAGCAGGTTTAAACACAAAAGATACGGCTTGTTGATCAGTAATAATAGTAAAATGTTTCCCAACAATGAGATCTCTCCATTTACGAACACATTCGACTATGGCATATGCTTCTTTTTCGACTATATGAAGTCGCATTTCAGAGAGGTTTAACGACCGAGAAAAGAATGCTACAGGTCTCCCAGCTTGTAAAAGAGTGCCTCCGATAGCCTTTTCTGAGGCATCGGTTTCAATAATAAACGGCAATTCATCATCAATAACTTTTACGGATGATTCAGCAATGTCTTTCTTGAGTTTTTCGAAAGAATTTACAACTATAGGAGGCATAGGGAATTGTTTATTTTCGACCAGTGGACGAATTTTGTATGAATACTTAGGTATCCATTTCGCATAGTAAGCAAACATACCAAGACACCTTTTTAACGATTTTGAATCGGAAGGGGGAGGCATTTGCAAAAGAGGTCTCAAACGCTCTGGATCAGGTTGAAGAGTTCCGTTACAAATTTGGTATCCAAGCACGTTAATAGAACGAAGTGAAAACTTTGATTTTTCCCGGTTTATTTCGAGGTTGTATGTCGAGGCAGCTTTTAAGAAATACTCCAAATTGACGTCATGCTCCTCCTGGGTTTTACCGCAAATAGTTATATCATCTATATACGAGAAGGTTCCAGGTAATTTGTTATCAGAAATGAAAGAATTCATAAATCGTTGAAAGGCAGAAACCCCGTTTGTGACCCCCATGGGTATTCGTTTAAATTGGTACAGACGGTTTCCAGCCTGAAAGGCCGTATAGGGGCGATCTTCAGGGCAAATTTCAATCTGATAGTATGCTTTGGACAAGTCAATTATACTAAAGATACGATACTGGGCTATTTGGTCAACGAGATCCCCAATTCGTGGCAAGGGGTATGCATCAAGTAAGGTGAAACGGTTAATAGTTTGGGAGAAATCGACTACCAATCGTTTCTTTTTATTAGTTGACGAAGTCACAACAATTTGAGCGCGCCACGGAGAGTAACTTGGTTCAATTATATCATCCTCAAGCATTTGTAGAATTTCTTTTTCAATGAATCGAGAGTCCTCCGCACGGTAATTTCGGGACCCAGTAGCAATAGGTTTGCAATCACGGGTCAAGTTTCGGAACAATTTAACGGGTGCACAACTGATTTTGGTTAAAGCGCAGATTTTTAGAATATCCTGAGACCCTCCAAAAGAAATAGTGATACTCTGGTGTAGTTTTAAGAAGGGCACTCCGAGTATAATATCCATACAGGAATCAGGAAGTACTGTGAAGTCAATTTCTTTATATTCGTAACCATTGAAGATAACGTCCTCAGTACAATATTCAGATAACTTGAGGGAAATGGCCGATGATGCCATGGAAATTACGGAATTCCGTTTAGAAGTAGACAGTTTCATTGTTTTAACAATACGAGCACTGATAAAGTTATCAGAACTGCCGGTGTCTATGAGAGCAGTTAATCGTTTACCCTTTAATTTTACAATTTTAGTAATAGGAGGGAACCTATCATCATCTTTAGCACGGGCTACTATAATAGCTGAGGTGGAACGTGAAGGTGTAGACGTGGTAGAACGGCAAACTTTGGCAAAATGGCCGAGTTTACCACAGTTTCGACATACTTTATCGCGGGCAGGACAGTGGCGGCGATCATCCTTAATGTGACGTTTCCCTCCGCAGTTGTAGCACTTTCCATGAGCAGGAAGGGCAGCAGACAATTGTACAGATTCACACTCCATAGGAGCAGTAATAGTGGCCTCCTCGACAGAATCAGTAAACACATTTTTAGTCGTGGTAGCAGCAACGGTAGGTCCAATCTGAGAAGCGTATGACTCAGCACGAAAATGAGCCTGTTCTAAAGCTCTAGCACATTGAGTAGCCTCCTTGAGATTTAACGTATCATTTTCAAGTAGTCTGGCACGTATTACGGAAGACCGGAGACCACGTATAAATGAATCACGGACAGATTCATCTCTGTAAGTAGTAGCAGTAACATCTTTGAAGCAACAGTCTGCGGAAAGTCGGTTCAAGGCCTGAAGGTACTGGTCTACAAACTCATTTTCCTGTTGTAGACGTGTAGAAAGCAAATGTCTAGCATGAATAACGCTTGGAGACTTATCATAAACACTTTTCAGCAATTCAACAGCATGTTCGAATCCAGAACAACCCTCGATAGTGTCAGCAACGGTAGCACCAATGTTTAAATAAAGGACTTCGAGTTTGTCTGGATTTAAAGAAGCAATAGTAGATAAGTAATAAGTAAAATTACGGTACCATAGTCTCCAGAGCTTGCCAGCCTGAGGGTCTGCAGAAGATATATCAAACTTGTCCAGACGAATAATCTTATCCATGAGAAATTTAGTAAATGAATTAATTGAATAAATTGTAATGTAAAAAGAAGACACGAATAGAAAAACCTTTTCTAAGGCTTTATTCAATTAATTCAAAACTACAATGCCAACAAAGCAAGAGGCCAAGAACGTATATATGGTAAAATAAAGAGAACGCATTTAAATTAAAAGGTCACGTGGACAAGAAAACCCAGTAATTTTACTTTAACGGAAATATATGCAAGTGCACGTAATCCATCTCGTAATCCCAAGGTGCTGAGTTCAATCCTGGGCAAATGCAGCTGAAGAAATATAATATACATAACATAAACCTATCTCTGGTCAAGTCTTTATTTACCTATCTTCACAGTGTGTCCAGAATTAAGAAATATGGGAAAAAAATCCATGACTTTTCTTTCCTTCATTTTCAGAAAGTGGTTGAGGTCTCATTGGAAGTGTATTTGATGAGACCGATCTGGAAATTTTAAAAGATTTAAAACCTTTTCTAAATTTTAGGCCTGGTAACGAATTTGGTTATTTGGGCATAATCGGTTGAAACACACAAAAATGATCATAACTTAGTTTTGAAACCAGATTTTTCATTCATTTATAGCTTGTTAGAAGCATGTTGATGAGACCTTACTGGAAAAAAAACAAAAAAACTATGTATAAAATCAAATTTTAAAAGTTGAAAAATGTTTTTTTCCACCCCTGGGTGCATTGTGTTCTTTCTCTTAAATCCTTCCATGTCACTTCCTCATGTTTTTTTTGGCCTTACCCTTTCAACTGACCCTTCTACAACTGTTCTACAACTACTAACACAAGCACTCTCATCATCATTTGGTGTGTGAAGTTATATATAATTTGCTTAAGTACTATACATTGTGTTAGGGGCAAGACAAAGTCTCCCAGAAAATGTTGCTAAAACGTAAATTTATTTTGTATGAATCAGGATGGTATGACTTTTGACCAAATCGATTGTTATCTGTGGGGTTATCTCAAAAATAATGTCTTTCAAAATAATCCCCAAATTATTCCTGAACTGAAGAGGGCCATCATAACTAAAATAAAGGCGGTGCCAAGAGGGGAGTATGTCCGAGTTATTGCATCCAGGTATGCTTATCATCGAACAACGATAAAACAAAGACTGTTGAACATTCATGATTGGAATTTGGTGGACAAGTTTGGCATAGACGGAAATTTATTTGTACTAAATATGGTTGAATTCCAGAATGGATTGTGAATTTTATTAACGATTCCATGGGTGGCATTTTTCGTGGGGTCATCCTATAGGAAGTAGGGGAAGTCTATGTAGATTAATGAAATTTTGTCCAAAGATTATTTTTAATGTTTAAAATAACAAAACAATAATATCCTGAATTTTAAAAGTTTCAACTTAGCTTTTAATTTGGCCTAAAATAATTTCTTCTACTTGTAATAATTTATATCATAGATGAAAGTGACAATTTTCGAAAAGCCCTAAAATATTTTGTACTGATATTAAAGTGGTGATTATGTGAAACTTTACAAGAGGGCATGCCCCAAGGAAAAAAAATTGACATAAAATAGAAGACTGTGGTGAATTCTGGTGATATCTGAACTTCAAATTTTACATAAATTTCAATTGGAAAAATAAACTTTTTTTTTTAGTAATAAAACTATATTTTTGTAAAATCGGTACAATATATAACAAACTAAAAAGGAAGATCATTTGTAATATATATAATCAATATTAACTTTGGAGTGGAGTCAAATAAAGAAAGGGAAGCTAACATTTAACTGTTTTTTTTTGTTATATCTAATTCTGTGTCATCAATGATGTAGCATATTTATTTATCTATGGAAATAAACTACACCTGCTTTCTATGTTTGCCAACCTTTCCTATCTTACAGCAAAGCATCTTGAATTCCACAGGTTTTCTTTTTTCTTTTTTTTTCTTTTAATGAACGCTGTATCAATCCACTAGTCTCTCCCTCTCAGACAAGGTCCCAAAAAAGGAGTTGCTAATTTAATAGGTCCATCATTATCTACCAAGCTCCAGCCCCATAGCTGCAATGTTGCATCCTTGTGCTTGTTTTACAAATACTTCAATGGATTATGCTCCGATGAACTGGCTGCTCTGGTGCCCCTTCGACGGAAATACACTTGACCAACCTGACGATCAGCTAAATCCCATCCATTTACTGTAGAGGTCCCCAGATGCCGGAGAGCCTTCTACTCCAATAGCTTCTTTCCTCGTGCTGCCAGCCTTTGGAACTCCCTCCCTGCTTCCTGCCCCCCCCCCCTCCCCGACTGTACTGACATGCAGAAATTTAAAACTAATGTGAATAAACATCTCACTGCACAGTTCCCAATTTAGGATGACCTCCCTCCCCTCAAAAAACTTTCACCCTAATTCTTAATAGCCCCTTACGTGTACAGTGGCAGCTAACTTTGTTTAGGGTGAACTATGTTAAAAAAAAAAAATTTTTTTTAAAAGAAAAAAAAGCACACCTAGATACGATGTGAAAAATTGTTAATAACTTTGACACGCTCCTCTCTTGGCACTGTCCTGATTTGGGCTGTAATGGCCTTCTTCAGTTCAGGAATCGTCTGGGGATTGTTTTGATAGGCATTATCGTTGAGATGACTCTACAAATAAAAATCGGGGAGGGATTAAGTTTTGGTGACTGTGAAGCCTATTCAGGATCACATCTCCTACAAGGTGTCCTCGTATATCAGTGAACGGTGATAAACTAAATTCATAACTGAAACTTAGTGGATAAGTCAGGCATAGACTGAAGTTTATTTGTACCAAGTATGGTTGGGTAGCAGAAAGGAGTGTGAATTTAAATAACTATTTCACAGGGGTAGCATTTGGGAGGGGGGAGGGACATCCTGCATTATACTGAATTGTAATAACCTATTTTGTGTTATCTATCGACATGGGCAATGATGAGTAACCCTGCTAGTATGTTTCTGCTCCTCCTCTTCAAATAGAATGATTACCCGGCTGAGAATCATTCCGGAAGTCTTAATATTCCGAAGACCTTGAAGACATTCAGCTATTCTGAAGACCTTGAGATGCATTCAGCTATTTGCTTGCTTGCATTGGGGTATGCTTACAATAGGTAAAGATTTAGTATTGACAGCTGAGGCAGCAGTTTGCTTCTAAAACTACTGACTGTTCCCATCAAGCAAAGGTTAGCATTATAGAACGAATCGGGTGGAAGTGGAAATTAACGTGCAGCTGCAGACAAAATCGCATCTCGACACAAACACAAGTCACTTAGCAAATAAAGAATGAGAGAACAAAAGAGCAAACACTGATCAATACCAGTGACATAGGCGGAAGCGGGGCAGGAGAGAGGGAGAGATTGTCAGAATAACAGTAGGCATGAGTAAACAAAAGCATTTTTCTGTCTATGTATATACATTATATATATATATATATATATATATAGATATATAGTAGGATCAAATATAAACCAAAAGTAAAACTTTCAGTAGATGGAACCTATTGTGAAGAGGTTTAGCTCAATATACGAGATTGAGCAATTGTAGAGATAGAAGAAAAAAGAGCGATAAATATGCGACGATTGTCCAAATTTATTTCAAATTTCAATTGTTCAATGCAAGGTGTATTCAGTAATAAACTAGTGTTTATTATTCTAACACTAGTTTATTACTGAATACACCTTGCATTGAACAATTGAAATTTGAAATAAATTTGGACAATCGTCGCATATTTATCACTCTTTTTTTTTCTATCTCTAGATATATATATATATATATATATATATATATATATATATATAAAGCAAAGTTGTCTATGTGTTGTGGCATCACAGTTAAATGGTTAATCTAAGAAGCAAACTTTGGAATCAGCACCTTCAATTCAATGTCCTTATTGATGTTAGAAGTTCTTGAACCTTTTTTATAACTGATTAAAAATTAAAGTACGTAAAAATAACATCTGAAACAAATGTTCCAACATTGTTAGCCGACCAAACATACTTTTCACTACCAGTAAGAAAAATAAACGTATAAAAATAAGTCAAGATTGATTTTTTTCGTCAAATCATTGTATCTATTTGACATAACTTTTTATTAAAAAAAAAAAAAAAAAAAAAAAAAAATGTAACTTTTCTTTATGTTTATTTATTTTAGACAATCAAACTATTTTAGATCTATGCAGAGTTTGTATCCCTACGCCGAACTCATAAATAGTTTAAGTAGGTTACAAAGACAGCATATTTTCTTTTGATTGGTGGCCGTGTGGATAAAGCCTTCACCTTCAGTTCAAATATTTTATGCAATCTTTCAAGTTTCGAATCTCACATTAGATAATTGTTATTTTTTTTTAATAGCATTCCAGTATTTCCTAGCTAGTATCGATCATCATCATAAACCTGAATAATGCATTTTTTTTAGAGAATTAATTTATTGCGATTGAAGAAACAAAACAAACACTTTCTATCTTGTGAGATTTTAAAAGTTGGACCTAAATAGCATATAAGCTGACATATCAAACTTTGATTCTCACGAGGAAATTCTCATTTGTTATTATTGTACCATGTTATTGGCACTATAATAACGTATTTCGCTACAATTTATTTTTTTTAATTATGTAGTCCTGCGCGGACAACTGGCAATATGGAAACATTTTTCAATCATGACTGAAAAAAAAAAAATCAGCAAGGGGAACAACTCATTTTTAATTGAAAAATATAAAACAAAGAGTTGTCTCCCTTACAACTAATATTTTTTTTCTTTTTCTGTCTAGTTTTTAATTCTTATTTGTTTGCACATTTTTAAAACTTAAAGTGATTTTGCTGCATCCCGGGAAACGTCAGGTAGATAAAACTGTCCCTCTTGCTTGCTCACTTATTATCACCGTGTAGAGTGGATGACGTCACAAAAGTATGCCGTTATCCATTACAACATAGAGAGTTAGAGAGAGGGGGAGAGATTTTTATGATGTTATGATGCAATTAAAGGACGATTGATAAGATAAATAGTGGGAAAGAGATAGAGAGAGGGGAAAAAAGAAAAGTCAAGGAAAAAAATATATAACTAGTATGGCTACTCTGCGTTGCCCGGGGGTATTGACAACAAAATAGAAGAGTTAAGAAGTGTATGTACGATCTATCATAAGTAGCATTTCACACCAAAGGTATATATTCACTTGCCTTCCCACGAAATCAAAGTTAGACACAAGGTCGTTTTTTATGTGGGTGATATCCAGCTCTCCAAAAAGAGGCACTCTGGATATGATAAAAATAAAAATTACTAAAGTCAAGAAGGATTTCTCTCTCCTCTGACCTAGTACAGACCATATACTACACTTTGTTCCTAGCCAGAAGGCCAAGAAAGTGTATTTTAGTTAGTCTCACACCAAAAAACAAGAGTCGATGGTAAAAAAACAAACAAAAAAAAACGCTTTAAATATCGACCCCCCCCCCCCCCCCCCCCACCACCACCACCACCCGACTAATTCTTTTTCCTGGTGAGGCCCCAAAAATGAATATTACAAAAACAAATAGGCCATATTCTGTTTGAGGCAATGCTGAAAGAGAATATATCAGTTTTATTTGTAAGTGTGTCTTATGTGGTTTCTGATTTTTAGCTGGACACACACATAACTGCCCTTTATATAATAGATTATTTAAAAGTAGATGACGTCATAAAGCATAAATTTTAGCTTTTGGCAACTTTATAGAGACCAGATGACATTGACTTGTCATCTAGTATGCTACTAAAAGTCTTAATTTTGCACACTTCATGATTGACCTTTTGGCTAAGATCAAAGTGTAGTATCTGTTCTGATGGATACTACACCCTATAGACCAGTATCGTCTTGGCCTTCGGGCCTTGATTCCGCCAGTCTGAGGGTTTGTCCTGTGCAGTTCTAGGAGGTCCACCCTCCCAGGCTTTGCCTTCTCACCCTTTGAGAAGGGGTTAGTTTATTGCTAATCGCCTGAGGCGCCCCTACCGGGGAATGCCGACGGGGCTGCCCAGGCATTTTTTGTAGGCCAGAGGGCTCATCTTCTCAGGCGCTGGCTTTTCAAATCCCATTTTCCCGACCTTGTGTCACATCTTACCACTGTGGGAGGAAGATAAATACCTTCATGATTATTATCAAGAAAGAAATATATGTTTTGGCTAAGATCACAGTGTAGTATCTGTTCTGATGGATACTACACCCTACAGATTGGTATCATCTTGGCCTTCGGGGCTTGATGACGCCGGTTTGTGAGTTTGTCCTGTGCAGTTCCAGGAGATCAACCCTCCCAGGCTTTGCTTCCCCTCTTTGGGGTGGAGTAAGTTTATTGCTTACTGCCTATCGGGGAATGCCGACGGGGCTGCCCAGGCATTTTTTGTAGGCCAGAGTGCTCATCTTCTCGAGCGCTGGCTTTTCAAATCCCATTTTCCCGACCTTGTGTCACATCTTACCGCTGTGGGAGGAAGATAAATAATACTTGAAAATGGATGACATCATAAAGGATGAATGGTAGTTGCCAAAAGTTGTAGATATGTTTCTTTGAAAGCAGCAGCAGCAACAGCTGTAACTTGGAATTTCCGAATATTGAATAATATATATAGCAAATAGTTACTTAATGGGTCACGGTTGGTTTAATAACTACTATATATAGATTTTAGAGATGAATTTTAATTGGCTTTCAATGAAGGCTACATAATGTTTCACCAGGCATGCATCCGTGTTTATAAGAAGAGGTTATAAATGTAACAATATTATCGTTTCGTTTTTAACCCATTCCACTTTTGTGTGCACCTGTGCGTCCTTCAAATAAAGGGTTTTATATAGTTGTCTGCAAATATCAACAAGCGCCTTGTTAGTCCTTCCATTTAATACACATAACACAAACAACACGACTTGACAATAAAGACATAGTTGTATCATTGTGGCGGTCAGATTTAAAATACAAGGGTTTGAATTGATTTTTTTTTCTTACTGATTTTACTTAGATAAAAATTCTTGAAAAAAATCTTTGAAAAAAATACACGGGGATTCCTCATTCATTTCAGAGCCTTTTTTCTGCAAAATATAAACAGACTGATTTAAAATTATTCTATCTTTTGAATCGGAATAATGTGACTAGAGTCTATGAATCCATTTCTAAGAAAAGAAAAGGTAAAAAAAGGAAGGAAAGATAAGCAGGTGAGGGAAAACTTTTGACCAAAGATTGAACTTTGGGTTTCGAATTTGAATAGTGAAACAAAGTAGTATTTTGTGAGTGGTAAGGCACATATATGAAGAAATAATTTGGATGAAAACGATTCTGTGTAGATCACCAATAATTATTTATTATATAAATACAACTGAAAAGAAATTACTTCGAAATGAAGAGGAATTTAATTGTCTATTGCTGAGCAAACATCCATTGAATGTTTCCCATTATCATCCCTCCAAGTACAGGGGCACATAATTGATTTAAAAAAATACTGTTTTGATCAAGGGCAAATAGTTACTTCCCTTTTAAATATAAAATATTTAAAAGTATTATTTTCTAGATGAACGTGTTATCTATCTAACAAGTAGATTCTTGATCCTCCCAGAAAATCTATAGATGATTTCTATTTTTAGTAGTCAAACCAGACATCCTGGTGCCACCAGATAATTTATGTCTTTGAGCCAAGTTTGGGAATAAGCGTCCTTCATAACATTCTTTTACATGTGAAAAATTAAATTTTTTACTCAGCTTTGAAAAGAAAAATGTGACAAATATAATTTCTGACATGATGACAGTTTAGCAGATGCCAAATCAAAAAAGGAATTAAGAGAGATAATTCTGCCAAATCTATATACTATTAAAAAGTTATTGTGCTTTTGGAGTTTGTCTGTTCGTACGCAAATAGAAACATGTGATTGGTTGATAAAAAGGAATAGGCAGAATACACATTACTAACACAGTAGTTTTTACGATGTCAATACTAGAATTCAAATCTCACTTAAGTCTAAAGTCTTTTTAAAAACTGAATATATGTTTTATAAATTTAAAGAAATTAACATAACATAGTACGATAAAATATTTTAAAAATTAAGTGACTTTTTTGTATAATCTGCGAAAAAAAAGAAGAAAAAAGAAAGGGCATTCAGCATTAGTTCAAAGTGCATTATTGTCGTTTAAGAACAATTTCTAATGTTTTGTCTTCAAAATAAATACATTCATTGTAGTTACTTACTCTCTCATGCAAATACTAAGTAGCGTATTTTTTTCCACAAAATTTCAAATATTTTTCTTCATACTAGCTATAAAGCAGTAGAAGTTAGGTAAAGATGGAAATTGAGATACCCAGGTACTGTAACAACGCCGCTAAAGGTGTGGGTATAAACTAGTTTAATACAAATTTTTTTTTTTTTTTTTTTTTTTTTTTTAAATCATGGAATCAGTAAACACTGAAATCATAAAAAATTTTTTAAAACTTAGTTCATCTAAAACAAGGCAAGTTGAGAATTAGGGCGAAAGTTTAGGGGGTCATCTTAAATTGGGAGCTGTGCAGCGAGATGCTTGTTCACATGTTTTTTTTATAGATAGAATGAGGAGGGCAATGTGGGTGCTTGTTTGGTGCCAATAAGCTCACACAACCAGACCATTAGTCGAGGCTTGATCCATGGGGGTTGTAGCCTCAGGAAAACCCACCGGGGATAACTGTAGGGTCCCTTTCCATGCATGACATGACACGTACAGTTACCCACGATATTATACATCTGTTGATGGAGCAATCATTCTTAGCGCTACTTAAGAATTTGGGCTCCTGCACTACCAGTCAGAAACAGCAGCCAGACAAGCTGTCTAACCTGTACCCTCAACCTGTCAGAATAATAGCGACCCAGACTAGTCATGTGAGACTTAGTGACAAAAAATTTTCCCCAAGTTACCCAGATAGAGAGAAAATAGAAACAAGGTTGTCTTTAAGGTGTCCCTGCGCTAGTACCTCTGTGCCTGGCTAATAGACAAAGGAGGAGTGCAAACTTGACACAGGTGAGGACGAAAACATGCACTTCATTAACCCCAACACTAACTCTAAGTTTAAGTTTGGAGTGGTGGTCGATAGAATGCTAGGATCCAAGTCAAGATTCTAAATTTGGTTTTGCTTCAGAATCAGCAGTAATCAAGAATGTCTCAAATCGAGGCTGAGAACATTTATTCAAGTTCACCCCATGGTACAAAAAGGTACATACCGGTTTCCAAATAATATTTTATTAAAAAATAAATTCTTCAAATATTTTGTTAAGTTTCGCAAAAGTATTTCCGTTTTGGTGGCCACAAACTCATCATCTAAGTGCATTTCCCTATTTCATGTCATAATATATTATATTTTTAGCGTTTAATACGAATGACACGCACTTTCATAAAACGTTATAAAGGATTTCTTCTCTCTCTCTCTCTCTCTCTCTCTCTCTCTCTCTCGTTTAATGTATAACGTCATCATTTTGCAACGTTATATCCACTGCACAATTTTCCCTCATCTTTGTTTCGAGGGCTCTTGGCATTTCAAAGGCCTTTGATAGGGTTGCTTTACAAACTTGCTGGCTATGGAATATCTGACACTGTCTTTGCAACCATCGAATCATTTACAAACAAAATGACGGTCGATTTCTTTTTTAGATGGTCTCTTATTTCAAGTGTAAAATATATATTTTTTTAATTTCTTTTACGTCAGTTTACGGTATCACTAACCCTAAGTTTGGGAGTGGTTTCCAGTCAGATTAGGATAAGCTTCTTTTTTTTTTTTTTTATCTTTTAAGCATAAAATAATCGACGGTCATTTTGTTTGACAAAATCGGTTAAGTGAAAGTAAATAACCAAATTTTGAAATAACAAAACTTACAAATAGTTTCCAAAAGTTTAAAACTTATAATTTATTAACTTTTCTATCGTTTGGTAACAGTTACTTGTTATATATTTGTTTCTTTGCCCCTCCTTTTTTCGTTGTTAACTATACTATACTTTGCCATTTTTTAAGTAGGATTTTTAAAATTCACTTTACTTTTCCCTTATTTAAATTTTTATTTCAATAAATTTTCGATCATTCTCTACTTCATTTAATTTACAAAATAAAAAATATAATTCATTCTCTCCCATTCTCTGTCCTCTCTCTATCGCGTTCAATTTACATCATTCCATTCCTCTCACTACTTCCTTTTCGCCCTTTATTTATGTTATCTTTTTTTTATGTCATGCACGGTGACAAATAAGATCGCAATCTAGTGGGGGATGATCTCTTCTCTTTCCTTTCTCACTGAAGAGACGTTGCTAGACTTTCCCTACTCTATCGCTATTTCCATGGTAGGTGCTCAACGGAGCTACAATTTCTGATTCCCCTCTGTAACACATTCACAGCAAATACTTGACTTATTACCACCACTGCAAAAGACTTTCCTTTCTACTTCTGTTTAACTAAAACCAAACAGAGTTTCTCTCCAAGAACCTTCCATCTCTAGAACACATTGCTGCAAGAGTCCTTTGTAGACTACAATATGGTAACATTTAAGTCCAATGGCAACAAATACTTGTCAAAGTGTCAATTTTGCCCTTTTCGCCTATTGTTTTCAACCGTATAGTTCTGTGAAACAGTGATTGTAACCGACAGAGTCTGCCCCTTTAGGGCGCACTAATATGCATCTGGAAGGGGGGGGGCCCTACGTAGAAACAAGTGGAGATCTAAGAACTAGTACATATTTTCGACTGTCCAAACATTGGCTAGAGTTGGCGACGGAATGGCTGGAGAAACAGCTTAGGTTGTCATTGGCAATTACCGCTACACAATGAATTACATTTCCCATGTGTATACCAAGCCCCTTTTAATTGCGAATACTAGGAAGATATCAACAGGGAAAACATAAGCGAGTCAGTTGTAATTATTCCCTCCCCAAGGAGTCGCATGCCAGATACCGCCTCGGAATTTGGTAATGATCCCTTAACTACGCCTAGGCTGATAACAGGACAGTTCTTGGGAGGTCGAGAACCCTTTTGATAAAGACAAAGAAAGCTAAAAACATAAAACTCTGTTTATCTGAATCATTGACAGGGGCCGCCACTCGACCCCTGCCAACCCCGAAGGAGGAGGAAAGACACAGAGAAGTGGATGGGAGAGAGAGAGCGAGAGCAAATCAGTATATCCCACCCCGCCCCGATTCCGAGAGAGAAAGAAGGAATAGAGAAATGGGTTGAAGAAAGAGAGAGTGTTACAATATGCCTTTTTGGGAAGAAAAGGATTTTGTTTTGAGTGGACAGTCAGTTAGATTTGGGGATTCGACCCGTGTAGGTCGCAGAACCTCGCGGGCTTGTGTTAGCCGGACCTGAGACTCGAGCGGCCGACCAAGCGGGAGCGTTGCACGAACATCGCTCTCGTTTGGGATGGCATTGCCCATAGTATCCCCCCCACCGTTCAGTAGACAAATTACAACTTAATTAACAACTTGAAAATCGTAAATAGAGATTCACGCACAGAGACGACGACTAGTTTAGTAAACCAAGACAATTTATCAAAATAAGAGACTCTAAAATTCAAGTGTAAAATTAATCCTTCCTTTTGATTGTTTTAATAATTAATTGATACAAAGAGAAACCGACGTTGTTGAATTATTCTATTGTTGAATTGTTCCGCTGTGTAACTTTGCCTTCACAGAATCACGGGATCATCATCGTCCGACCGAGAGGAGTTTCGACCATCTTTCTTTTTCTGCCGCTATGACATCATGAGCCAAGGAGGGTGTTCACAGTCTGGAAGGATTCCTGCGCCGAGGACCAGACGTGTGAGCACCGAAATAAAGACACGAGTGGACCACCTATGTAACAAGTGGTTCAGTGACACCGGATCAGAGTGAGGTATCTGTTTTACTCGGCACTGCGACTTATGTTTACATTTGATGCCGTCACCAGGATCGAGTGGGGTACCTGTTCATAGTTCAGCATCTAACTGACAATCTCATTATCCCTTATTCTTGAGTGGCTTTTGGCCTTCGTAGGTGGTGACTCAATTTAGTATATATAAAATAAAAAATCCAGAATTTTAGTAAGAGATAGATATAGACAAATAAAAATGAAAGAATAAGAAAAGAAAGGAGGAGGAGCAAGGTGGAAATTGATTTCTGGTGGCTTAAAAATCTAATATATTATTTCATTTTATTTCATTAGAATGACAAGAGATTGGAAAAAAATACATAATCTTTTGTTATATACTTTTTTTAGAATGGGAGATTTTTTTCATCATCATCATATTTAGTTTAACGCCTGTTTTACATGCTGACATGTGTTGGACGGCTTTTAGAACTTAATTTCCAAACAATACTATCTCTGACCAGGTCTTTATTTATCACTCTTTCAAATCCATCTTTATCCCTTCCTCCCATGTTTTCTTTGATATTCCCCTGTCAACTGACCTGGTTACCTCAACTGCTTTACATCTACTAACCCAAGAACTGTCATACATTCTTTCAACATGGCCTTACTATTGAAGTCTCTTGTTCTGCATATATCTCCCTATATTGCGCAAATCTAATCTTCCTCTAGGGTCATCAGATCTAAGCCTGTCTTTAAGACTCCCATTACATATACATCATATCTCATATCATTTCTATCCATGCAACACATACCCTCAACTCTCACTGGCTAGGTTTTACTTCCATACATCATCACACTTCGTATACATGCTTTATAGACTTTTCCCTTGGTCGATAGTGGTATCAATGCTTTAAGACAACATTGTTTACATTCTTCTTCTTCTTTGTGTGTCTTTTAAGCATGTGGTCATATGACAGTTTCCCACGTTTTTATGCAGTCCTTTGAATCAAGGGAGGCGCGAGAGCACTCTATCCCTTAATAGACTTCAAAAACGGCCTATGCTAGAAATCTCAGTTCTTTGATCAATCACAACTCAAAAACCAATAAACCAAATTAGTTAAAACTTTGCACAAAATTTTTATTTGATAGATTCTATAAGTGTATCGAATTTCAGCATCATTAGTCAAGGCAACCCAGAGATCCAGAAAGGTCAGACATGATTTTATGTTATCCGTGTGTACGTACGTACGTATGTGCAACCCTGTATCTCATCAACTATTTGATGGATTCAGCTGATTTTTGGCAGAGATAGAGGTTCTAGGGTCTACTTGATGGCATTTTAAGTTCAGTTTACCATATACCTTACTTTTTCAGAAAATCAAAAAAAACCTTAAAAATGACCATACAAAAGTAGTGACATTCCATGATAAATGCCAGTATACTGAAATTATATGCCCTTAATAGGGTTAAGATGAAAATTCATATACACTAAATGTAGAAAAGCAAGGAAATTCCCAAATTTTTACACTTTTATTGTCATTAAGTTGTAGGTATAAGACGCGGTTCAAGGTCTTGGTTATACTTTGTGACAAAATTTAGTAATTTTGAAAGGTCATAATATACCTTTCATTATACATGTTTCTGAACCAAAATTTAATAGAGAATTCAAATTTCAACATTAAAATGCAGCATAAGGTCCTGAAAGTTTAATATTTTAGCTATTTCAAATGAATACTGTAAATGTACAAGCATACTGGCTGGGACAATTTTGTTGGATATCTAACCTTGAATTCCAATACTCCAAACATTTTATTGCAACAATTGAAATGAACATTGATGTTTATAGTTATTCCTAGCACAACTGAGTTATAATTCAGTTGTGCTCTGGGTGTGTGTGATACCGTCGTCATGGCTAAAAAACCCAAACGATGTCTATTGACCGTTTTCTGGTCTTATCTGCCCCAAGTGACAATCTTCTTTGTCTGACGCCAAGTCGTTGACTCTCTGGTCAAACCGAACTTTGACTGACCCCGCGCCTGCTCAGTCTCCTCAATATATCTACTTTCGACTAGAAATCCTAAATGTCCGATCTGTCTCTCAGTCAGTCTCAGCTGGTCACTTGAACTGACTACATCCGTTTTTCTTGTCAGCTTATCACTATCCGACCACCCAGAAACTAACAACCAATTGTCAGGGCGTCATCCTGTCTGAGGAGTTCAATAGATTCGCAGGCCTCCCTATCACTATCCACCTATCTCATTTTCTTATCATTACTCAGGATTCCCAGCCGAGTGTGGGGGAGCAGTTCATTGTATCAAATTAGAACATTTATATATTTCTTATATTAGTTGCTCGACACACATTCTGAGGAGATAATGATTAATAATGAAATTACAAGAACCTAAAACCTAAACAGACATATATCGTTCACAAAGCAAAAATATTGCACTATCTGTACCAATTCGACCTTCGTTCAAGTGAAGTCTCATTGGCCGAGTTGGTTAAAGTGATGTCAGCCACAGGTTTCAACCATGTTCAGATCTCACTCTTCTCTTTGTGAATTTTATATGTTCCAGCCTCATAAAATAAATTAATTAATAACAGTATTAACCAGGGTTGTCGAGTCAAAGTCATAGGGAGTCAGAGTAGGATTTTTTAATCTCTAAAGAATCAACAGACAGTCTGAATATTGGAAGACTTTAAAATAAGGAGGTGGAATCATAATTTTTAGAATTCTAGGAGTCAGAGTCGATCTTCATACCTTCCAACAGCACAATTCTGGTATTAACTATGCAAACAAAGTTGCACGCAAAAAGCAGCATTAGACGCAATATATTTCCAGTTCACATCAGGTAGTGAGGCTTTGTTGCCAACTCAATTTCAGCACAATTATTGGACCAACTTCAATAGAAAAGAGGAAATACAGGGTGATCCCCCTCCCACAAGACTCCATCTGATGCACTCCTCTTTTGGCACTGCCTGATTTTGGCTGTGATGGCCCTCTTCAGTTCAGGAATAGTCTGGGGGATTGTTTCGATAGACATTATCACTGAGATAACCTCACAGACGAAAATATAAGGGGGAGGTAAGATCCGGTGAGTGTGAAGCCCATTCAGGATCAGATCTCCTACTGATGAGACGATCACCAAAGTGTGCCCTTATATTATTGGATGGCGATAAAACAAAAAAACTGTTGGACATTTATGACTGAAACTTGGTGGACACATCAAACAAAAACTGAAGTTAATTTGTACCAACTATGGTTGGATTGCAGAAAGAATTGTGAATTTTATTAGCGATTCGGATCAATTGTACTTGAGGCATCCCAGAATGAGTAACGAGCAAAACGACACATTTTGCCTTGTCACCGATTTTTAAGACTTATTTCTCTTTTTAAGAGAAAAACAATACTTATTGGAAAGAATGAGATGTAACTCTGTATTGGTTAATCAAACTTACTTCCATTTCTTTGAAAAAAAAAAAATTAAGAAAATAAAAAGTGGTATAGTTAGATAAAAAAAAAAGAAAGCAAAACAAAACAAATTGCAAGTAAATGTACCACCGGGCAATGTTGAGTAGGTTCAACTAGTAATCGATATTATTGTTCTTATTTACTTGCCTCCCCATGAGGGCAGAGTTAGACACAAGGTCGGTTTTTAATATTAAAAAATCCAGCTCCTCAAAAATTCTGGAATGAAGAATAAAAAATCGGATCAGTTGTACTTGAGGCACCCCAGAATGAGCAACGACCAAAAGGACACATTTTGCCTTGACACCGATTTTTTAAACTTTTACTTCCGGTTGAATCATAAACAAACTAAATAATACATATATATATATTTTTTTATAAGCATGTTTTGTTATACGCACGTTTTTAATTACAAAAAAAAAAACAGTTTTATTTTTGTTTTGTAAACATTGGAGATGTATAAAATGTATTTAAATAAATAGTTTATATTTATGACGATTCCAATAGCTTTCTATTGTCTGTGTATAGACGTTATTGTTTGGATTCACAAAATAACTTTTTGTAAATAATTTTTTTTATTAAAAATGTGTGTATAAATAAAACTATGTATTTTTAGGCCATTAGTAAAGCATTTTATAAATAAAAATTTCTTAAATAAAAAATTTGCAAACACAAAATTATAAACAAAAACAATACATACATTTATGCCTTAACCGGAAGTAAAAGTTTTTAAAATCGAATCAAGGCCAAATATGTCCTTTTGGTTGTTGTCCATTCTGGGGTGCCTCAAGTAGAATTGATCAAACGATTCCATGGGTGGCATTTGAGGAGGAGGTGGGACGTCATTCTGTACAATACAAACATTGAAAAAAAGAACACTGCACCAACTCATAACACTATTTTGTGTGGCTTTCAGTCTAGTCGAATATAATTGATTCAAGTCAACATAATCATACGATAACATTGAATATATCTGCACACAAAGGTGAGATGTTTTATTGACAACAAGGCTTTTTTACTCTTACTACATACCCAACAAGCGGCAGTCGATCAAGAAACCCAAATAACTTAATGCTCCAGACAAAAATCTATCCAATGACTTAATTCATGTCAATATTGGGCGCTTTTCAAAATGTGAATTCGTTCAAAGCTTTTTTTTTATAAAGAAACAATGAAACTCAGTAAAGCATACAGTCACATGATGCTGCCAAAATAAATAAATAAATAAAATTTAAAAAAATAAAAATCGAAGGACCCAATGAATTCATGCTCCCACCTCTGAATCCCATATAAACATTTTTATTCGATTTTTGTCTTAACTATAACTATTAATTGTAATGTTCTGTAAGTATGAAATTTATGAATAACATTTAAACATTAGTATTATTTCATAACTACGACAGAATTCTCGTAGCAACGTACCTATGGTTCTGTCGGCACTCCCTCACGGATCAGTCGAAATATGCAGCTAATCTAGAAGTTGACCTGGGTTCAGTTGTGGATTGGGGTGTGACAAAGTAGCCAGAGCCGACGGGGATCGGGTACCCTAGTTACGCGCTAGTATGCATCTTAGTGATGATGCTAGGCCCTGCGTAGAGACGAGGTGGAGATATAAAGCTAGTATATATTGAAGTGGAAACAGGCTTATTCAGACAACGGAAAAAGGGGCGTCGAGTTGTTAGGCAAAAGTTGTGTTGGGTGTCAATTCTGATTAAAGCCACACAAAGCAATAAGCTTGCCAGATGGTGTTTTGGAGATAATGGAAATCCCATTTTATTTCAGAGACAGCGTTTGGCAGGAGACCCACGCGAGCTGACGGTCAAGATAACCATCTAAACCTGTCTTCATTAATTGAGGCAGATGGATGATGACCACACAGCGAGAAAATAACGAGTAATTGTTTTTATGATAACACTAAAACCCCATTTTATTTCAGAGACAGCGTTGGGAGGAGGACGTGGCCCCCCCAAACCCCTGAGAGAGGAAGAAACACATAGAGAAATATGTTAGAGAAAGGGAGGGTGTGACAAGACATTTCAATAAGAGAAAGTACGTTAGGCAGATCCCCAGAGAGACGACAGAACGAGCTGAAAGGCGAACGGGCCAGTCGCGAATCATCACACGTGCTGGTCGACCATGAACAGAGAACCGGACAAACCCATCGTTTTCTTTATATGAGTTAATTTGTGACTAAATAATCATTGTAGATGGATTCGTACACACACACACAGACAACGAAATAGCTTAGCGCGACAGTCTTTTATGAACACGACCAACATCAACCTAATGTTAAAACAATTATTTTATCTTTGTTAATAATTACTTTCATACAAAAAGACCCCGCCGAGTGGTTGCATTATTATTGTTGCTTTGTTCTGCTTGAATAATCTTTGCCTTTACAGAGTCAACGGATTGCTATCACTCAGTAATCGTTTGCTGATATAAACAGTTCCAATGTGAGAGAAACGAGATCGACGAAGTCATCGTTGTCATCCCGGCCTAGAGGAATTTCGATCGACATATTTTTTTATTGCCACTACGACGATCGGCTAAAGAGTGTTCACGGTCTGGCAAGATCTGTATAGAGAACCAGAGGCGTGAGCAGCGAGACAGAGACATGAGTGGGGTACCCTGTTATAAGTGGCACCGCGACCAGGATATCAAACACCTGTGAGTGAGTGGCCAACGATCCCCACGGGGTTAGAGAGGCATGTGGGGTGCCTGTCATAGTGGTACGAAATGGCTTGTTTCATTTAATCCAGTTAAGACTCAGCTTGTGTCTTTCAATCGTAGGCATGTCTCTTTTCTTCCTGAGATTCTCATGGATAGCTCTGCTCTTGAGGAGAAATCGATTCTGAAACTTTTTGATCTTTCTCTCTCATCAAATCTTTCTTGGAGTTCATATATTAGATCCATTGCTCTTTCTGCTTCTCATAAAGTTGGTTCTCTTTATCGCTCCAAACACTTTCTCACACCTGAGACTATTCTCTATCTCTACAAATTCAGACCATGTATGGAGTTCTGTTGTCATATTTGGGCTGGTGAATCTCTGTTCCATTTGAGGGTTCTTGATAAGGTGCGGAAACATCTGTAATTTGATTGGCCCCCACCCTTTCTTCTTCTCTGCACCCTCTCTCTCACAAACGTCATGTTGCCAGTCTCAGTCTTTTCTATAAATACTATTATGGCATGTGTTCTTCAGAATTATGTGATCTATTCCCCGTTTCTTTTGTTCCAGCTCGTTTGACTCATTGGTCTAGTGGTCTCCATCAATTTGCTGTTTTGATACCTCATTGTAATACAGCTTCCTATTCCAGTAGCTTCTATCCAAGAACTGCAGTCTTGTGGAACTCTCTTCCTGCTGACTGTTTTCCTCCTACCTATAATCTTGGTCCTTTCAAGACCAAAGTCAATAGGCATCTTTTGTCTTTGCGATAATCATCTTTCATTCTTGTTAGCTCCTTACATCAAATGGGTTCATGCATTGTCTGGAGCAATTTCAATAAAAACAAAAATAAAAAAATAGGCAACAGACATTAAACCCCTCCTTTTCCTTAAAGAGGTAGTAATGCCTGGAAGGATGGTCTACTGTTACGTTTGGAACTGTGATGAATTCTAAATGACACAAAAGCATCATCACAGCAATGTACTAACATAGGTGATCATTTTGGGTGGGGGGGGAGATTAAGTAATTGTGTCTATACAAACACTGGAAGGAAGGTAACATTTGATATGAATGAAAAATAAAACATGACTTTGAGTAACCCTATCACTAACACTAAATCTGGAAGGAAATACGAAAAAGGAATACTGAAACTGCATAGCAGTTCGCCTGAAAAAATTGTTACAAGTCAATTCATAGTCTAAAGTATTGTTAAAAGTCAATTTTGCCTCAAAATATACCAGTCTGTCCTGCAAACACACTCTCACAGATGAGAACACAGCAAGCACGAGGCAATAAATTTATTCTTCCTTCCAAAAGAAGGTGATAATGCCTGTGAAGATGGCTTCCCATTACTTTTGAAAGTTGTGGTGAGAAAATCAAAAACAAAGAAAAAAAAATGAAGAAAAAAAGAAAAACAGTGAGAAAAAAAGTGAAAAGAAAAAAAAAACGAAAAAGAAATGCCAAGAAATGAAAATCAAAAGAAATGGAATTGAAAAGAAATACAAAATAGAAATGAACAATAGAATAAAAAAAAATGAAATGAAAAAAAGAAAAAAAAAAAATGGAAGAAAAAGAAACTAATTTTCTTTCAAAAACCATTAATATGAAAAAATAAAAATTAATGAGTCAGAGAGAAAATCTTTAAAGCAGTAAAACGGAATCAAAACAAAAAAGATTTTATATAAAAAAAAACAAAAAAACAAACTATCATCTGTTTTTAGAGATTAAATTTTCAACAATGAAGAAAAACGATGCTGTTCAAGATCACAACCCCACCACCACCACCACCACTCACCTTCCTGTACACGCCTTATCTCGATCCTATAAAATCAATCAAACAGTATTGATTGATGAATAATGTTAACAACAACAACAATTGAAGGAAGAAAACAGTTTCACGACATTGAAGAGAGCAGCGGCAGTGGCACCAATTTGTTTTTAAGCAAACATACTTGATTGCATCCGAAATACAACTAAAATGGCGTTCTTCATTTGGGCTTTATTGAATAATCAGAATTAATTCTATTTAAATCTTTGCAAACGACTGATAATGGCAACATAAAGGTGTTCACCAAAAAAACTGCATTTTAAGGGGAAAATTCACTTTCTATTCTCTTTTCTGATGCAGATTTAGCTTTAAGCTTGAAGTCAAACATTTTTTTAAAAAATTTTTTAAATGGAAATCACTCCAGACAAAGCATAAAGCCACTTTATGTAAGGAGCTAAAAAAAAAAAAAAAAAAAATACTACTTCAAGGTAAAAAATAGCTAACGATAAGTCTTAGATGGATATATTCCAACCCAGAAAACAACAATTATTCCTCCTTTGTCAGAAACATCGCTCATGGAATGAGAGTACTAAAGGACAAAATAAGGGGTTTTCCTACAAACTGTAGAGGTTGGTGGTGTGATTAGGTGCTTGCCGGAGATGCTGTAGTAGGGTCGCTGTGTCTATTCATCTGACTCGCCTAAAGGGATAAAAAAGTCATGACCAAAGATAGGTTAGTTTGGAAGTCAATTTCTTAAAGCCGTCCAACACATGCCAGCATGTAAAATGGATGTTAAACCGATTATGATGATGATGATGATGATGATGAGAGGGAGAATTGGTTTATTGCCGATCGCTTGAAGCTTCGCTAGCGGAGAGTGTCGACAGGTTCGTTCATGGCTGTTCTTGTACTTTTCCAGATTACCCCCCTCAAGGGAACTGGACTTCCCCCGCATTAAACTTACTCCATGTCGCATCTTGCAACCGTGGGAAGCACATAAATACTGAAGAAAGAGAGAGAGAGGCTATAAGCTTAACACAGCCGGTGAGAGAAAAAAAGGGTTGTAGAGTTGATAAAGAAGAATGTCGAGATTGGCTTTTTGTAGATGGGTCGCTGCGTCTGTATTCATCTGACTGGCTTTGCTTGGGATGAAGAAGAAGAAAAAAGGGTCACCAGAGTTAGAGTTAAAAAGACAAACATTTTCTCTCCAATTTCTATTAATTTTATTTACCAGTTTCATCAACACAGGAACACAAGAATATAAGGCAAGTTGGTTCGTCCAGCATGTATTAGAGAAAAAGAATTTAGTCCGGGGTATTTGTTCTCGCCTCTTGTCAGTCATGACGAAAGCCGAGCGAGGAAATGTGGTGTCTTGTCATGTTGGCATCTCGACTGGAATTCTTCATATTAACCGCAAATGCCTAGAAGGCGTGCATACATAGTATTCTAATCGCCTGTGTATCACTATAACAAGTTTAATCGTATATGTGAAACGAAAAACAGTCGCCATCTTTATAAACACGTCCAGAAAGAGGCTAAAGGTGATGACTTGTCTATACTTTCCTAGCTAAGGACAGAGGGTTATTTTTTAAGCAAAGAAAAACATTATTTTACCATTTGATTGGTTGAAAATTTTGGTAATTTTTTTTTTGTGTGTCTGTATTTACCTTTAAAAATGGTTGACTATCTTTAACTAGAAGATTGTGAACTTCAATTATCGCCCTTAGCCTCGTTCTTGATTGGTTTAAAAAGATGGCAATTAGTTTTTTACTTTCAGTGTCTCACGTGTACGATGGAACTTGGGCAAAAGTCTATTTTCCTGAAACAAGGACGATAAATAAGATTTTTTCAAGAATTAAGGACGATAGTTTGATTCGCAATTGTTTTTTGTTATTTTTGTCGAACTTCTTTTTCCACTTTTAGTGAAAAAAAATGAGGTGCTTCTTCTGTTTAAAATATTTAAAGAAATGTATAAACTTTGTTATATATGTATGTGTTAGCGGAAAATAGGATTGTACAGAAAAAATGATGCAAATTCATCTAGTATTTATTAAATTATAAGCAGAAGTGTACAGACGAAGTTTCGGTGACGAAAATGAAAGTTCTTAAACTCGTTTCTGCGCACACCGCTTTGCGCACGAATCCGCCAGAAAAAACAAACAAAACACAAACAAAAAAACAAAAAAAAACAAAGAAAAAAAAAACAAATAATATTGTGAATCAATCAGAGGATTTTTCTGAATTTATAGAAATTGTCCTTTGGGAGCCACCTCGACCTCATAAAGCCAGATTTTTCCGTAAACTACATTTTTGGCTCTAATCCATGCGAGAGCCAACATCGACGTTTCTCCAGCCCCCATCGTCCCTCTATAGGACCTTGGGAATGCTAAAAATGCCTTTTTCTAAACTCACGCACACATAGCCACACTGACACCAACGCACACACATACACAATGCATTAACTCTTTCACTGTCTTACGCATACACACACTAAAGGCGACACACACAGAGACAAGCACACACTGCTCGAATCCCCTTTCACTGTCGTTTACTAATTGCTAACAAATTTATAAACTTAACCACTTTCATACTTCATCCATTTCTCACTTAACTTTCTAATATGAAAACAAATGGTGATTGACTTTATTTAATAACTTTCAATGAAATGTAATTGAGTGAGGAAGTTTTGATTACAATTTTTCAGACCTGTGGACAATTTGTAGCAGTCTGAAATAGGACCTATTTCTTATGCGTCTACTGTGGGCAAGTTGGTCTTAAACTAACTAATCGGCTTACAGGGCGTATTGATTTCAGCTAGTCCCTTGCGGACTATTTGCACCCCTGTTGAACGGTGGAACGGATCGTCAGAGAGATCCTGACTGTCAACCTAGAAGGAACTCTTCTTCACCTCTCTCCTGCCCCCTCATCCACTGGATTTCCGAGCACCGCTCCTCGGGCAGTAACAGAACTTCATTTCCTTCTATCGGACACCAGTCCTACCTTTTTCTAAGCTATACCTCAACGGTATAGGATACCCAATAAAGATTTGTTTAATGTTAAAAGAAGCGTTGAGTTTTTCCTCGTATGACTATCGTCTACCGTGCTTATACTTATAGTGAGGCTACGACTATTAGCCTTAGCTATTATAAATTCACAGTCCTTTAATTATCGACTCAGGTTTCCTCGATATCTTAACTAATGAATCCCTCTTGTCTGGCAAGGACACTCAAATACTGAACAATTATTCTGTTTTCCTATCTTTGTAGACTTCTATTTTAAACATATATAAAATATCTATTTTGTGAATTTATGCTTTTGAATTCATTATTTTGTTGATCATATAACATTTCTCTCACACATCTGAATATTACTTAAAACTGTTTTTCTTTAAAACATTTCTATAAAACCCGGCTCTCCCAAAATCTTCTCCCCAAAAGAGGAACCCTAAAAAGGGTCCCTCCAAAGAAGCACAAAAAACAACTTTTTCCCCAGAACTAGTATACTATAGTTTTTTTTTTATTTGTTTTGTTTTTTTGGCATTTGTCAAGAATTTCCAACAGCACACAAAAAAAACGTGTGAAAAAACAAACAAACAAATAGTCAACAAAGGCAATACAAGTTATTTTACTACCTGTCTGTCTAATTTTGTGTTTTAAAGTATTTTAAAGCGTTTTTATTTACATTTAATTTTTCCTCAAAATACGATTTGTTTTTCTTTAAAATATTTCTATAAAACCCGGCTCTCCCAAAAGAGGAACCCTAAAAAGGATCCCTCCAAAGAAGCACAAAAAACAACTTTTTTTCCCAGAATAAAGTAAAAATGTCTGCTCTGAGTTTCCGGAAATCACCGAAGTTTGTAATTTTATTTTCGTTATTTTCTCCTTTCAAATAGGTAGTAAAGTAAATTTGGCACTTCTGCAGATTAGGGACAGGCCGAAATTTATTTGTTTTCATTTTAGAAGAGCTCCAATAGTGTAAGGGGTCGACAACTCTTTTTCCCCCCCCACTAAACCCCTGCAGAATCTTTTTGAACAAATTTCTGAATTGTATCCCGTTTAAAAAACAAAAACAAGAGAAAAAAAAAAATTTTTAAACTGTAAAAAAAAAAAAAAAAAAGTGTTAAACGAAACACGATGACTGCTCTAATTTAAATTTTTAAACTGTTCGTTTTGAAAGGAAAAAATATACTGTTGATTTTCCCAAATTTTATTTTCTTCAATAAATGTTCTATTAATATACTGTTGATTTTCACAAATTTTAATTTTTTCGATAAATTAATTGGATTTGCATTACTTCTTATTAAAAAAAAAATCATATTTTCCATTTTCGGAGAAATTATGTACTTAAACGTGAAACAAAAAGAGAGTTGTCGGCCCCTTACACTATTGAAGCTCTTCTAAAATGAAAACAAATAAATTTTGGCCCGTTCCTAATCGGCAGAAGTGTCGTAAATTTTATTGCGTTTGGAGCAGTTACTTATTGTATATTTGTTTTTGTTTTTTTCACGCAAAAGACAAAAAAGCCACCACTCAAACTTCGTTTATTTCCGGAAAACCGGCGCGGCCATTGCGGAATCTAAGCCTATTTAAATTAAATTTAAAAAAAAAAAAAACGCGGAGTTCATTTGTTATTTACTTTTACTTTTTTTATGGCCCAAATTTTCTTTCTTTTTTATGTGTACAATTACCTATCATGTCGCTAAAGAATTCCTGGTTTATTATTTCTTTTTCAAATATTTTAGAGGGGGGTCAGTTTCCTATACAAATTTAACGTAAACTGATCACATACTTTATGACCAAGAAAAAAGTGTAACCAAATGTAAAAATAATTTTTTCTATTTATTTATTTATTTTAACAATTCTTTTTTACAATAATAAATTAACAAATTGGTAGAATTCGAATCTGCTGAAGAATTTTTTTAAATTTGTATAAAATATTAAAAAAATTAAAGTGGGGATCACTTTTTTATATGAATTTGATCACCCACTTTCTGACCATCACCAAGTTAACCAATTTTTTTTTCTTCTGTATGCACTTCGCTTTAGTATCTTTTTTCACAGTTCGCCAGTTTCTGTTGCATGAACAAACTAGCGCGTTCGGGGTTCATTTGGGAAGTGATACTCGAACGGAGAGGAGGTGTTGTGTTGTTGCCGGTCGAGAATGGCTTGGATTAAAAACACACAGAGACGGAGAGTAAATGAACACAAACTTTATTTACATAGGACGCCATTACAAGTGGGGACAGGAAGTGGGTACACTCTAAGGCAGATAATTACCGGAAGTTCAAAAGGTAAACAAACGAGCGATAACATACTGATACAACATCTCTCTTCTTTAAGTTTTAACTTTAACAAGGAGGGTATGATTTTGTAATGAAATACAGCCCAGGCAGAGCAGTCCCCATAGCTGACTGTTTGTCAAGAGTGTCATCCCGACCAGGCAATCACATTGAAGGCATCGACCTCAACATCCACATAATGAACACTCAGCTAAGTGCATCACCAACATGCCTACAGAACATTAAGCTGGAAACCATGAAGGATTCAACTCTAAGAGAGCTTATCAAAACTGATGATCGGATGGCCATCTGATCGCTCCGGGTGTCCAGTTGCTTACTCCTATACTGGAATTTTAGGGATGAAGTTGGGATCTGAAAAAGGCAACAAAATCATCATACCCGCTTCACTCCAACCAGATGTTTTGCAACAACTGCACTTATCACATCAGGGAGTAGAAAAAACCCGGCTGCGGGCCAGAACTGCCGTTTACTGGGTAGGAATAAATAAGGACATTGATGACATGGTTGCAAGATGTCCCACATGTCAGAAGTATCAACCACGTTCGTAGCAGTCACCAATAGGGACTACTTTTGAATGTGTAATCACTGTCCCTGTGAGCTGGCTTGTCCAATCAAATCACAGGGCGCAGTAATATCGTTAGTTCTCTAAGGGACTACTTATGTCCCCTTAGGGTTCGAGGAAAAAGATCAGACGACCTCTTGACACCAGCTTGGATACATCACAGAGAGCACCGGCGAGGAACGAGGAAACGCTCTCTCTCCTACCACTGCCGCCGACTACTATCAGGCAGCCCTAAGAACTCTTATATTCTTCCTCTTCCTCAGACGGACACTGTCCCACTCTCTTCTACCTATACCAAACGGTATAGGTAACCTTGAGTTAATAAAACACCTTTTTGTTATAGTTACAGAAATACTTTTCGTTGTTCCGTTTCTTTACGAGAAGATAAAAGGATAATCCCTTTCATCCCACTCAATCATCCCCTTACACGTTCCCTATCAGAAACATTGCTTCAGCATGAAACTCCTTCTTACCCATGGCAGTATATTAGCACAGAAAAAAACGAAAATGGTCTGTAAAAAAAAAAAACCTATCCCCCCCGTAAAAAAAACAAAATGTTACTCTTGTCAAAAAAGACAAAATAAAAAATAAATAAATAAAAAATTGGTTGCATTGTTTTTTTTCTACATTAAGTTTCCGAAAATTGGTGATGGCCAAGAAATGGGTGATCATTTGATGTTAATTTATATAGGAAACTGAGCCCCCCCCCCATAAATCTAAAAAAAACCCTCCCAAGAAATTCTCTAGCGACATGATAGGTAATTGTACACAGGAAAAAAATATTTGGTTCGTAAAAAAGGTGAAAGAAAGGATGGTGGTAAATAACGAATAAGAGCCAAAAACGTTTTAAAATACAAAAAAAAAATAGGTAGGTAGAAAAGTAACTGTTATTGCCTTTGGTAACAGTTATTTGTTGACTTTTTTCACTCCTTTTTTTCTGTTGGAAATTCTTGACAATCGTCTAGAATTTTATTTCAGGACATTAAGAAATACATTTTAATACCAAACATTAATTTTATCCAAATATTGGGTGAAAACAACGCGAAAGAAGCGAAATATTTTAACGGTTTCTATAGTACAATTGAACCAAACACAATAGCTTTTATAATTAACTAGCTGTCCATACCCGGCTTTGCCCAGGAGTCTTTACTTTCATTTTGCTTAACCCACTGCACCTGGTTTTTCTCTTAATTTTTGTAAGAAAATATTTACATTTTTGGAAAGATAATTCAATGAAGGAAAAAAAAAACTTGGTAAGTTTTATTTAGGTACGTGCAAAATCTATGGCCGATTCCCAAAATGAAAAAACATTTTGACCCCCCCTTTACTTAAAAATACACTAAAATTCAGGAAATCAACCAATTTTACTGAAATTTTCAATATTTATTAATCAACAATCACGGAATATAATGAAACCATTATTTTTTTTTAAATCTTAGTGAAAATGTATTATTTTTTAAAAAGAAAATACACCTTTACTAAAGTTATATTTTTATATATTAATAAAAAAAATGCATGATTTTTTAACTGTTGCTTATGTAAATAAAGGATCGTAGATGTTAACAATTAAATTTTTTTTCAAAATATTTCGTATATATTACGAAATAGGCCAGTAAATACCGTGTTAATAAAATCACTATAACTCGAAGAAAAATTAATTTTTTGAATTAGCGATATTATTATTGAATAAAGCATTGTTTAATCAATATTTTCACCAAAAAAATAATATAATTGCAAAAAATATTTCATGTGATTTTAATGATTAGAGTTTTTGGAAAAATAAAAAATGCGACATAATTATATTTCTCTTTTATAGAGGAACGTGGCATCATCAGCGCAAGAAATTTTTTTTATAATCTTGAAAATAAACCCAAAATTGACAAATTTGAGATACAGGAACTTAACGAAAAAAGGAATTTAAAAAATTGAATAATTTCTACTAACGATGAACTTTCATTAGTATGGTAGCCCCGTTCTGCAATAACCAGGTGGGATTAGCAATCACTCACTTTTACAGCGCAAAATTTTATTTTTTTTAGAGATTCAACAATTTCGTTCATTTCACAATTCATCGTCAATTATTTGGAAAGATTTGTATTTGTTTTGTCTTTTTTTCATTAATAAATATTTAAGTTAAAAACAATTATTTATTAATAAATAAAGAGAATTCAAACATCACATTTTCTTTCAAAATTGTATTCTGTTTAATCAATAAATAACTGTTTTAACTTTTTTTTTCAATGAATAAATTGTCAGTGTAGTCATTGACTTTAATATACTTTTTCACACTTAAAATAAAAAAATAAAAACACTTTATTTTTAAAAGAATCAATGTAATTTATCGTTACGACACGTTAAGAATAAATCGAGTAACTAAAGTTTTAAATCATGTAAAAAAAAATTGATAAAATTGACGCAGTTCGTAACGTAAAAATATTTTAACATTTAAAAAATAGTTTTATTTCAAATTCTAAGGAAAAACATTGGTAAACAGACGTCATCAATAATTTCAGAGTATTACTAAATTAAAAACTGAACCTTTTCAGTTAAAAATAATTGCGTACACTCACAAATAATTAAATAAGCATTTCCTTTTTTATTATAAAAAATAAGGGTACTTAAATTTGTTTATAACCTTAAAAAGAATAAAGAAATTAATGGATAATAATTTTTCAACTTCTATAAACTATTATTACATTTTTATATATAAAGTTAAAAATGATAAATTATGACATTTTTTGTCTTCCATATATTTTGCATAGTAATAGTCATTTTGTAAACAACGTCCTTTTCCGATGAAGTTATGGAGGATTATACTCATTTATCACATTTGAAGGGCTAATTTTGCTAATTTTTAGTCAAACTTGGGATTTTTTTTTTTAATTCAGTGTCTTATGACTTTAATTTAATAATTAGCTTTGAAATAGTTCTCAAAAACTTATATTTATCTTTTAAGGGATTTTTACAAGTAATTTTTTCAAAGTTCAAAATTCATTGAATTTTGGGGGGTTTTGACCGTCGTAATTACATATTTTATTATAATTTATTTTTCACACGTAAATATGCAGTTTTTTTCGTTTAGATATTAAGTTTAGGCTTTTAGGCACATGTTCGTCTTTAACCACTGTCCGTTTTTCACAACTTTTTACTGACCATTTTTCTTTTTTTTTTTCGGTGTACACTTATCTATCAGGCTGCTAGAGAATTCCGGCGTTTTTAAAATTATTTTTCAAATATTTTACATTTTAGGAGGGGGGATCAGTTTCCAATGTTAATTCAATGTAGACTGATCCCCCTCTTTTTGACCATCTCAATTTTAAAAAAAATCTTTTTCGGTGTACAATTACCTATCATGTCAATAGAGAATTCCGGGGGTTTTGGAAAGAAATTTTTAAAAATTGTGATTTTAAGACGGGGGATCAGTTTTCAATGTAAATTCAACGTGGACTGATCCCCCTCTTTTTAACCATCTCAAATTTTAAAAATTATTCTTCTGCTTACAATTACCTATCATGTCGCGAGAGAATTCCGGGGTTTTTGGAAAGAAATTAAAAAAAAATGAGATTTTAAGACGTAAAAAGTTGTGAAAAACGAACTATGGTAAAAGACGAACAAGACTGATCCCCCGTCTTAAAATCTCAATTTTAAAAAATTTCTTTCCAAAAACGCCGGAATTCTCTCGTGACATGATAGGTAATTGTAAGCAGAAGAATAATTTTTAAAATTTGAGATGGTTAAAAAGAGGGGGATCAGTCCACGTTGAATTTACATTGAAAACTGATCCCCCGTCTTAAAATCACAATTTTTTAAAATTTCTTTCCAAAACCCCCGGAATTCTCTATTGACATGATAGGTAATCGTACACCGAAAAAGATTAAAAAAAAAATTGAGATGGTCAAAAAGAGGGGGATCAGTCTATGTTGAATTAACATTGGAAACTGATCCCCCCTCCTAAAATGTAAAATATTTGAAAAATAATTAAAAAAACGCCGGAATTCTCTAGCAGCTTGATAGATAAGTGTACACCGAAAAAAGAAAAGAAAAATGGTCAGTAAAAAGTTGTGAAAAACGAACAGTGGTTAAAGACGAACATGTGCCGGCTTTTATCTTTCAAACAATCAAAGTTTACACGGAAACTAATTAAATAATTAATGATAAGCGCTTTTTAATAAGCATAGGCCGTACAAGAGACGGCCATTTTTGCACGTACCTAGACTTTTATTCAATCACAAAAAAAAAAAAAAAAGAAGAAACAAATATATTACACTGATCCATTCGGTGAAAAGGTAAACTATAAGATTAATAATTCAATAAATAATTAATAAAGCTGTAAGTTCGCCACACGGCGGTGCATGGCTAACAGCCTTCCCATCATCGGCTGTTGGTAACCTGGTTGATGACGATTCGCTGTAACTCTGCGCACAGGTTCTAAAGTTTGCAACAGTCACAGGTGCCGTTGTGGCCAGCCGGTCGACATTTCACCCCCCACTTTCTCGACCCGATCTTGGGTCACATCTTACTTGTGGGAGTAAGATAAAACTGGCCTTGTGCCTAACTCCTGGGGAGGAGTAAATAAAACCCTTTTATGTAGAAGGAGCGCCGGCAGATTTCCGAGGTATAACGCTCTCAATGATGTTCGACGAGCACTAGACATCGCTGGCTTCCCGTCGATCCTCGAACCGGTTGGCCTTGACTGAGGGAATGGCAAACGACCTGATGGTCTGACGGTGTTTCCCTTTACAAACGGTAAGTCACTGATATGGGATGCGACTTGTGTCGACACTTTTGCGCCCTTATCAGTGATAGAATCAGCAACAAACCCTGAATATGCAGCAGCGCCAGCAGAGAGCCGCAAGCGGTCAAAATATGCTACTCTTCTCGACAGATTTGTATTTCAACCGATCGTTGTGGAGACGAGCGAAGTAATTGCTGGCTCTGCCACACGCGACTTCCTCGGCAGCCTTGGTCTATTAATGACGCGCAACACCGGAGACAATCGCGAATTGTCTTGGCTTTACGAGCGCCTCTCTATCGCCATTATTCGTGGAAACGCCTTGAGTCTGCTCTCGGCCTTCTAAGCCAGCCGGACGTTCAAAGAAAACTATAGACTGTGATACAATTATATATAAGAACTCAGGATTTCTCGATATTGAACTAAACAATGTCCAAATGAAGGAATATTATATGTTATTTAAAAATAATTTGTTTCGCAATAAAATCGATCAAACATCTTACGAAATGTTCATATTGAAAATCACATAAATACTTTCCATTTTTTAAAAAACTCTTACATTTATAAATAAGAGGCTAAGAGCCTGAGGTGAATGCCGTTTTTTTTTACCAAATTATTATTTAAAAAAAGAAAGAAAAAAGGATTTAGATAAGAAACTTAAATTTATACATTACATTTTTCTTTTGAACCGAATTGTTTTTTTGTTTTTTAACCATAACCATAACCTCAGTTTTAGGTTTAATTCGGTAAAAGTCGATTTGGTTCGGTTCAAATTCTATAGAAGCACCCCAAAATCGATCAAGTAATTAATAATTTATTTAACATAGTGGCACTTCTAAGGAATTGGCACCCAGACTATTTCAATACTTTGACGCAGAATCCCGAGTCAGTCCCAGTAATGGCCGAAACAGTTTATGATTTGAAAGCCGTGGAAAAATATAAAAAGACAAACGACATTAAGCATGTGAAGGAGTAGGTTAAGGCTAACCCCCCCCCCCCAAAAAAAATATCAAGATAAAAGAACATTCAAAATAAAAGAACAGGTGGCTTTCAAACCGTAGACTGCTTCTACCATTTCTGGGACTGACTAGATATTCTCCGTAGATATTCTAGAGTGACTACGTAAGTACTAAAATTCTCTGGATACCCATTCTTTAAAATACCTAAAGTAGTGGTACAGAATTTGAACCGAACTTTTTTCTTTTCTTTTTTTTTACTCTAACCTAAGTTTAAAGTTTAGTTCGTCAAAAGTCGGTTTGGTTCAGTTCAAATTCTGTAGAAGCACAAAATTCAAAATTGAATATCTTATATAATAAAAATATCTACGGAATTGTTTTTCGTAAAATTTGGTTACCGGTTTTTAATCACCGTAACAAGTGTGTATTTCGTAAAATTATTATTTTATTTAGCGTATTTACCGGGGAGTGTTATATCAAGAAGCACTATATTTAAAAAAAATAAAAATAGTGATAATTATGATTAATAAAAATAATATTTACCTAAATGGCATCGAATTCTGACGTTGGTTGCGCCATAATGTTCCGTAATATCAGTTCCAGGATAAAGAATGGAAAAGTAAACATTTCCGAAGACATTTTCCGTCATTAAATTCGGTAAAGTGCTAAGAACATCGATAGTCTTCGGACAGTATTTGGCATTTTCTTGGACCCAGTTCCCTTGGTTTTGTAGATGAAACAAACTCCATTGACCCCGAGAAGTGGAGTTGGTCTTCCAATCACCCCGAACCTTTCCACTGAGACTCCAGATACGATGAAACTCCTCGGAAATTACCCCAAAATGTTTATGTAAGATCTCCACGTCCTTATCCAATGAATTGGGGATGTTTATGGAAGACATTGAGGGTGATATAGAATGATTGTTATCTATTGTTTCGGCGTTTTCGGCTTTCCCGTTCGGGTAGTTACGGGTCTGGTTGTGATGTACGGGTGGATTTGAATTATGTCCGGGCAACCACCGGGGACTCGAGGGTAAGTTGTCCAACTGGAACACAACCGGATTTTGCAAATGTTTTTCGTCATCTGCGATTCGAATGTCGGACATCGAAGTATAATGGAACCGAGTCCGGAGGCTGTCTTGGAGTCGACATAAACCCGTATTTCCAAACTCCAATATATATAGAGTAAGCCGGCGTCGGGCTTCCCTTAGGACAAACAATTTACGATTACAACGGACACATTCCAAGGATGAACACGTGTCGGATTCTTTCTGTTTTTTATTTTTTTCGCTTCGTTTTTGTAAGAATTGAAAGACGATGTAGGTGATTGTAATGAGTGCTAACAATACGAGACCACCCCCAGTCAAATCGACCAGGAACTCCATGAGCTCTTTATTGTTTATGTTCCAATAATCCAGAAACGATTTCAACATCTTGTAAATTAAGAAATATAATATATATATATATATATATATATATATATATATATATATATTTGTGCTGATTTTTGTAACGGGTTAAATCTCCGACTCTCTCTCTCAAAAAAAAAAAAATCAAATTTCGATCTCAGATCGAAGCACTTGCCAGTCTAGCAACGCCAAAGAGCTGTGATACAGTGAAAATGTCTGGATGACACACATGGATTTAAAAAAAATAATCTCTATATTAATAAAATTGTGTTACAACTTCCCGTGTGTCTATGCATGCGTTTCTTGCCGCTACGTAATTTACACATGTTTTTAAATTTTAATCAATTATTTATTTAAATCAAGAATCCTATTTAAAATTAAAATAATTACGAAAGTACATCCATCAGAATGCATTTCAGTGTATCATTTAGCCCGTTTAATCTTTTGTTAATTGAAAAAAAAAAAAAAATTATTTCGTGGCCCTTCGGAATTTTAAATGAATTTGGAAGCATTTAAACTGTCGAATAGAAAGTCATTTAAACTGGCTTTACAATTCTTAGCAAATCTTCATATATTAAATCAAAGGTTGAAAAATTTGGAACTTATTTACAGCGAATCATTTTATTAAAAAAGATTAAAACAAAATTAAGAAAATTAGTTAAGAGTTTTATAACAATTTGGTTTCAATTCATAATTTAACCGCGAAACGATACAGTAATAATTACAGGTAACAAAAACATACCTATTTAAAAATAATTAACTTTGTAAAAAAAACCCCCAAAGAAAACAAAGAAGCGAAACAAATGAACGTAAAAAGACTCCTGGGCAACGCCGGGTAGGTACAGCTAGTAAAGTCGTAATTATGTGTGTGCGCCCGTTAAAAGTCAGAAACTACACAAGATAGACTTACAAACCTTACATGATCGGATTCAATATGACCCCGACCTGGTTTATGTTAAAAATAAAAAATTGTAATATTCATCCCGTTAGGGTCATCAGGTACAGTTAGAGAATTGGAAAAGATTTTAAAGGAAGAAGCAAAGGGAAACATCCTTTACTAATACATTTCGTGTTTTTTTTTGTTTTGTTTTTTAAATCAGCTGTCGACCTGTCGTGAAGTATTCTTATTTCGTTCCATTTTTCTTTGTTGTTGTTGTTGTACTAAATACCTTTGTCTAGTAACTACTAAACCAACACACAAAAATAATAAAACCAACTACAAATGCTCTCATTTTTTGAGGGAGAGATTTCTTTCCGGACAAGAGAAGCAGTTCAAAAGTGAAACTGATTTCTTTTTCGTTGTTTAGGAGCGATTAAACACCACGTGTCGCCTGTTCGAAAAATCTTCACGATTAAACGGGCTGCGATGCGTTCCTGGCACCATGTAATTTCTGCCAAAACAATCAATAAAGAAAGAAAGGCTAAGAATTATGTTATGTTGTGATATATATATATACAAAACGACATAACGAAGTGTCCGATTCTTTCTCCTTTCTCACCCTCCTCCTCCTCGCGCCTTGCAGAGTCAGCTCCGCATATACGACACTATCTGTAGTAGTAACAATACGCTGTTGCCCGAGGTTGGGAGGCATGTTCTCCGGCGGAGGCCTTGGCCTAAAAAATAAATTCAAAATTCAAAATTCAGTCACGTTTACATTTTTTTTTTTTAAACATCGTTTTCATTTTCGCTTATTTACATTTGATTTCAATAAATATCCACATAATAGCAAATCAAATAAAAAATAAAATCCAATGTGTATTATTCAAAGTTACGTAGACGAGAAACACACACATACGCACGATATCTTTCGTGATAGTTTTATTAATACAAAGATTAGTGATTATCAGCTGTATTTACCCAGTGTTGCCTGGGAGTCCCCATTTACTTACATCTCCACAATGGCAGAGGGGTTAAAGCGTAGTTTAGAGTCCTGAACATAATGCGATAAAAAAATTGCGTATAGGAGATAAATGTTGTTTCCTGTTGTTGTTTTTGTTAAATATTAGTAAATGAGAAACCATTTCCAGTTAAAATATAATTAGTTTTACGCATGTAATCTTAAGAAAATCACGTTTGAAATGTGTAAATAATCGCTAGAGGGAAAAAATGGAGTCTTCATAGTAACAGAAGTAATGGTTTGAAGATTCCATTTTGTTCTTTTAGCAATTATTTACACATTTTAAGCGTGTTTTCTTTAATACGTAAAACTAATTAGATTTTAACTCGAAATGGTTCCTGATTTACTAATATTTAACAAAAACAACAAAAAGAAACATTTATTGCATTATGTTCGTGACTCTAAACTACGCTTTAACCCAAAGTCGGTTTTTAATGTGGGTGGGGGGGGGATCCAGGTCCTCCAAAAGAGACACTCTGGATTAGGACAAAAATTTAAATTGCTTCAGTCTAGAAGGATTTCTCATTCACTGACCGAGGACAAGAGAAGATGAAGTGTATCTGTTAGTGTTCTGCTATTGCACTTAATCTTTTCTGTCGTCGGTCAGTGAAGGAGAAAGGAATCCTATCAGAACAGATACTACCTACACTTTGCTCCTCGCCAAAAGGTCAAGGATACATTTTTTTTTAACTTTCATTTTCATTTTGCTTTACTTCCATTTTTTTATAATTATTATTTTTAAATAGGATTTTAAAAGTTACATTTAATTATTACGATATCGTATCGCAATTAAATTATTAATTGAACCAAATTGTTATAAAACTAATTTTAAAACTAAGTTAAATGTTTGAATCTATCTATAAAAGTTTTGGGTGTAAATAGCTTTCCAAACTTTCAATCTTTTAAGTTTTAATACATGAGGATTTGCTAAGAATTTTAAAGCCAGAATTTGATAATTTAAATTTCCAGATTTCATTCAAATTTCAATGGGTCACGAAATAATTTCTTTTTGTTAAACTATTAACAAACTCTTAAATTGGCTGACTTGTTTGCGAATAAACCGAAATTCATTCTTGCGAATTTAATTTTGCAATTAAATTATTTTTTTCAAATAGGATTTTAAAAAGTTTATTCTAAGCTATTACATTTGTGATTTTATTAAGTAATCGACTACTAGTAATTGCTAAAAAGAAATAATGCATAAGTCACGTAGAGGCGAGAAACACATACATACATACGAGAAGTGATCACGCAATTTTATTAATGCATATTTACCTCCTTTGCAGGAGGTTAGACACAAGGTCAGGTGGAATATTGGAAAACCAGCGCATTAGGTGAACTTCACTTTGTCCTACAAAAATGCCTGAGCAGCCCCGGCTGCATTCCTTGGCATGGGGCGCTTCAGGCGATTAGCAATAAACTAAACTCTTCTAAAAGAGAAAGTAAAGCCTGGGAGGGTAGACAATCCTAGAACTGAATAGAACCATACATCAGTCCCAAAGTCGCTGTCGGATTGAAGAATGTTTTATCATTGCCATTATTCTCATTTATTGTATTGCTGATACAGACACTATAACCAGCAAACATTAATAATTTAATTTAAAAAACTTTATTGTAAGTGAATTTTTTTTTTTTAAGCGTATTAAGAATATTTTCTCTCTTCTTGAAGGTGTCAACGCTCAGCTGATACTACGAGAAATGAAACAGTTCATTCATGCATTTTAGAATTACTACTGCTCACATATGCATGGTGTCCTTGACCCACTTTTCCCGCTTCAATGTTATTTTTTTCTCATCGAACTGAATGTGTGTACACCGTACAGTGACTGTATGCGCAAAGATAACCTCCGTAGGCTAAATCCTATTTCGGTCATCCAAATTATCTAGGGTGAAATGGGGTTCGACTACGTTTTAGTAAAAAAAAAAAAAAAAAAAAAATTTTTTTAAATCTAAACGCTAAATCATTAACACGTTTCATTGTACACGTGAAACGCCGAAAGGACAATTAGTCCGGAAAAATATAGTCGCCGTCTTCATAAACAAATCGAGAAAGGCTAGCTAAGGAAGAACAATAACTCACGTTTATAATCCTGTAGAAAAGGGATGTTTTGTCAAACAGGTAAATTAATGACAAAGTCCTATTCTAACATATATTATCAACTTTATTTCACATCTTCACTGAAGCAACAAAAGAAAAAGAGGTTGAGAAAAGATTTGACGTCAAATGTTATGAAAGGGTTCCATTCTGCTGGTGAGTTGGACGGGGCGCATTTACAGCACGGACGCTTTTGTTGACATCTTCAATCCAACTGGTTCAAAAGTGTGAAAAACTGTAAGTAGTTCAGCGGAAGTACATCCCGCACAAAGTATTTTCCTTGGATAATAGATTAAATCACTCTGCGTAGAAACATCAGCTTACAAGTTGGTCAACGGCAAACTTGTTCATTTTCTGGAAAGTCTGTACCTCTTTGGTGATGTTCAGTTTGACTTTGGTGGTTTTCATTCAACTGTTGATCTTTTAACTGTTGTAACTGAGTGGATTCTCAGTTTATGGATAATTCAGGAGCCATTGTGCTTGACATTTCGAAGGCATTCAACGGAGTGTGACATTCTGGTCTCCTACACAAACTTCAGGGGTATGGTATTAGTGGTGAGGTTCTTGACATTGTTAGGTCTTTTCTTTCTGATCAAAGCTTGCGAGTAACTTTGGACGGTGTCTATTCATTCTCTTTACCTATCAATGCTGGTGTTCCTCAAGGCTCTATTCTAGCCCCAACACGGTTTCTTCTCTATATAAATGATCTTCCAGAGAATATTGTTCAGAAGATTAACATATATGCTGATGATATCACTCTCTGGTGTTGCTTCTCGCCCATCTCCCTCGGATCAGTTGAAATATGCAGCTGATCTAGAAGTTGACCTGGGTTCAGTTGTGGATTGGGGTACAAAATGGCTTGTTTCATTTAATCCAGTTAAGACTCAGCTCGTGTCTTTCAATCGTAAGCGTGTCCTTTTTCTTTCAGAGATTCTCATGGAGGGCTCTGCTCTTGAGGAGAAATCGACTCTGAAACTTCTTGGTCTTTCTCTCTCATCAAATTTTTCTTAGAGTTCATACATTAGATTCATTGCTCTTTCTGCTTCTCGTAAAGTTGGTTCTCTCTATCGCTTCAAACACTTACTCACACCTGAGGCTATTCTCTATCTCTACAAATTCAGACCATGTATGGAGTTCTGTTGTCATATTTGGGCTGGTGAATTTCTGTCCCATTTGAGGGTTCTTGATAAGGTGCAGAAACGTATCTGTAATTTGATTGGCCACACCCTTTCTTCTTCTCTGCACCCTCTCTCTCACAGACGTGTTGTTGCTAGTCTCAGTCTTTTCTATAAATACTATTATGGCATGTGTTTTTCAGAATTATGTGATCTATTCCTTGCTTCTTTTGTTCCAGCTCGTTTGACTCGTTGGTCTAGTGTTCTCCATCAATTTGCTGTTTTGATACCTCATTTGATACAGCTTCCTATTCCAGTAGCTTCTTTCTAAGAACTGCAGGCTTGTGGAACTTTCTTCCTGCTGACTGTTTTCCTCCTACATGTAGCAATGTTTTTTCAAGACTAAGACATCTAGGCATCTCCTGTCTTTGCGATAATCATTTTTCATTCTTGTTAGCTCCTTACATCAAGTGGCTGCAGGCCTTGTCTGGAACGATTTCAATAAAAAAAAAAATTTCTTTTTAAAACATAGAAAGAAAATAGTCCATCAAAATGTATCTGCTGCAACTCTGTCCTTTAACTAGAAAATTATGAATTTGAGTTATCGTGTTCCTTAGCTAGCTTCTAAAGATGGTGACTATATTTTTCCGGGCTAGTTTTAATTTCGGCGTTTCACGTGTACAATGGAACTTGCTATAACTTAGTGTTTTTAATGTTATTTTTTTTAAATATTAAAACATGGTTTTAAGTAATACTAAGTTGTTTGAGAACTGCTGAAACCCATTTCAGTGAAATGACATTTATTGTAAATAATAAGCGCCTATACATTAGGATATTATCGATTAAAATGTAGTATTGGTTAAGTATCAGAAAGATATCCTCCCAGGCAATGATCCCTCCTTTTTGAGGGTGGATGGGTTTGGTGTCTGTCACTTGAAGTGCCTTCATCCGTGTGGGAATGCCAACAGAACACACCAGGCTATTTTTGCGGCTGGACCAGATTGCCCCTTTTTGAGGATTCTCACCATAAACTGACCCTTCTGTCTAATCTCGTTTTGTGGGAGACAGATAAACAAATCATCCCCCGGCATTACCTTCTCCTTTCAGTGGGGGATGAGTTTATTGCCTGTCACCTGAGGTGCCCCCATTCGTGAGGGAGAACTGACGGAACTATTTTTGTTCCCATCCAGAGTTCCCCTTTTTAGGGAGCTAGATTTTCACCACATTAAAAAAATATCCTTTTTTTAAATTTTTGTTCAACCCAAACAAGACATATTGTCACTGAAGCGTGAAGGGTGATAGGGGCCAGATTTATAAAGGGGCAACCTGGGTGGAGAGTTGGGCAGCAAGATGTTTGTTCACATTACATTTAAATTTCTGAATGTTGGTATGGTGGAGAAACAGGGAACAGGGAGAGAATTCCCAAACAAACAGTCCGAGGAAAGATATCAGAGTAGAAAATCGTCTAGCATCTAGGGACTTCTACAGTGAAGAGGTGGGATTTTGGAGCTAGTCTGGTGGGTCAGGGTATTTACATCGAGGGGTACAAATGCAGTAAGTTCATCGGAGCACATTCCATGGAAATTCTTGTAAAACAAACACATGGATACAACAGGAGCTTGAGCTTATAACCACGATAATAGCAGAAGATAACTCGGGTTGAAAACGTGTCTGTGTAATTGTGGTTAACATGGATAAGTAATGCGACACACCTAAAAATAGAGTACCCCCCCCAAAAAAAAACGCACAGAATTTATCTTCCATCAAAACGCTAGAATGGCCCGGAAATGGGGGATCATTTTACTTTAAATTTATATATGAAACTGAACTCCCACTCTAAAATAATTGTTTTTTTTACTTTCCACCGATGTTTCAGGGTGTTTACACGTAATCGCCTAAAAAGTAGAATCTCATTTTTTAAGGTGTGGAGGCATGATTTAGCGGAGGGTGTTAATCTACAATAATACCATTTAAAGCTTTATATATATATATTCTTTCCTAGAACAATGCGAAAAACGTTCTCTGCGTGTTTCTCTGCCGTCTTTTAAACAAATTTCTTCTTTATCCAGCTTCTTTATTCATTTGCTTTTGACACCTGAGGATAATTCGACAAAGAATCGAAAACGTTCGTGAAACCTATGAGACATTTATTAATTGTTTTTTTATTTTAATATAAAAAAGACCATCAGAAAAATTGAAAAAATACAAAAAAGGTATAATTAAACAGAAGAATTCTGTTATTTTTAACAATGTTTGCATAAATGAGAAAATTCTGCCTAAATAGACACAATATATATATATATATATATATATATAAATATATATATATATATATATATATATATATATATGGGAAATGAAAAAGGAAAAACCAAAAAGGATGTTTTTTTTATGTGTTCATCAACGTTTCGTCTTTATTTGTAAGACTTCTTCAGGATGATAATATTAAGAAAAGTGTCATGCAAGTACGTGAACATATTGGGTTGACATGATGGGTTGATGAGAAGACGTCATAGCCACTATTGGAAGCAGTAGGACCAACGTCCGGGCTTGGTGATGTCAGTCGCGTAGAGTGAAATGAATGTTGATGGTTTTGAGTGAAAAAAGTGGAAAGGTGGCGGTGAGCAGGGATAATGTGAATGGTTGTAAGTGGAGGGGTGGGGATGAGCAGGGATAATGTGGATGGTTGTAAGTGGAGGGTGGGGGTGAGCGGGAATAATGTGGATGGCAGTGAGTGAAGAAGTGGAGAGGTGGGGAAAGAGGAGGGGGAATGTTTGACCAGGTGGCTGCTTCAAGAATGTCAGGGATGAGTAGGTTGGAAGGTTTGGGTTCATGGTGAATGAAGATGTGTGTGTGTGTGTGTGGGGGGGTGTATGCAGAGAAATGGAAGGTGGGAGGAAAAAGAGGAGGTGGAGGCCCTGTGATTTTGGTGGGCGGGTAACGTCACGAGAAGATTTGAAAAAAATGAGGTGGTTTAAGAGTGAGAGGTATGGGTGGGTAAGGGTGCGAGAGACAAAAGTTAATCACTCCTTCGGGAGAGGCAACAGCCAGTACTTTCACGTTTCAACTAGTTGCAATCGCGTTTCAATCAGTTGAAATGTTGACATATTGTCTGCTTGTTTATTATTGTCTATTGTTTATTATTGTCTCGCAATTTGATTCGCTAACCGTTTCGGTACTTTCCGGCGGTTTACGTAAACATCCGGAAAGTACCGACGCCAAATCGATTTTAACGTGGGTCCTAATCTAAGTAAGTGCCACCTTTTTTTTTTTAATAAATGAGGATTTGTTCAGAATTTTAAAATTCGACAGTTTAAGTGTTTTCAAATTCCTTTCAAATTTCAAAGGGTCACGAAGTAATTCATTCTTCTTTTTTTTTTTTTTTAACTATTAACAAAAGATTAAAATCGCGGACTTGTTTACGAAGAAACCGAAATGCATTATGGTGGATTTAATTTTGAAATGACATTTAAAAATAAAAATAGGATGTTTTTAAATTTCGTCATATTTTACACTATTCAATTTTCGTAGTCGCGAAAAACACACATACATATCCACAGAAGTCACACAATTTTGTTAAGAGAGAGATTAAAAATATATTATTTACCAGAAATCAACCAGTATTTAAAATAACCTTACTTAATTATGTTTATTTTAAAACCGTTTTTATTAACCGTAGTAATAATAATAAACACATGCAACAAATAGCTTCATCTACGTATGTCGCGGCTTAACGCGTCGGTTGTTACCATAGCAACCATTAAGCGTTATTAGTTTCAACTACTTTTGAAACATGTCATGTCGGACATGGGATAGACGAACACCCTTTAAACGTTGTTTTATCCCAGAAATAATAATTTTATGAAGTATATTTTATTGTTTACTAGCTGTATTTACCCGGCGTTGCCCCGGTGGAGGGCTTAGACAGAAAAAATTAATGTGTATTTATCAAAGTTACGCATAGGCGAGAGACACAAACATTCTAAACATCGACTTAAAAATATATCCTTTTTTTTTTTATTTATCAAAAGTCATTAAAAAAAATAAAACAACAATAATAATAATAAAACTATGGACGACTTGAGGATTGAATGGATCCGGGATCGCGTTTACGAAGCCCTTGATATTAGCGACCGTGGAGTTTTTGAGGAATTCTTGGAAAGAGATGAGGAATCGGCCGAAATTCAATTAGCCAAGTTCTTAAATGAAGAACCCCAAGAAAGTAAAACCTCGTTGATATTCTACAAGGTGGTTGTGGAAGAAGAGAGGGAGTTTGAAGTCGAAGTTGGTAAGTTAACCTCTTTATTTATTTATTTATTTATTTATTTAGTAATCATTACTATTACCGACATAAATTATTTTAAAGGAAATACAGTTGGGAAATTAGTCAAAAAAATGTTTTAAAAATGTTGCTTAACTTACCCACTTACGCCTATTTGAGTTAAAAATGTGATGCTTATTCCGAATAGGTACGAATAGATTTGCAATCGTGACGTAAGCAGTTCCGACTAGGAACGGAGAATGCTGAACCTGTTCCGACTTTTACCGAGTCTAAACGGTAAAACTTATGTCCGCCTCTGACCGCCACCAAGCACAGTCAAGGATTTGTCTCACTTGACTCAAATTAACTAATCAATCGCAACCATTTAAAAAATAAAGAGAATATTGAAAAAAAAAATTTGATTCTTATTTTTACGCCCCCCCCCCCTACTTTCTTTTCGGTTTTTCTTTTTCTTTTGTTACGTTATACTATACTTAGTTTTTTTCTCTCCACGGTCAGTGAAGGAGAAATATTTCTAGACTGCGGCAATTGTTATTGTTGTCCCAATCCGGAGTGCCCCATTTTGGGGAGATGGATTTTCCCCACATTAAAAACCGACCTTGTGTCTAACTTTGCACTTGTGAGGAAATAGAAACAACATGGTAAATGGTAAAAGTATCGAATAGTTAACAATCAAGAAATCGTAACAAAACGAAATAAAAACAAATGCCTTACATCAATCGGCTAATATTTAAATCTTTAAGTCTTTTCTTCAAGGGGATATAACCATGCTCAGTATCAAGTTGATGCCTACTTGTACCTGATACGGCATTCACCCTAGGCGGGTTGAACTGGCTCCCTCTTTCGGAGGAGGTTTCATGGGAGTATCAAATTCACAAGCGGTCCCTAGTCACATGGTTAGGGGAGATGACGACGTTAGGTTTCTGCAGAGAGGTGTTGACGTCATCCTACATACAGCACCTGGTATTCCCAAATGGTCACCCATCTGGTACTGACCAGGCTCAACGTTGCTTAACTTCAGTGATCTAATGAAAACCGGTGTGTCAACGTGATTATGTCGTGTCAAGTTGATAGGGGCAGGAGAGAGTGTCCGCACCTTTCTTCATGGGTACTTGGAAGCTCTCTGCCTGCCCTACAAATCCCTTACAATCTGCGGGTGGAGTCCTTAAAAGTTCCAGTCGAAATTACTATGCCCTGAAGTCTGATTAGTCATCATGTGAGCAAACAACCTCGCTGGGGCTGCTCTCCACCAAAGGAAAGAAATGTCAATGTTTATAAAAAAAAAAAATTATAGGCCAACACTCTGTCACAATGCGGGTGTCTGCATGCACGTATCGGCCAATGCATGATCAATTACCACGTGGGTATCAAGCCAAAGTAAAACTAATCAACCCCACCCCTAACACACCTGGATCTATTCCCCCCACCCGCCCCGAAAAAAGCATATCTAAGCAGTGCACCAGGATAATTTGCATGGTGGACTAATTCGCAAAAATTTGAAAATAAATGAATATTTTCAAAATAAAAATGAAACATCCGCAAAAATCGAACAGTGCAAAAGTAATACGGCATATCAGTTTTGCACTCACACTGGTTGCAACGTGAGACGAAACTAAACGGGCCCTTAATTTCTGAGAACTTACTGAAGTAAAATGAAAAAACAAAAAAATAATAAGTGATTAACATTATGTATTAATGAGATGAATAAGGCTTACTATTCTGGTTGTAGACTCAACCACTGCATTGATTTTCAAGATACTAGACGTACTCATGTCCCGTTGGGTCACAAGCACTATCACTATTTCAAAGAAGGTAGGCTCCCTTTACCGTGTTAGTAAACTCCTCACACCTGACATTATCCTGTATCTCTATAAAGCCACCATTCACCCATGCATAAAGTATTGTTGCCACATCTGGGCTGATGCATCATCTACTAGTCTCTCCCTGGTGCCCCCTCGACATAAATTCACTAGACCAACTCGACAATCAGCTAAATCCCATCCATTCACTGTGGAGGTCCCCAGATGCCAGAGAGCTTTCTACTCCAATAGCTTCTTTCCGCGTGCTGCTGGCCTCTGGAACTCCCTCCCTGCCCCCTGTTTTCTCGACGGTACTGACATGCAGAAATTTAAAACTAATGTAAACAGACATCTTGCTGTGCAGCTCCAAATTTAGGTTGACCCCCCCCCCAAAAAAAACCCCTTTCTCCCTTTTTTCTCAATAGTCCCTTACGTCTACAGTGGCGTCCTGCCTTGTTTGGGGTGAACTATGTAAAAGAAAATAAAAAACTAAAAAAATAAAAAACTGTCACAAATCTGTTAAGATTCTTCTTGCATAACTAAAAGTAATAAGTCTCTTTACTTTTATATTCTTCTTCTTCTTATAAATATTATTATTAGTAGTATTATATAGAAATAAAGAGACTTATTAATTTACATACATGTTTATAGTGTGTACAGACACACGTATGTAAATTAGATGGTGACGCTGAGAAAAGAGAGTCACTCTTTCTCTAAATGCTCACAGAGACATTAAGAAATATTAGAGAGTGGTTGAATCAACATGGAGTGAGAGGGGGTCCTTTATGGCTATGAACAAAGTGTAGTATATGTTCTGATGCTACACAGTCCATTCTTACCTCTGTCAGTGGAGGAAAAGTCCTTCTAGACTAAGGTAATTTTAATTTTTGTTCCAATCCAGAGTGCCCCTTTTTAGGGAGCTGGACTTTCCCCCACATTAAAAACCAACCTTGTGCTTAACTTTGCCCTCGTGGGGAGGCAAGTAAATAGGAACATGGAGTGATAAGGGGCGATAGAAATACATAGATAGCTCAGAAAGAGATGGCTGACTTGTTCAGTTAATTATGAATTACAGCTAATTACAACAATTAAAACAGATTTTTGTTTCAAACATAACTCAATCCCAGAACTAAAGTATATTTTAGCATGTATTTTGTGTTATTAAAGTATATAGGAAAGAGGGAAACAAACATTGAATTAACTTACATTTTGTATTGATTTTAAAAGATATATATGTATATATATATAAATTTATTTCAGAGGCTGAAAATCAGGATTTAAATGACGAAATGATCTCTGATGGCGAAAGTGGTCCCAGTGATCATGATTGGCAGACCACTCCAGTGACCAATGAACGGCTTAATAAGGACGGGGAACCGACAAAAACTGGTAAGAAAAATTCTCACTAAAAGTGTTAGATAGCAAAGGGGGTGTTTGGATGGAAGGATTTGAGTGACATCCTAAAGGCGCTGAAATCATGTGAGTTTGCGCGGGGGGGGGGGGGGGGGTCTTCGTTTTTTTCTTTTTTTGGCTGACAACTGAATCAAGCAGCCGGGATGGGGGGAGGCGATCACTTACAATGTAACTAAGTGTAATGAGACAGGCAATCTGTCTGTCTGTCTGTCTGTCTGTCTGTCTGTCTGTCTGTCTGTCTGTCTGTCTCTCCCTATCATGCATAAGAAGTCGATCTGTTTTCTGTTTCTGTTTTAAATAAATCCTGTTAAAATACTGAATATTTTGTCAACAGTCGAAAGGCAACCTGAGTTTCACAGCGATGACAACGAGAAGATCAGCCCGCGTGCATTTTATCAACAACCTGGGTTCTCAACAAGGGCACGGGTGCATAACGGTGTATATACCCATCAGTAAGTGAAAATATAACAAAACTGCATTGCAAAAGGAAAATCTAAAATGTAGTTTCAATTAAAAATGTAAGAATCTATATACTATTAAACCTCTGTGGTTCTTGTTTGATTGTTTGTGTGTCTCCATGCACACCGGATGACGTCACAAAGGGATGACATCATCTACTAAAACAGACTTGCAGTATAGATCCTATTTATCATGCTTTTTCACCTTTCCAATACTCTGCAAATGACGTGAAACTGTTGCAGTACTAACGTGGATGGTATTTTTTACCCCACCTAATAAACCAGTATCGTCCGGGCCTTTGGGTCTGGATTTACGCCGGTCTATTGGGGGTTGTTGGTCCTGTGCAGTTCTAGGAGGTGCACCCTCCCCTCTTTGGGGAGGAGTAAGTTTATTGCTTACTGTCTGAGGCGCCCTACCGGGAATGCCGACGGGGCTGCCTAGGCAATTTTTAAATGGCCAGAATACTCACCTCGAGCCCTGGCTTATCTAATCCCACTTTCCCGACCTTGTGTCACATCTTGCCTTGTGGGAGGTAGATAAATATACTAACGTGGATTTTGCTCAACAAGTGCTTGCAATTGTTCATTGTTAAGATTACATGGCCGTCCTTTACCTTCTTCATCTTCAAGACTCTCATCTCCACTACGGAATTTCTGGAACCACCTTCGTACTATCTGATCGCTTGTTCATCCATCCCTCCATGCTCTATTAATGTTGCCAGAAGTTTCGAAGACATCGTGCCCAAGTTGAACTCATGCAACATAAGAAGGTGAAGGTCATATTTTGTCATGTTCATCATTGAGGATCTTCTATGCTTCAAAAATAATTTCTATCTGAAAAAAAGTTACAAATTATTATTGAAAACACATTGATTATTATATATGTTAACATTTACCAGTAATAAACTAAAAATTCTGTGTTAAAATGACTTTTCACAACCCAGCGCTTCAGGTAGCCATTATTTTTGTAACGACCTAATAGTAAAGAAAAAGAAAGAAATAATGCACACACACACACGCATGAAATTGTCTCATCATAATTTTATTAAATATAGAAATGATATCTCATACCGTTGATCTTTTGTTCTTATTTTTATGAATAGTCCAAAAAGGCGAATTAAAACAGAAAGAATCTTCCTTGACTGATGGAGAAGAAAGAGTGGAAGATTCCATTGAGGAAGTGAAGACAGTGAGTAGAAATATCTTGAAGCATATTTAAAAGTGTTTAACTCTTTTTAATTGAATGTTAAATATAACAAAATTTTGGGTGCTTGTCCATAAAAATGTACAGGTGAAATATGGCAGTTCCAAACAAATTATCAGGAAAACTCTTTGATATACTTACGTATCAGGCAAAAGTAGGTATCTATACCAAAAATTAGGGAAAACTATCGAGTAAAATTTTAATAAAAAATATAAATCAGTTTTATCGTATTTTTCCGATTCGACATCGATAAGGATGCAAATACATATAAAACAGGGGGGATAAGTCAGTCTGTCATTTTGCGAAGTCATAATCAATGGTGAATCGGAAAAATACAATAAAACTGATTTTTATTTTTTATTAAAATTCTATTCAATCATTTTTCTCTAATTTTTGGTGTAGATACCTATTTTTGCCTGATACATAAGTATATCAAAGAGTTTTCCTGTTGATTTATTTGGAAATACCGTATTTCACCTGTACATGTTTTATGGACAGGCACCAAAGTTTGTTATGTTCAGATGAACTAACTCTCCGTAATGAATCATCATCATCATCATCATCATTATCATCAGTTTAACGTCCGTTTTACATGCTGGCATGCATTGGACAGAATTAAGAAATTGACTTCCAAATAAACTTTTTCTTTTTTACTGTGTCACCATTTATCAAGGCATGGAATCCACTCGAGGATAAGGGTTAAAGAGATCGTCAGTTGGAGTATAATCGCCTCTGCTCGCCTCCACGAGAGGATGCAAAACAATGGGTGGGATGGGCAGATGATTACTTAAGAGGAATAGATTATCTGAGAGGACAGCTCAACAAGTATTTGTTCACATTAGATTTGAAGACGACTATGTTGCAGTCAGTTGGGAAGCAGACTCTTGGTACCTTATTCGACAGATGGGATGTTCTAGGGAAGAAACTTTGTTCATGGAAGTTTCGTTGGGTTTTTGGTAAGGAGAGAGAGAAAGGATGTTGCTGTGATTGTAAATAGACAAGTTCCTGCTGTGAATGTTTTATATGGGAGGGGGGGGTGTACCAGGGGTTGGAGTTTAGTCGAGCACCTACCATGAACATAACGATACAGTAGAGAGAGGCTAGCAACATCTTTTCTGTGTGAAAGATGCTGTAGGGACGAGAAGAGATCATCCCCGACTAGATTGCGAAGTCGATTTTGTACTCTGTCAAGACAGGAAAGGGTGCTCTGAGCAGCACCTCCATCTTAGGACGTATCTGGCTCTGATACGGGTAGAGGATTGGGTCAGGGGTGAGGTACCTTCTGAAGCGGTAGAATGATCCAACCATGTTTCTAGTAACCTTAGCAACAGATTTTATGTAAGTCTTCCATTTCAGCTCTAGCCAAGTCTTTATTTATCACTCTTTCCCTCAGGTCTATTTTTATCACTTCCTCCCAGGTTTTCCATTAGCCTTCTGCTATGAACTGAACCTGCTACCTTAACTGTTCTACATCTATTAATCCAAGAACTCTCCTCCATTCTTTCAACGTGGCCATACCAATGAAGTCTTCTTCTTCTGCACGCATCTTCCTATACTGTCCAGATTTAATCTTCCTCTGAGGTCACCAGAACGTAGCCTGTCTTTAAGACTCACATTACGCATCCATCGTATCATTCTCATATCATTTCTCCCCATGCAACGCATATCCTCAACTTTCACTGGCCAGATTTCACTCCCATACATCATCATTAATTATGAACAAAAGCGGTACATGGATGAAGTATAAAACGTAACACATTTATTTACGTCATTTAGGAGTTAGGATGAAGATGGATTAGTTGCTGAGTGTGTAATAAATCTTTTCGGTTCGGGCAGACACATTCTTTACATCTCTGGTGTTATGGCTGTCTCTGTCTGTCTGTCTGTCTGTCTGTCTCTGCCAAGCCACCCAATGGCAAGGGTCAGTAACTGGGGCGACACAACCCTCAACTCTATCTTGATAGCGTCCAAGGGGGATAACTTTAGACCCTGTACCTTCTTAGTCTACTGGGCCTTAGACGTGTGTCAGAACTTTGATGATCTTTTTTTTATGGAAATAGCTCCAGACAATGCATGAAGCCACTTGATATAAGGAGCTAAATAAAAATACTACTTCAAGGTCAAAAACTAGCCAACAATAAGTGTTAGATGGATAGATTCTGACCCAGAAATCAGCAACTCTTCCCCCTTTGTCAGAAACATAGCTGATGGAATGTGAGGACTAAAGGACAAAATAAGAGAACTGAGAGTTACGAGACTGATGAAAGTAAACGCAAGTTTCACTTTCCACTTCTCTCAACTCCTGGTTTGTATCAACCAATAACAATAATGGCATCTAAGTATGCAGCTACACCTTCTTCCTCGATTAGCATCACGTCCATAATCTGCTGAAATATTGCAGGAGATGTTTTTACCTCTGAAGGTAAATGAGTGAATTGAAATAATCCATGATGGGTGTTGATACTGAAAAAAACACGGAGTATGTATAAAAATTACCGCATTTATTGACGTTATTTACAAGTAAGGGTAAAGATGAATAAGCAGCTGAGTGGGCAATGAATCTTTCGGTTCTTCCAGACACGTTTTTACATCTCTGGTGTCACGGCTCTCTTTTCTTCTTGTCTTCTCTGTCCTGTCACTTAACAAAAAGGGGCTTGAACTGAGGGGATGCACTTACTTGTTGGAATCATCATGAGAAGTATTTTCTTCTACATGTTTAATCACAAACGAAGACTCAAAACAAAAATTATTTTATGTTAACTTTTATTGCTGATGTCGACATTATCTTACTCTTACACTCTTTTCTTTGTGTACAGTGAACTCCCTGCCAGAGCTCCACTGAGGGAACAAAGCACAGGATGTCCATGCTATTCTGTATCAATGTTTAATCTACCATCGTTTCTCAATCAGATGAACGTATTTAGCAAAATCTGTTTTTGTTTTACACATTCCTTTCTAACCAACAAAACCCAGTTTTTATTTTACAAATTTTATCTACTGATTTTCTATAAATCACTAACTGTCAAAAAAAACTCAGCCTTGAATTACCATTGATTTCTCGGTGGCAGCGACCATCGGTCTTATCTGGAATTTAGGTGGCAATAAGCCTCCCCAAGGTCCCAGTACTCTTCACACACTTCCAGTGGAGGTCTGGTTAGTGCTCTCCTTTCATCAGTCTTTCCATCCTCCTTGACTCTTTTTGTGTGATATCAGCCGAGGCTAGTGCCATTATTTTTTTTGGGGGGGGGGGGGTAGTTTCAGTTTCCTTGGGTTCACATGTTTTTGTTTTATTTCTATTGCAACTTCCATGTGGCTGGTTAGTGTTCGTAGTTTATGTGGGTTGGTTTCTGCATTCAAGGATTTTCCATAAGATTTTGGCTGTTTTCATCATTACCGTTCATTGTATAGTCTCGGCCTTCCCATTGATTACAATTTCTCCTCGTTTTTTTTCCAGGTTTTTCGGTACTGTTCCTAGTGCTCCTATGGTTATTGGTATTATAGGGAATTTTTTCATCTTCCATAGTCTTTTCAGTTCTCTGGCAAGTTCTGTTTTTCTTATAATAATAATGATGATAATAATGATAATAATAATAATGATGATGATGATGATGATGTTGTTTTTCTTCTTTATAATCTCATGGGTAATCTTGTTACAGTTGTAGTTCCAATCTGTTTCTTTGATCAGGAACTTCTCCTATGAACTGAAAGATACACCCCTATAACCATATATTTGAATAAGTATATTTAATTTTGATCAAACGGGGTTATAATAATATTGGGGGGGGGGGGGTCTGTGTCTGTGCCAGACATCAATAGAAAGGAAATATGACCTTTTACTTTATTTATTCAAATCATAACTTGAAAATTATAGAAAGTAAGAATAGAAATAGGAATATGTGGTTCAGAGCTTGGAGCAGGAATGCAAAGTAGTCCTCATTCATTTCCGGAAAACACTGGGTGTCCCTCGAAGACACTAAAGACTAAAGACTATAAATTTACAGAAAATTATTTCAATAAATATCATTTTGCTTACACCTAACCAATACTGAATACAACCTTGGTCCCCACCTCCCAAATTTAATATTATAAAATCTATAAAAAAGGAATATGTTGTTATAGACTGGGCACAAAAGGACATATAGTTAATTTTTTGTATCAAATTAAAAAAAAAAAATGGTAAAGTTTACAAAAAAAAAATGATGTACCCATGTTACTCACCGTGTTGCCAAGAATATATATATATTCCAAAATTCATAATAATCGGTTCATTAGTTTAGGAGTTTATCCTGTACAACGAAATATATATATATAAACATATACACATACCTAACTTTTGATTTAATTGTTGGATATTGCTTACCTTCGCGGGTGTATACATCATATACACCCGTTCATCTTCTTTGCAATCTAGGTTTCATCGCTGCTGGCTTGTGTCCCTCGGTCAATAACCACATGAACGCTGGATTTGTTTTTTTAAAAGTGTTTTATTGAACATATACAAAGATACAGAGATTGAAATAGTGTGTACAAGAGAGTGAGAGAGAGAGAGATTCGAATATTGTAGTTAGATTATTAATGTTTTCCTAACTATTCCTAGAGAGGGGGGGGAGGATTCTTGCGCTTGTCTTTCCATTAGGGAAATCTTCCGTATTCCTACATTGGAATCACGCGTCTTAACAGTTCGCCCTCTGTAACCAGACTGACTCAATTTCGCTTCTCGCGAGAGCAAGTGACGTCACAGGTCCCTTCGTTTCCCACGCAGTGCCAGCCCTTCACAGCTGCAGACTGACCTCTCTGAACTCAGGTCTCATCACTCGGTAACCTTGTCATGTCTGCCAGCTCCGACGGTGAGAACTAGCCTTGTTCTGCACTCGACTGCTCTGCGTTAATTCGCGCAAGTCAAACCCGACTTCCACAGATGCGTCCATCTCTCCAGGGCCATTATCTAACACTCTCATAAAGGTTTTTATAATCCCACAAGTTACGTCCGTCATTATATAACACCTATATAAGAGTCAGATACATCCTAAGATGGAATACTGCTGTCATATCTGAAGAGGTGCAGCTGCTCTTTTTTGCCTTGACAGAGTACAAAATCGACTTCACAATCTAGTGGGGATAATCTCTTCTCTTCTCTACAACACCCTTTTTCCAGAAGAGACGTTACTAGTCTTTTTCTACTCTATCGTTATGTTTATGGTAATTTCAATCACTGGTTTCCCATGTGAAACATTCACAGCAAAACCTTGTCTAGCTACAATCACTGCCAATAACTTTTCCTTTCTTCCTCTGTGTACCTAAAACCAAACAGAACTTCCATGAATAGAGTTTCATTTTAAGAACTTCCCATCTGTGGAACACAATACCTCGGGGCTGATACCCAGCTGACTACAACATGGTCGTTTTCAAGTCCAATGTTAATAAATACTTGTCGAGCCATTTTCTTAAGTAATAAGAGTAGAAAGTGGACCGTGGGTTTATTTTCGGCAGCCTCGTAACTCTCGCTTCCCTTATTTTGTCCTTTAGTCCTCACATTCCATGAGCTATGTTTCTGACAAAGGGGGGAAGAATTGCTGATTACTGGGTCAGAATCTATCCATCTAACACTTATCGTTGGCTAGTTTTTGACCTTGAAGTAGTATTTTATTTAGTAGCTTCATGCATTGTCTGGAACTATTTCCATAAAAAAAAAGATCATCAAAGTTCTGACACACATCTAAGACCCAGTAGACTAAGAAGGTACAGGGTCTAAAGTTATCCCCCTTGGACGCTATCAAGATAGAGATGAGGGTTGTGTCGCCTCAGTTACTGACCCTTGCCATTGGGTAGCTTGGCAGAGACAGACATACAGACAGACAGACAGAGACAGCCATAACACCAGAGATGTAAAGAATGTGTCTGCCCGAACCGAAAAGATTTATTACACACTCAGCAACTAATCCATCTTCATCCTAACTCGTAAATGACATAAATAAATGTGTTACGTTTTATACTTTGTCCATGTACCGCTTTTGTTCATAATTAATGATGATGTATGGGAGTGAAACCTGGCCAGTGAAGGTTGAGGATATGCGTTGCATGGGGAGAAATGATATGAGAATGATACGATGGATGTGTAATGTGAGTCTTAAAGACAGGCTACGTTCTGGTGACTTCAGAGGAAGATTAAATCTGGACAGTATAGGAAGATGCGTGCAGAAGAAGAAGACTTCATTGGTATGGCCACGTTGAAAGAATGGATGAAAGTTCTTGGATTAATAGATGTAGAACAGTTAAGGAGGAAGATTGCTGTTTTCTGGGTCGGAATCTATCCATTTAACACTTATTGTTGGCTAGATTTTGACCTTGAAGTAGTATTTTTTTAGCTCCTTACATCAAGTGGCTTCATGCCTTGTCTGGAGCGATTTCGATAAAAAAAAAGTAATCAACTTCTGCTCTTTCCACCTATTGTTACCAATCCTCTCATATTATTGGTCAATATCCAACTGATAATCTCTTTGATCCTTATTCTCCAGTGGCTTTTGGTCTTATTAAGTGGTGACTCATTAGTATTAAACAAAGATTATTTAAAGTTAGGCCTTTTTAATGTGAGGTTTCGTTCGACAAATCTGCGAGTCTGGCAATGTCAGGTGTTTCTACTGGTCATTTAATATTTTTGATTCCCTTAATTTTCTAATTGCAGAAGATCATCATCCAGAAAGTGGACCAAGAATATGTGTTCATGCATTATGAGTTTCTTCCGAGTAAATACGCTTCCTGCACTTGCATATATTTCATCCGCACACAGCCAACGGTGGTGGTACCCATGCCTCAAAATTATGAAGAAATGGAAATTCTACCTGAACATTTTGAGTATGGCCTGCTTAATGGACACACGTTGGTTATGCTTGATCAGATCATTAATAATGTGAGTCGAGATACGATCGAGTGATTTTTACTATTTTGTTGGTGTTTTTTTTTTAATTAATTTGTTGTCGCTTACCATTCTCTCTTTTCTCGCTTCTGTAAGTGTTGCCTTCTTTCCTGGTAATATTGACTAATTGATATGCATAATTAGCATAAGTAGAAATAGATTACTATATAAGTCTCTCCTTAAGTATAGCTAGCAGTGAAAGTACACTAGCAACTGAATAGGTAAATTTACAGCTTCACAACAATGGCGTTGCCGATAGGATCCCAATTGTCTCTTGAGGACCCCGACTTCGTGGACACGTGGATAAGATGCTTCGCTCTGAGTGCAACAACTAAAAAGTTAAAAGACAACAAGGAAACGGAAGGAGAAAATGAAATAACAGATTTATTTTTGGCTACAGCTGGATGTGAGGTCATTATGAAAGTCTCAACCATGGCGTATCTCATGAACCTAGAAGACCTGACTTTTGGAAGAATAAGTCAGATCATAAAAAGAAATATAAGACCTAAGAAAAGGTTAGTCGTGGCAGAAAGAACGAAGTTTAGGTCAATGAAACAAGAAATTGATGAACCAATCATCAAATATCTACACCGTCTATGAAATGAGAGTAGATATTGTGAATCGTCAAGAGAGAAAAGACAATGACAGACTGTTCAAAAGCATTTTCTCTACCAAAGCAAAGTCAGGATGTTGTGTAAACCAATGATTGTAAGGCAATGGTAGCTTTGTTCAATGCGGATAGAGAAAAACTCCTTGGCATCTATTAGATACAATATGCTCTGCAAGAAAGTTGCGAGAGTTAAGACGTTCGTCACGTCAAAACGACTCCCACCAACGCCCTCTGCCTGTAAATTTCATTCTTTGCGGACTTACTACCAGATTATGGAATGGATGGGATGTAGTGATGAAATGAGTGGGGGTGGAAGGTGGAAGGGAGCAAACTTGTTCCAGTGATGACGGACAAAAGCCCTGCTCCAGATGCACTGATTCAGATAATTCATTGCAACTGTTCAGAGGATGCAATAACCTAAAGTGTACCTGCAGGAGGCATGGACTAGAATGTACAAGTGCATGTGGGCATTGCCAAGACGGAAATTGTGACAATATGAAAAATGATCCAGTGGAAGATGATGGTGAGGATTTAAAAGTTTTGAAAAAGCACCGTGACGTAAGTGAACCAGGGTGGATAAAACAAGGGTAATGGGTGTAGGGGAACCGATTAATATTGTATAAGGATTTATTTGGCATCACTGGTAACCCTTTCATGTGAAAGATTGACCCTGAAAACTTGGGTAAAATCCAAGATGTACTGATTTATCATGAAAACTGACCAAGTTAGTGCTTCACATGTAAATGGAAAATGACTTGTAAACCCAAAAAAGTCATATTCGAAATTTAATACTTTCCCATACTCGGATCTTGTTCAATTTTTTGTATGTTGTAGACTAGACCCAACCTAGCATAAAGCCATCAAAAAACAAAATGTTGCGATTTTTTGGAGTCAATCAGTAGATTGACCAGTCTACAGATCAAGCCTTGATAGAAAAAATATATAAAATATCTATACCTACAAACAAAAAAGAACTTGAATCTTTTTGGGATTGGTCAATTTCTACAGGCGATATTTACTAAAATATACAGACCTGACTGAACCGTTTGCAAATTTTAGAAAAAGGAATGTTGAATTTATTTGGTCAGAAATACAACAAAAAGCTTTTAGGAGATTGAAATTAGTTATGGCAAAGTAACCAGTAGTGAAAAATTTTGATCCCAAAAATGACATGAGATGCAAGTGAACATTCAATATCTGGAATATTATCACAAGAAGGATATCCGATAATGTATTTATCAAGAAGACTAACGAACACTGAATTTAATTATTCAAATATAGAGAAAGAAGCATTGGCCATTGTATGGTGCACCACCAGGGCTAGACAATTTCTTATTGAAAAAAAAATTCTCTTCAGAAGTGATCATAGACCACTGGAATTTATATTCAATCCAAGAAAAGAATTACCCAAAGTTACGACATCGAGAATATTAAGATGGACAATAAAGTTAATGGCATTTGACTTTGATATAGAATATGTCAAAGGAAGTTTAATTTCACACGTAGATGCACTATCAAGGTTGTGATTTTGCAAGGAGTCAAAAGATAAAACAGAAGAATTTGAAGATACATTCTTACATTGGGTAGAGACTGATGTTTTATCTTTAGATAGAATGGCTATGGAAACTAGACATGATCCACTACTAAGTAGGATAACATCGAGAATAAGAAAAAATATATGGGGAAATTGTTCCAAAGCAGAGAGACCTTACAAAGAAATAAGGCATAAATTAATGATAGAAAATGGAGTGATTTGTAATGGAGATCTGGTAATTATCCCAGAAACACAAAGAAATTTAGTGATAAAAAGTGTACATGATGATATACACTGTGGAGTAGCGGCCACACAAAAAAGAATAAAACTAGAAGCATGGTGGTCGGGATATTCATGAGATATCGAAGGATATATAAAAAGATGAAAAGAATGTAGAGAATTAAGAAATTTTACACAGAATACTTTACATTCATGGCCCAGAGAAGTAGAGCCATGGAGTCGTATGCATATGGATCATGCGTACATTTCTGGAGTGGGACTCTTATTAATATTAGTAGACTCTTTTTCAGCCTGGCCTGAAGTAGTCCGTGTGTCGGACAAGAAAATTTCTGCCATAAAACAGATTCTAAGGGTCATATTCTCTAGAATGGGTATCCCAAAAACCCTGGTATCAGACAATGCTCCAGAGTTTTGTGATGGAGGTCTTAATTTATAGTTGGAAAAAAATAGAATGTAAACCGTATAAGACACCACCATATCACCCTCAATCGAATGGATTAGTGGAAAGAATGGTGCAGACTGTAAAAATAGGACTAAAAGCATGTTCTCAGCAAAAAGAAAAATTAAAAGTTTTTCTACCAAGATTGCTTTTAAGCTATCGAACAATACCACACACTGGAAGATTAGAAAGCCCATTAGCTTTAATGGGAAGACAAATTAAGGCTCCGTTAACTATGTCGTATTCTACAAATGAAAACATCTGGCACAAAAAAACCAAAGAATCACATCCAGAAAGGGCAGAATTTATCGTGCAAAAAGGCCACAATACAGCTATAATAAATAGATAAACAGAAACAGTGTATTGACCCATGCAGATCAAATAAGGATCCAGGGTGAATACGAAGAGCGAAATGAACAAATCGCTACGGCTCCTTCCGTTATTGAGTTATTAGAACTACTTGTACAGAATGAAACGGCAGAAGATGAAACCATGCAAGATCAAGCAGGTCAAAATGAGGATCCGGAGTCGGAGTCGGATTCGGATTCGGATCAAAGTATGAAAGGGGACGACCCTGGTTACAGTTTAGTGCGAGACAGGTCGAGATCTCTTAGAGAAAGAAATAAGGGAGAGATAGAAGAGCAAAGCAATATCGAAAATGAAACGATCATTAAAAGAAGTGCAAAATGCACTAGAGTCATAAAGCCTATACGGTTCAGGGAGATGTGGTGATATTGGCTAATTGATATGCATAATTAGTATAAGTAGAAGTAGATTACTATAAGTCTTTCCTTAGATATAGCTAGCAGTGAAAGTACACTAGCAACTGAATAGGTAAATTTACAACTTGACACCACTCCCACTTCTTCTCTTTTCTTCCTCCTCTTTCCGTTCTCTTCTTTTTTCTTATGTTTGTTGCAGATGTCTGTATGTTGCCCGCCCAATCGATGATCGAACAGTGACACATGTGGGTGTAAATGGCACCTCACTTTACGTTGAAACTATCTTCTGCTACCTGAACATCATGTTGAATGCTGGTGGTGGTTGCGAACATGCTATAACTACTCACTGTTGTGTTGCTTGGGGAAGGGTCAAGTAGCTGCTGCCGATCCTGACATCTAGGCACATTTCTTTCAGGACTTGGGGCAAAGTCTTTTCGGTCTGTGTTCGCTCTGCCATCTTACATAAGCCCCAAACGCTTTTGATTCACAACGGCTTCCGTATAATGAGCATAGTACCATAGTCAGGTAGATGTGCGTCAGTAAACTAGAGGAAAGAATCCCGTTAACTGTGCTTTGTTTTATCGCCGTTTAATGATAAGCACATCTTGATATGACATACAAAATTGTCAATAACTCTGACACACGTGTTTCTTGACACTACCCTGATTTGGGCTGGAAATTATTTTGATAGACATTATCTTTAAGATAACTCCACAGATAAAAATATGAGGGGGTTTAGGTCCGGTGAGTGTGAAGCCCATTCAGGATCACACCTTTTACTGTTTAAGTGTCCCCACGACCATTCCAACTAATCTTTTGAAGTGTAAGGCTTTGCTTCATCTTGTTAGAAACCGCTGTTCATCAGTCACAACACCTTATCATCAGTCCCAAATTCTTAACGACCACTAGGTAACACTCTGTATTGATCAGCGCAAAGTTGCACATTTGGAGCACATCATTGAAGTACAATAAAACAAAGACTGTTGGATATTCATGACTGAAACTTGGTGGATAAGTCAGGCATAGGCTGAAGTTTATTTGTACTAAATACGGTTGGATTGCAGAAAAAATTGTGAATTTTATTAACGATTTCATGAGTGCCATTTTTTTTGGGGGGGGGGAGGGGTCACTCTGTACAAGATCAATGAAGAGCATAAACTCTCTTCAGTTTACGTAGGTGTAGTATCATATGCAAATTAGTGTATATGTAAATCTCCTGTAGTCACAATAAGGTCACAATGACGGTCCAAACTTCAGAAAGAAACTTCTGTTCATATAACACCATAACAACATTGACATAATTGCCAACACCAACGTTTTCTCTGAGTTGTTAAACACCATACTGCTGATCTGCGTTTAATCCGTCCTTTTAAAATCAGTTGGCTTCTACACATGCAAATCAGTTGCCGACGCGTGCAAATTAGTTCCAACTATACAGATGCACAATTATAAGCCAGAGTATTTTCTCTCTAGAAAATGTCCCCCTGACATGCAAAACATCTGACACACTTTGAAGCTGGTAAGTTTCCATCTCTATTCCTATGCTATAAAAGCAGAACTTAGTATTGTTGGGTTTCAACCTTGTGTCATACATGCAGAAAATCAATTTGCCGTACACATTACAGAAACAATATTCATGCCTGGGTAGCTGCATGTTTTCTTGTACACATTCCTGCATGATCCTTGCAGACTGAGCGCTTGCCATCCTAGAATCAAAGCTCCTTATTTCTACTTTCTAAAGGACTAAGTTGAGACAAAACTGAGGGAAGACAGAAGAGGTTTATTCCACTTGATCTTTGTTCCAAATCACTGACCAGCAGGAGGTGAAGAGACAGAGAGAAAGAGAGAGAGATAATCACTGTTTAATCATATTTTGTCAGCCCATCTCATTTTCACGTTTACGCATTGCGTGATTCCAAACTGACTGTCGTCTTCTCTCTCCCACTCTCCCTTTGAGCCATGTGACGTCATATTCGTTTCCATTAATTTCCACAGTCTAGCAATCCTCACCTTGAGTTCAGCAAGTTGACCCCGGCTGACCTTTAATTTCCTGTTATTCTCAACTAACCATATTATATACTAGTGGGTCTACTCACCCAATATCTAACAAGCATAATTAGTCAGTCAACTGCTATCTAGAAATCAAGAAATGTCTGTCACTAGATGTCTCTACTATTAAATTGTACATAGCAGTAACTATGATTTAAGTCCCACTAAAATCAGAGCTAAAAAAATAGAGGGAGATGTGCTCCTTCATAGACATTATTAAAGAAAAAAATCATAAATATGTAGGTAGGGTATCATTCCTGCCAAATTTCAAGTTTGTGAGTTTAATGAACTAAAAATAGTTAACAGACAGACAATTTTTAGTTTTTTATATATAGAAAGAGATTATTTCATATGCTCTATTAGAATATGTGAACTTAAATAAACTGTTTCTGCTTTCCTCTTTCAGGTATATCTCGCTCGTTTATCCTTTTCAACAAGCTTACAGGTGAGCACTGAGTCCAAGAGAGACAGCGATAACAAGTTAGCGGCAGGTGATGAACACACAGAATTTGATGCCATCGCTCTCGGTATCATGAAAGATGAATTTATGATGGCAATGAAGAAGTTTATTGCCAGCATTTCCCGTACGATATACCAGATTGAAGGGGAAGTTCGACTTGAGATGAGTGACGGATTTGAGAAGTACGACCTCACTTCTCAACCGGACGATCTTCTCAAAGACAAAGAATTCCGTGATTTGTTGATTAGCACTTGTGGGAAATGGATGAGCAAGGTAAAAGAAGCGCTGTACAACCAGTTAAAGAAGGAACCGCAAGGGAAGGGACCGCTCGCGGAAATTGACTTTTGGCGAGAGAAACACGCCTCCCTCAGTGCACTCATTGAACAACTTAATCTGCCCCAAGTGAAACAGTTGTTGGATGTCTACCAAACACTTGAAAACAATCATGAAAGGATGTTGTATGACCTGCACAAGTATAATTTCGAGGCAAAGGACAATGTCCGATTTCTGTCGACTCTCGAGCGGCACTTCAAGAATATCGCCCACGGCGCTTCATTCCGAATAGTTTCTGATACCATTCCATCTATGATGAGCGTCCTGAGAAAGGTTTGCATCATATCCCGCCATTACAACAAAGATGAAAGGATGGTGCCGTTGATGGCTAGGATTGCATGGGAACTCGCAGAGAGGGTTGTGAGAGTTGTCAACATACGCAAGTTGTTTGAGTAAGTTCGTATTCTTTTTCTTCTTCATTTATGTTTTTTTTTAATGGAAATCGCTCCAGACAAGACATGAAGCCACTCAATGTAAGTAGCTAAAAAAAAAATACCACTTCAAGGTAAAAAACTAGCCAACGATAAGTATTAGATGGATAGATTCCGAGACTTAGAAAACAGCAATTCTTCCCCCTTTGTTAGAAACATCGCTCATAGAATGTGAGGACTAAAAGACAAAATCAAGTTACTTGCAGATTGGGTTTTATATTTTTGTTGAACCGATTTTTTTTGGAAGTGATGTCCTTATTTATGGCAACATTTATATAGGCTGAATGCTCAAAGTCATGCTAGAATTAACAGCACATTTAGTGACAGCTTTAATGTTAAAGTAGGAGTACATCAGGGTTGAGTCCATTGTTTTTAATTTGTGTCTTAGAAACATTGTCCAGAGAGTTCTGTACGGGTTGTCTGAAAGATATGTTGTATGCTGATTATTTAGTGCTTGCCTATGAAACAGTGGATGACCTACTTGCTAAGTTAAAGACTGTGGAATGCTATGGAAAGTAAAGGTCTGAGAGTGAATGTTACCAAGATCAAAGTGATGATCATGGGTTGAAGTGTTGGAAAACTCCCCAAAAGAGGAAAGTTCCGCTGCTCAGTTTGTGGAAAGGGAGTCGGGTGTAATTCAATTTGTTGTGGAACCTGTAAGCATTCGGTACATAAGAAGTGCAGTAGAATTACTGGTAGGTTGAGAGAGGATAACCAATTTGAGTGTAAGACAATGGAGATGTGGAGAAAGTATATCTGGATTGTGAAGCTATTGAGGTTGTTGGAGCACAGGGTGGAGCAGGTGTTAATGTGATTGCAAGAGTTAGGAGTGGATAGAGTAAGTTCAGGAAACTTCTGCCAACAGAGCGTCACCACTGTCGACCAAGCGAAAAGTCTATCAGGCATGTGTATGCAGTGTGATTATGCCTGGAAGTGAAATATGGCCAGTGAAGGTTGAAGACATACGTTGCATGGAGAGAAATAATATGAGAATAATAGGATGGACGTGTAATGTGAGTCTTAAAGACAGGTTTAGTTCTGATGACCTCAGAGGAAGATTAAATCTGGACAGTATAGGGAGATGTGTGCAAAAGAGTAGACTTCGATGGTATGGCTACATTGAAAGAATGGATGAGAGTTCTTGGATTAATAGATGTAGAACAGTTCAGATAGCAGGTTCAGTTCACAGAGGAAGGCCAAGGAAAACCTGGGAGGAAGTGATAAAAATAGAGTTCAGAGAAAAAGGGATAAAAAAATTAGGCTAATTTTGAAGTCAATTTCTTAAAGCCGTCCAACGCATGCCAGCATGTAAAACGAACGTTAAACCAAATATGATGATGATGATGATGATGATGAGGATGATTAGTTTTTTATATTTTTGTATTGCTTGTTGTACACTTTAACATAAGTGTTTTTTTTTAAATATGCACATCGTATCTTTATTATTGGCTATGTATGTCAGTCTCACCTTTCTTTGCTCTTAACTTTGCCTTCAACTGCTTAAACTGCTGCTTTGTTTGTTTATTTGTTGAGTGAGTCAGACCTCTGTTTCCAGCTCGCAAAGATTGCACCTCAGTGTTGTCTGGTCTGCATGAAGTCCTTCTTGTTAATCACGGCTATTCGTTAATCTGCAGGATTGCAGGTTTTACCCTCTACATCAAGAGCAGCAATGCTCAGCGACAACAGAAGCAACATTGCCACTTTCACTCCATTGATTTGTGGTTCTGCACCTGACACGTCTTTGCTTGCCACACGCACACGCAGAGATGACCAGAAGACGACAGATCCCGATGATGACACCTTCTGGATTTTCACCAGAGTCCTGTTAGCCGGGTCGTGACCTTAATACTGCTTGGTGCAAAATCTGTCCACCATGGGTGACCCTGCCAGGAACTGGAGTTACAGATGACATGGCTCTGACACTACCACATTGCCACCACCTCTACTATTGTGAGGAAGGGTTGGACTTTAGGGAGATGCTGCTGTTCTTGTTGAGTGAATAAGACTTCTGCATATAGCTCACAAAGATCGTGCCTCAGGATTGTCTGCTCTGCATAAGTCCTCCTCGTTGGCCATAGCTATTCATTATACCTGCAAGATTGCAAGTGTTTACTTTTGTCACCCGGTTGCATATAAAACCGGGGAAGATTTGGATCAGAACACACAAACAAATGGTGCTTGTTCATACGCAGAAGTGTTGTAGCCTTGCAGGGCCGGTCATAATTAAGACAAACACAGTTGTATAATTAACAAAAGTGTATTAACAGAAGCATGTTACAGAAGTATGCATCCGATTCTGTGGCCATAACTGCCACCAGTAACTGCCACAACGTTCATATCTATTGGTAAGTCGATTTATTCCCGAAATAGGTAGGTCAGCTTACACCATAATAAGAAGCAAAATTGTTATCCTCACTCTATGGATTTGCGGTTCCAAGCTTCACACGTCGTTGCTTGCCACACGTAGAGGCAGAGACGACCAGAGGACCATTGATTCTAATGCTGACTACTTTTGGATTTTCTCTTGAGCCAAGTAACTCTGACACTGTCACATTGCCAGCACTCCTACCACTTTATGGGGGAGCTGCTGCTGCTTGCTTGAGTTTGCTTGAGTATATATACTAAATGAATTACCTCTCTTAATGTTACACACAAAGGAATATCTATGCATATATATCTATATTGAAATAGAGACAGACTACATATTATTATATTATAGATATGGTTCTTTTCAGTCCTAGGAGGCACACCTTTCCAGGCTTTACCTTCTCTCTGAAAAAGGTTAGTTTATTGCTGATCGCCTGAGGCGCCCCTACCGTATAATGCTGACGGGCTGCTCAGGCCTTTTTTGTATGCCAGAGTGCACTTATCCTCAAAACCACACCTGACCTTGTGTCTAACCTCCTGATAAAGAGGTAAATATTATATTATAGATAAGGATAACATTAAAGAGTAAATATGTTTGTAATCTAATTTGGTAATGGTGATGATGGTGATGATGGTGATGATGGTGATGATGGGGGGGGGGACCATGCACATTTAGAGTAGTAGCAGGTGATGCACTGTTACCAGCAAATCGGGCATCAAAGTATGAACATTTGGCAGGATTCTAGCTCGTAGACAAGGGCTAAATCCTCTCCTTCTACTGGTGCGTATCACGACTCTGCGTCGTGAGTAAAACAGGACTAAACCAGAATGAGTTTCCAGTGGCCATCCCCACAACTTATGTTTACTTCGCCCTCACATCTACAGCGTTTTTGAAATAGAAAGTACGATATTCCTGTGCTGCTGTAATCACTCTCTTCGATTCTTGAAATATGCTCTCCAGTGGCTCGTCCCAATAGAACTTTCTGTTCTTTATCCTCAATCGTTCTCGGAAGGGGACCATTACTTCTGCTTGTGAAAAGGCAAACGACACCTGATTCACAAGTCCAAACCCAAGACCTAACTCCAGTGATATTCGTGGAGGTAGGGAATTGAAGGATGGCTTCTGTCATCTTTTTTGTTGGTCGAACACCATTTGCAGTAGCCAGAAATCCTGCGAACTCTATCTCCATTTCAGCAAAATGAAATTTAAATACAATCCCCTTGTCTGCACAGTGACTGATGTAGTAAACTGTGTGCCAGAACGAGGACTCTATTGAATCGTCCCATAGGAGGCTGTCGTCTATGCATCGGGTCTTACGAGCCATATCCACTGTGATGTCATCAAACCGATGGGTGTATCTGTCTCCTGATCCATGGAATCCTTGAGGGGCCCGACAGTATCTAGATCCGTCCCACTCAGTAATGAATGCAGTCGCCTCCAGTGCAGCTGGGCATAGCGGTAGACTGTGGTATCCATTCGATGCGTCAAGGATCGTTTTCCTGGTGTCTCCTGGTATCATCGAAACCTGATTGAACGGGGATGAGGTGTGATGTGTTTCTCTCATAGTAGCATCATTCAACTTTTGTAGGTCCACCATGCACCTTGGAGACCCGTCCTTTTTTGGCATGACCACGATCCTTGAACACTAAGTAGTAGGTGTGCCTATCTGTACCGGTTCTATTATCCCCAGAACAATGTCTCTGTCCAGGTCCTCCTTCACCTTCTTCTTCCAGTGATGAGGAACGGGTTTCGTGTGTGAATTGCTGCCGGTGCAAACCCCGGGATGAATTTTATCTCTAAGGGTTTACCTTCCATTGTTTGCATAGTTGATGTGGGCATGTGTTAAATGACTTAACTTAAAATGTTTCACTAACCATTGTTCGAGTTCGTGTCTGTTGGCTTCTGTTGGTTTGAATGTGATGGTTTCTGGTTTCATCGGGACAGATGTTCTGCATGGGCATCCACATGGGGGCATTTCTTTATGTTCCTTAACAAACTATTCTGTGACAACGAAGTCGGGAAATTGGAGAGCAACAAATCCAAGTCTTTCAAGGCAGTTTGTGATAAATAGAATCCAGATGTATTGTCTGATACATATACCGCCTGTCGTGTCCTTTTTGTCCCACTTTTATGCATAGAAACAAGACACCTCTGATCTGTAATTGGTTGTATCTTATGCTCCATATCCGATGGGTAGTTGACATGAGGTACCCATTTGGGTACCCAAGGAGTTTCTGAATCTCAGGTCCACTCAAACAAGTCTGCACTCCTGTGTTTGCTGGGATGTGATGACCATGCTGGCTCACTGGTTTCTTTGATATACGTCCAAATTTTGCATGAGTTCCAGGCATCATGGTGACTTCCACTGTCACCAAGAGTGGTAGCTCTGAGGTGCTCATCTGAAATTGTTCCCCATCCCACTCGAGGTGGGGCACATTTGTCGGTTGTGGCATTTGACTCCAACTGCCGGACAATCCTTCCAGTTCATTGACTTTCTAGGGTGTGAAGTCTCTCCACATCCATTGCAAGGTTTGGTGTAGTGTGGAGTTGGGAGGCCCTTGGTCTCCTGGTAGTGCTGTTCCTAGTTCAACCTTTGCACGTTGGATAATGTAAAAGGGAGTGTGGCGTTGTAGAAGTGAGGGGTTGACTTGTCTGTTGCCTCTAGACAGACCAACCGTGTGAACTTCTGGTCCAAAGTGTCAAGTGACGCTACCTCCACCATTACCTTCCTTTGGTGTTCTATGTTGCTAAGTCTTGCTATCATTTGTCCAGCGACCATGTCGTCTGAGTAGTCTACTTGCTGCCTGCAAGTTTGTTCATTTGGACATCGAACCCTGAATTCACAAAATTTGGCGTGGCCACGTAATCTCGATAAAAATGCATTATCGATCCACCTTCTTTCTACCTCATAGAGTGGAATTTCTGTTAGTGAACTTCTTTGTGTAATCCTCTTCAAATAAATGTTAGTAAATTAGTAAGGGTTTTTTTGGTTTTACCAATTTAGTAAAACACCAATTTGTAAATAAATCGTTTTTAAATGTCGCCAAACTTTAATTCCGTATTGTAGATCATCTCGAATCTTGACGTTATAACCAATTAAGTTTTTGATAATTTTTAATCTAAACCGAAATCTTCGTCCTGCATTTTCGTCTTTTAATTTTTAATTGTAAATAATTAAACGGAGCTTTTAATCATGAACGCCCGAATCTTTCATCCTATATTTTTACCTATAAAGCTCACATTCGAAATTTTAACTGAGATAATTTCTTTCTTTCAATAGCAAAAACGAATTCTCTCATATATATTTTTATAAAAAAAATAGAGTCAAATCAATCTTTTACTTCAGTCACCTCTCCTCGATTATTTTACCATTTATCCCCTTTTTTACATCGACCAATCAACAAAGTGAATTTATCTTTTTAAGACAATGATCAATTTCTCTTATTATTTGTTTTTTTGACGTGGTTGTTTATAGGTCTGAGACCTAATTAAAGGGTCGAAATAATTTATAATGTATACAACCTTAATGTGTGTATAGTTTTTTCCCTTTTAATAATTATATATATATATATATATATATATATATATATATATATATATACTTTTCCACTTGGTTGATCATATCCATTGATTTTATTCGCCTATCATTTTGTTGTTGTTTTTTGTTGTGTAAATAGGTTGAGCCGAGAGGATGTCAAGAAAATAACAACGGATGCGAAGAATATGCTTAAAATCTGGAAAGATACTTATTTGGACGTCCGAGCAAAAATTGAAGCATGCGGCCGTGATCAACGCTGGGAATTTGATCAGAAGAAGCTATTTGAACGGACTGACTACATGGCCACAATATGTCAAGACCTTTTCGATATCACCCAGGTAGGGAGCTTTGTCAACCAGAATAATTTTACCTGTTCCTATTTACTACCCCCCCCCCCCCCCGCTAAGGACAGAGTTAGACACAAGGTAGGTTTTTAATGTGGGGATAATTCAATTCCCCCAAAAAGGGCACTTTGGATTGGGACAACAATAAAAATCATCTTCGTCTAGAACGATCACCCATTCACTGACCGAGGACAGAAAAGATGAAGTGTAGTATCAGAACAGATACTACACTTTGCTCCTAGCCAAAAGGCCAAGGTGTATTTACAGAATACTCATGGACAACTTTGCTGTTGCTCAGGGATTAATGAGGACCCCTGTGTATTTGTTCTCCTAGCCCTGAACCATTTTATTCTTATTTTGTTCATTTCTATAATTTTAAACTTTCAAGCTATAAATAAAATAAAATGTAATAAAACGTTGTCATTGCTGCTGAGCGAAAGCAATATTTTGTTAAGCGAATCGGACTTCTGCTTAGAATCCACGAAGATTGCGCCTCAGGATCGTCTGGTCTGCATGAAGTCCTCCTCGTTGGCCATAGCTATTTGCTATACCTGCAAGATGGCAGGTTTTTACTTCCGACACTTACAGCAGCAAGGCCCAGGGGTTGCATACGAAGTCGGGTAAGGTTTGACCCAGAACACACAGAGGAATTGTGGCTGCATATATGCAGAAGCAACGTTGCTGTCTTCACTCTATGGGTTTGCAGTTTTGTGCCTGATACATCTTTGCTTGCAACATACAAAGACGAAGACGACCAGAGGACGACGAATCCTGGTGTTGACTCTCCATAGATTTTCACCAGAGTCCTGTTAGCCGGATATCTCTGACACTACCATGTTGCCACCGCTCCTACCATGTTGAGTAAGAATTAGACTTTAGGAGAGAGAGGGGCTGCTGATGGAATTCCTGTATACACACATATTCGATTCCTGCTTGTCAGTCATTTGTTTTGCTCTTTCTTATCCTAATAATTCCACTTCACCACCGTATCTTAACAAGTCCAATTCCAAATAACCATGTTTCTGCTTTGTCATTCGGCATTTGCTTCTCAGCACAATCATACCATGCCTTTTAAGCAGGAGAATCTCCCAATATGCAAATCATATGTCAGCGTATCATCCTTACCTCAGTCATGTGCTCTACAGCTCTGGCAAATGACTGCTAGACACCAAGGATGCTTTGAATGGGGTAAGTGCGAACATTTATCAGTACATCGATTAGCATGTCTTTTCCGCATCATAGGTGGGTTGCACGTTGATCATGGTGATGCGAAGTGACGTTATTTATATCCCTCCTGTGGCGGGAAGAAATGACACAAGGCCAGAAAAGTGGGATTTGAAAAGCAAGCGCCCTAGAGGAAGAGAACTCTGGGCGACCAAAAAATGCCTGGGCAGCCCGTCGGCATTCCCTGATAAGGGCGCCTCTGGCGATTAGCAATAAACAAATCTCTTCTCAAAGGGCAAAAAGGTAAAGCCCGGGAACCTCCTAAAATTGCACAGGACCGACAGAGAACAAGGTTACACCAGCATGCCTAAGACTCTGCCGGTTTGATTTTGCTATGAAGTAACCCTGGAGTGTGTTTTTTTCCACATCAGATGTGGGTTGCACGTTGACCATGGTGATACAAAGTGAATTTCTCCTCGAAATTCCCGTCATCATGGAAAAATTTACTCAGAGTAGTGATAGTGAGAGTTGAAGCAAGGTTTTACAGCTGGATGCCCTTCCTAACGCCAACCTATTATAGATTAGGGGTTTGTGTGTTTAACGAGACACAACCTCTATGTAAGTAACCAACCAAGGTCAACAGTCCTTAGTCGACTGTGTCAGTTAATTATGTTTTTAGGCACCTAACATCCGTCCAAGTTGATTCTTTTACAACAGGCATCTAGTGCATTTCATGGAGACACATCTGAATAAGACAAGTTCCACACCACATGCTTTGTGGTTATTTACAGCTGGCTATCGGAAAGCCGTTCCTTAATTCACTACCTGGGGGCCCGGTGGATGAGAGATGTTCGCTCCACATCACTATTGGAGAGATAAAAGGAGTAGGTAGCTGTTGTTCGGTGTGTGTTGTATGCAGTACATTAGGAAATTAGGTGAATCCTTGGCCTAACATTCATATACGAAACCAACCTCCACTCTAAATTCTTAAATAATTGTTTGTTTGTTGTTTCTTCTTTCAGTCAGATTTTTCAGGGTGTTCACACGTAATCGCTGAAACAAAGTAGAATCCCGTTTTTTCAGACTTAAGTAACGGAACAGAGCATGAATATCTCCCATTATTAAGTAGTCAAACAAGAGTTATTGTTGCTAAAAAGAAAACGTAACTAAAAAGGAGCTTGTTAAAAAAACAAAAAAACATTTTATGTCAGGACAAAAGTACCATTTCTGACCAGACCAAAAATCAATTTTATCCCAAATTTGGCCGAATACAGAGCGAAATAGGTAATAAAATTTAAGTCTCTATAGTACAATTGAAGCTTAAAAAGTATTTAAACTCGTTAATTTAATTTTATTTGACTTATTGATCTCCCTTCAGATAAAATAATTATCATAAGTAAAATCTTATGTCAGTTTCTGATATACATCATTTCAATATAAAAAGAGATCATGGGTTTATATTATCTAATATATTTTTGGCAAAAATTATTGTTTGTTGATTGGATTAAGGCAATTCAAGAACTAGCACTAAAAGTTTTGAAATTATCTTAAAATATTATTTATAAAATAAAAATGTTTATACAATTTTCATGACAATATAATCAGTATTGATAATGCATACATTTCCTAGCAGTTATCAGATATGTTTTACATTTCCCCCCTTTTTACATATATTTTATTGGTGTTATGTTCTTGTTAATGTAAGTTGATTTCATTATTAAGACTGTGTATAATATGTATTATCGTATCATGAAGAAATAAGCATTTCCTTCATCTTCTGTAAAAACAAAATGTATATGCAACAAACAACAAATTTTGTAAAACTTATCAAAATTGTTTCTCTGAATAATATTTTGTTTATAAAGTATTTGATTTTGTAAAATGTTGAATTTGCTTTCTGATTGTATTATGTCATTATATTTTCTGTAATCAAGTAGTCAATATAAACAAATTGACTCATGGTTTTTGAAATATGAAAAATGTGTCTAATTCATGGCGAATAAAGTGATTTTTTTGTGAATTTACTTCTTTTATACTTTTGTACTTTTTACATTTGATTTGATGGAAATACATCAATTATTGTAAGCTGCTTTCTAATAATATGTATAGTTGTTAATTACTGGACATTACTAAGAAAATTTGTACTAAAACTTTTCTCTGAAATTATTATTTAGTAGTAATTTTGGTGTTCACATGTCCGCCCCAAGTCGTGGACCCCCGTCGCATGTTTGCCAGGCCTGTATTATAGATCGCCTTGGTCTGTGAACATTTAGAGAAAGAGTGACTCTCTCTTTCCAGATAATTTACATAGTATGTTTGTACACACCGTGAGCACTTATGTAAATTAGAGAGCAAAATAGTAGGACATTTTACTATTATCCATAAAGATAATATAGAAGTAAAGAGACTTATTTTTTAGTTATGCAAGAAAAGTTTCTTCACAGACATATCACAGTTTATGAACAAATGGTATTAGTGGTTGTGACCCAGCGGGTCACGGGTATGCCTAGTGCGTTATTAAATGTGAATGTATATTGACTGACCGGTTACTTCTAATTCACTCTGGAGGATTAATTTATGCTGTTTGCTTTTTTATATATGTTCGTTCTGCTGCCATTTCAGGTCTTGGATGAATTCTATAACATCTTTGGTTTTGAGCTGAAAGCTGTCACAGGAGATGCTAAGAAGATTGAGAACGTTATATTGAAAGTGGATAGCTTAGTGAAACCGTTAAGTGTGGTAAGTGGAAATAGGCGCGATTTCTTCGCTCTTTCAGCATCTCTTATTTTAAATGATAATCTCATTTCAATTTTTATTCAAATTATATATATATATATATATATATATATATATATATATATATATATATATATAAATCACATAAACAATATTATAGCCTTACGTCAATCAACCAACCTTTCAATGCATGCTACCGCATCTTATCAAAGGCACTCTTGAAACAATTGGTTTTATGTTCACTTTATTAACATATTTGAACTGGATCAATTATATATATATATATATATATATATATATATATATATATATATATATATATATATATATATATATATATGTATATAGTGTTTGTAGAGTTGTTAGTTTATAGGCGTTAATCTCATGAAGCTACCGTGTTTATAAGATAGTGCTCAATAACTAGTAGAGCTGTATTTTATAAATTTTTATTTATTTATTCATTTTTTATTTTTTTTATTTATTCTGTTTGTATAAATAAGATTATTTATTTATTATGTTTGTATCAATAAAAAATCTATACTCTCTCTATCTCTCTCTCTCTCTCTCTCTCTCTCTCTATATATATATATATATATATATATATATATATATAAGAGATTATATATAAAAGTAAAGTTTATATAGTTCAGTTCGATTCGAATAGGAATCAGTTTTCAAATACAAAAATAAAGCTCAATATTTAGAATATTAAATAGAGGTTAGAATAAATAAATATTGAATTCAAAATTATATCATTTTATAAATTATAACATTCTACAGCATTGTGACTATGGACTGATTTTTTACTACTTTTGCTGGATATATTTCTCTGTGTTTAACGGCTCATGCCTAACATTTGAACCTTTCCTGTCCATGTGCGAATTTTGCTCCATATCTTTTCTTTTTCTGGATTTCTTTTTTGATTGCCTTCGGGTATGGCTTTTTTCTGATGACAGGGGACTATTGTTTGGACTAACTACCTGGATTACCTTTGTTTACCTTCAGCTTTTATAGAAACATGTATAAACAATGTTGTTCTGAAACTGTTATTAAATTATAAAATGATATAATTTTTAATTTAATATTTTATACATGTATATATTGACAGAAATACTGAAGTATACACACTTAAATTCCTTAGATTTACTCTTAAGTACCATAAAGTAGATTTCAATAATAACCCCACTATAAGATTAATTCTTTCTTGTGCATCAGACAATGAAATCATTAGCAAGAGAATTTTAGATAGAATTTTACCTAGTATTAAATCAAAAATATACCATAACTTATGGTCTTCCTCTGAAGAAGTATTGAAATGGTTTACGGAATTACCGAAAAGTATAAACCAAAAAATTGTCAGGTTCTATATAGAGTCATGTTAGCCTTCAATTTCCCCATCACTATTAAATAAGCCCTAGATATAGCTAAAATAGAAACAAATTTAATTAAATTAGAAATCGATATGATTAAGTTAGCTAGAGGAATAATAATACAATATGACAATAAATTGTGGACCAGGAAAATAGAGAGATTAATTTCGATATAACTATGGGTGCTTCAGATTCTGCATAAGTTATAGATCTAGTTGTTTTATATTCTGAAAGAAATCTTTAACGATATACCAGGGATGCTAGGACGTTTATATAAGAGTGATGCACTGTTCTTCGTTAATTGTAGAAATAGAAATTTGGATAAAAAATAAAAAGGCTTTACATTTTTCCTAGAAATTAGATCTTAAAATATCTGTAGACATGAATAATAGAATGGTTAATTTTTTGGATATAAACTTAAATTTAAATGATAATAATTTTAAACCTTACTCTAAACCAAACCATATTTTATACTATATTGATAGTAATTCTAACCATCCACAGTCTAGGAAAACTGCATTTATTCCAAGCTCCAATTAGAACCCCAATGTAATTGTAGACATGCAAATGAATTCCCATTAGGAAGGAAGTGTCTAACCCCAAACATGGTTTATAAATGTAATTTTATAGAGGGAAATAACACTAGAGCATATATAGAGTCCACTGGTGTAATTTTAAAAGTAGGTATAGAAATCATATATTCTCATTCAAAATAAAACCGAAGGCTGACTCTAACGTTAACCCAACATTACTAGGTAAACATATTAGAGAACTACAAAATAATAACATACCATATAAATTGAAATGGTCCATTATTGGTAAAGCAAAATATATACCCGTGGTAAATTTTAAAAATTTAATCTCTGCCTACTTGAATCTGACCATATAAAAATGTCTAATGATAACGTAATTATTATAAAACATGAAATCCTACAAAATTGTATGCACCATACTAGATTCGAACTTTCTCGTTTTAGGGCTGATTAAAGACCCAATTAAATATTTTAAAAGTAAACTGGTGACATTTGAATTTGTTTATTGTATGTTTGTACATGTTCTTGGAGTTATGTATAGAGTATAATACATTTTTATATATATATATATATATATATATATATATATATATATATATATATATATATATCATAGGTAGATGTGTAAATTTATGCGTGCATGGTGAATGAATTTATAATAAGTAAATATATTAAAGAATATCTTAAAGTAATGTATATATTGGCACATATTCTGTAGTTATGTAGAAGTTTTAGAGTGAATAAGTATATAAAAATATCCTAAAGGTAAACTTGTGAATTTTGAAAAAAAAGACTAATCTTTTTCATGATTATTGACAGTAAAATATTAAAGAACATTAATACTTCTCATTATTAATAAAGGAGTACAAATAAATACATGATTGTGATAATAATACTAACACTAAAATAGATTAGTACATAGTTTTGTTTTGAAAGTAATAAATATTCTAGCCTACACATTTAGGATAATGTAATTAATTTTGTGATTTTTCGCTCTTTATTGTTTTTTTAAGGAGGATTTTAGATTTTGGTTGAGTGAATTATTTTATATATATATATATATATATATATATATATATATATATATATATATATATATATATATATATATATATATATATATTATAAAGGAAATTAAATAGAAATATTTACCATTGTAAGGTAACTAACTCCTTAATAACGAATTTGAGAGTTGCTCCCCTTGGTTTTGTTTTTAGTTTTAATTACATTTGAACTCTAACTTGTTAATACTGCACGGTTTTTCGTATTTTTAAAATTATTTTTTAAATTCCCTTTTCCTTGTCTTTCTTCCTTTCTTCACTTTTGCTATTTTTATTTTATATACTTATTTAGATATTTTTGATCTTCATTTTCCCATTTCTTTTTTACGACATGATGTTTAAGTGATATATACTTATCTTTGACTGGCTTTGTTGGTATTAAATACGGCATCCAATTGAATAAACAGAACCTTGTGTTCTTGTTTTGAAACTACATTTAAGAATGCCTTAACTATGTGAGTGTTATTATTGTTTTTTTTTGCTTTCTGATGTTTCTGGACACGATTTTTAACACTTTTCTTTCTGAAGAGTCGCACTTATGGAATATCCAGGATATATAACTCTATATTGCAGTTTCTCATGTGTCGATGAAACCGTCTGTCAAGTATTTGAATTTTGAAAGGTGAATAAAGACATGCTTACTGGAATCTAACTTTCTATTGTTTATTGATACATGCTCTGGTTCTTTAAAAAACAAAATTTACATCAATTGAGCTTTAACTTTGAAAGTCTGACTATATATATATATATATATATATATATATATATATATATATATATATATATATATATATATATATATATATAGGAATACCCGTTCCAGGACGGGTAAAATTAATTCCCCGAACATAACAGCTTGGCACCACTTTTATGTCCCTTACAAAGATCAAAATAAAGATATAATGCTATTAAACCATAGGTATATAATTCTTATTCCAATTTTTACCCAAATCCATTACAAGATCTTGATTCTAGAAAATGTCTAAAAAATTAACCTTAAAGGGTTTTAAGAAGGATTATAATTCAGGGAATCTTGCTTAATTGATGTCTAATGACTATGGATCAAATTTAATGCAAATCTGAAATATTTGAATATTCAAATGGGAGGTTGTGCTCATATTATTTCCTCCTTAAAACCCTTTTAAAATATTTCAAAGAAACTGAAATTTTAGAAAATATTTATTAATTGGAGAATCTCTATTGTTGAAATTTCACAAAAATTAGAGGTCTATGAATTTTCCCGAATGGCTTCCACCTCCACTTTGCTTCCTTTGCATAAAACTAAATCAAAGTAAATATAGCCCTCATTACCCACCTTTAAGCCTAGCAGCTGTATTCCAAAATTCATGATGATTGGTCAATTAGTTTAGTAGTGAATATTATACATAGAAATATATACACATACCAAACTTTAGGAGATAACTAATAAAATGTCAACAAACCATCTGGTGCGGTCAAAAGGATTATCCCATTGAATATTACAAACGGTTTATTCGTGCCACATAACGTTACAAAATGGCTTATTAGTGCAGCATAACGTTACAAATGGCTTATTAGTGTCATGTTACGTTACAAACAGCTTATTAGTGGCACATAAAGTTACAGTGTGCATGTAGTAATTTTTTCTTTGACAATTTCAGATCAGTTTTGACCCGTTTTCCCTTGAGAACAAATCTTCTTGGAGAATTTTGATTGGACACTTTACGCGAGACGTTGATGCAATCGAGAAAGAAGCGAAAGGCTTCATTGATAAATCCTTCAAGAATCTACGTTCAGCCGAGGCCGCATTTGATCTGCTGCTCAATTTCCAGCACATCAGATCAAGGGAGGCGATTAACAAGCAAATGATGATGAAGTTCTCTGAGATTTTGGAACAGTATATGGTTGAGGTAAGCGTTACATAACCAAGGCTGAAAGTTAGAATGGAGGGGATGAGTGAGCCAAGTAATAACGGAAGTTGTCGAAATCAGAGAAAGAGAGATCTTTTCTCTTTTTACAGTAAAGCAGAGTAGCCGCGAAAAGTCGCAACTCCCCATTTGGCTCCATTGAGGGTCGGAGTGGGTGCACAATGTTACTCAATTAGTGCACGGTCCACAGCCATATGTATATATCTCTCTTTCTTTCTTTCTCTCTTCTTTCCTTCTTTCTTTCTCTCTTTCTTCTTTCCGTCTTTCTTTCTCTCTATTTCTTTCTTTCGCTTTTTCTTTCTTTTTTTCTCTCTCTCTCCTTTGTTTTCTTTCTTTTTTGCTCTCTCTCCCTCTTTTCTCTCTCTCTCTCATGCGCACTCTTGCACACAGTAACTCACGTGGTTTTCTTGTTACAGGCTATGTTGTTTTACAAATCTTACATAAAAATGAATTGTTACCTTCGTGTGAAATATTTGCGATGTTGACTTTACAACAAACGGACAACATAAGGTCACCTTCTTCACTCTTCATTTAGTTTGTTTTTTGAAATTTCAAAAAGTGTTTATTTTTTATTTTAATAGGATTACCTCTCATATTTATAGTTATAATCATTTAGCTGTCAGCCATGAGCCAGGATTAAATGAAATCTCAATGTTTATATAAACACTGTCATCTACCAAAGAATGCTCCATTCCTTTTTTATGAAGAGTTTTACATTATCGCTAATGGGAGCTGGCGATTTCACTTACCATAGTGCTCAATGCCAGAAAAGGGGGCATATGTAGTAATTCACAGATAGACTGTTTTGCTCAATCACAACTCTTCATTTTGGCTAGGCAGGCGATAGGTTCTAGCCAACGTCAAGACTCAACCGTTTTGTTGATTGATATATATATATATATATATATATATATATATATATATATATATATATATATATATATATACAAATTATTGTATTTAAAAACTATACATTACAGTTTCTGTTAAGTGAGCAGATGATTTCTGGGTTAGAATCTGTCCTTTTTGTCCGTTACAAATCCTCAGCATCTCAGAGAATAAAGACGAAATGGGAAGGAAGGAAGGAACAGTTTTTAAATAAAATAATTTATATTAATTTTTGCAAATGAAGTTAAAAGAGATCAGCTCTGCACTTAGTTTCGTATTCAAATGACCTAAATAGGCATTTGCAAGCAAATTGATGAAACTTTAGGGAAGTAAAAAATTACCCTCGAGTGAATTCGATTTTTTATAAATAAATGATATAATTTATTAACTATTTTAAAGAATATTACTGAATTAAAATTTATAAATGTCCGCACAATTTTTAGGAGGTGCTAGCTCTGAAAAATTCAAAATGGCGTACTAGTGAGTGTTCCCCACATGTGAGTTTGCTCTTTTCTTTGTTTCTTTCTTCTTTGTTTCTGCCAAAAAACGACCCACTGTATAGTGTAGGTTTTTTTCAAGACATCTCAATCCAAAAACCTTTTATTCTTGGTGGATTTTTCTGATGATTTTGTGGTGTTGCAGAGACGATATTGACATAAAAATTATATATATATATATATATATATATATATATATATATATATATATATATATATACACTAGCTCGAAATGCAGTGAAGTCATTTTAAATTTTATTTGTTTGCGCATTTTATAAACTTATACAGAAGAAGAAATAAAATTTTAATTGGAAGGGAGACAACACTCTTCTATCAAAAATATTAGTTACTTCCCTTGCTAATTTTGATTTTTCAGTCAGAATGTTTGACACCCAGTGATGCACACACAGATAATCTTTTTCACATGTGGCACCTTAGCTTGCCACTGGAGGACTAAGTAGACACCTTTAATAAAGTTGAGACAAATTAATGTGTTAAGCATCGATTTCAGTTCACAACCAGCATGCATCTTCGAATGCTGCCTCATGGCTCTTCAACACCACTCAGGTAGCTAGGGCACTGGCGTCAACTAATACATGTAATTCTTCATACATACACCAATCCTTCTTTGTAGAATTTGTAATTGTATACACCAATCTTCATGAGTTTGACTCACACAGTCTCAATCATCATCATATGCTGGAGGAGTGTTCTTCACCTCATCATCCCAGCCAGTCCTCTGTAACTGAATTTGCTCGTTAATTTCTCACTCCACAAGCCACGTGAAGCCATCCACAAACCGGAAAGTTCCTGATAAGCCTTCCGCACAAGGAGAACACTATCATGTGATGATGTTAGGGACCTCTGGAACCATGTTTCCTTGCCTCCTTCACACTTCACCACATCCCGCTCTCCCCAGATACTCAATCTGCACATTCTCACACTGTTCTCCAACATTTATGGATTTTTGCTTTCAGCCACAGACACAACTTCTTCATCATCCGGTTTTAGTATTTAGAGTGTTAAGAATGTACCGGACTCTGGGGTTGGCAACAGCAGGCAATGTCTGATGCTTGCTCTAGATGCAGTACGATCCAAAGAGATGACATCAGTCAGGTTGCATGCATGCAGTCATATCGCTTCTTATGCACTCGAGCCAGATCATCCTTGGTCTACCACATTCCCAAGTGCCTGGGATATCCAGAAACGTTATGGAGTTGATGAAAGATGCAACATCTTTTTCAATGCTAATGTCGTCGATGTAGAATTAAGAGTGGATGAAGTAAGTTAAGTGAACTTCTGCTATTACTAACGAACAGAGTGTTACCATTGTCGACCAAGTGAAGTGTCTATCAGGCATGTGTATGCGGTGTGATGAAGTATGGAAGTGAAACTTGGCTAATGAGGATTGAAGACGTGCGTTGCATAGAGAGAAATGATATGAGAATGGCACAATGGATGTGTGGTGTGGGTCTTAAAGACAGGCTTAGTTCTGATGAACTCGGAGGAAGATTAAATCTGAATAGTATAAAGAGATGTGTGCAAAACAGGAGACTTTGATGGTATGGTCACTTTGAAAGAATTGATAAGAGTTCTTGGGTTAATAGATGTAGAATAGTTGAGCTAGTAGGTTCAGTTCACAGAAGAAAACTAAGGAAAACATGGGAGGAAGTGATAAAAATGCACTCGAGGAAAAGAGGGATAAATAAAGACCTGGACAGAGATAGGTAAGTTTGGAAGTACCTTTCTTAAATCCGTCCAATACATGCCAGCATGTAAATTAGATGTTAAACCGAATATGATGATGATGAAGATGTCATTGACGTAGGCCGATTCAATCCTTGTATTGTCGTTTTCTGTGACAGTACTGTATTTAGAATGGCTTTCATAATCAGGGGAGCCACACTTAGTAGAATCACAAAGTAACTTTTCCCATTAATCTTTACGGTCTGGAATGGCCATAGCATCTTGTGGCCATGTACTTGAAGGCATACTTTCTTTGTGTCCAGTATTGATACAGCTTAGCTTTGCAGACATCTGCATTGACCATGAATGTGATAAAATGCGGATCAAGTTCTCTGAACATACTCTGGCTTTATTCTGCTGCGTCATGGTCATCAGAAGAAATTCAATATTTCGGCGGTTGCGGCTTTTCCATTAAATACAGTGTGAGCCAAACATTGTCTATCTACACACAATGTTCCTGCTTGCATTTCTCTGTCATTACTCCATTGTGCAGTTTTTCAAGTGGCTGGTTATTTAACCATTTCCATACTGCTGTCTGTACATGTTTCTAATGATCGGAGATGGCAGCACAACATCGGTACTTTTCCCACTCACTGAACGGCACAAGGCCTTCTAATGATTCTGACTCCAGAGTACACACATGAGTTACCACCAATTTTTGTCTTGATTTTATCATAGGCCCCAATCCATGTCCACTATCAGCTGTGAACAGCCCATGTTAATTATAGCCTAACACTGCATCCTGTAAACAGATACTAGCTTCTAGGAGGGCCAAATTCACATCTCATCAGGGAGAACGCTGCCGCTGAATATCCAACAGTCTTTGTATTGTCAATATTCAATGATAAACACACTTGGATACGACGTGCAAAATTGTCAATAACTCTGACGTCACACTCGTTTGCTTTTGGCCGTGATGGCCCTCTTCAGTTCAGGAATAGTTTGGGGATTGTTTTGATAGATATTATCTATGAGAAAGTCCCACAAATAAGAATCGGATGGGGGGAGGGTATGGTTACTGATGAGACAATCACCAAAGTGTCCCCTCCAGTCATTCCAACGAGTTATTTAAAGTGTGGAGAGTTGACCCATCTTGTTGAAACCACTGTTCGTTTCTCATATCCCATCGTCTGCTCACGGCTAGGCAAAACTACTTAACAACCACTAGGTAGTGCTCATTACTGATCAATGCAGAGCTGCACATTTGAAGCATATCATTGAACAGAGACTGTTGGAAATATGGTTGGATTGCACAAGGGATTGTGAATTTTATTAACGATTCCATGAGTGGTATTTGGTGTTGGTGGTGGTGTTCGTGGTGGTGGTGGTGGTGTTGGTGGTTTTTGTGGGATTTGGGGGTCAACCTGTATACCAAAATTGTCAATAACTCTGACACACTCCTCTCTTGGCACTGCCTTGATTTGGGCTATGACGACCCTTTTCAGTTCAAGAATAGTCTGAGGACTGTTTTGATAAAGATTATCTTTAAGATAACCCCACAGATAAAATATCGGAAGGGGGACTCATGGTCCGGTGAGTGTGAAGCCCAGTCAGCATCACATCTCCTACTAATGAGACGATCACCAAAATGTCCCCAAATATCATTGAGCGGTAATAAAAGAAAGACTATTGGACATTCATGACTGAAACTTGGTTGATAAGTCACACATAGACTGAATTTTATTTGCGCCAAATATACTTGGATTGCAGAAAGAATTATGAATTTTATTTAGGATTCCATGAGTGTCATTTTGGGCACTTAAAAAAATAAATGCATGTTCAATATATTTGACATTCCACCCATAAAGTTTGCTAGTTGTTGATATTTGTGATGCTCCTAGTGCTACCAGATCAGGCTGTCTGAAAATACTGGCTTCCTGACAAAAATGCACCAAACATTAATGTTATTATTCTTTCCTTTCCCTTGATAAAACTCAAACATGTTCTGAAAAGCCAAAAACAAAAACAACAATTTTCTTTCTACAAAACAACCAAACGAAACATCATGCATAAATGTTTGAAGATATATAGAACTTGAAGTACAAAAACTTTTACCAAAATCACTGTATTGAGTATTACATAACTCGAAAAGGGTTGATATGCCGTAAAACAAAACAACAAACCAACCAAAGTAAACCATTTGTGATGTTATTAAATCTGTGTGTGTTTTTTTTTCTTTCAGGTTATGTTTGTTGAGGAAGAATTCTTTGCAAACAAGAATAATCCGGTCCTGTACAAAGGCATGCCTCCCAACGCTGGATGCATTTACTGGGAACGAGCCTTATTCAATAAAATAAAGCGGACTATAATTCGCTTTCAGACACTCGAAGAACTAATGATTAGCGAAGACGGCAAAAAGGTAATGATCACAAATCGTTTATTGGTTTCAAGTTAGAAGAATTATTCCTCTGTCAATTATTGTTCCAGAAATAGAATTCTTTTGTGTGGTGTCGGCTCGTTCGTAAATTTCTTTGCAAGTGCAGGACCCCCTATTTCTGTTAACCGATGTATATGTACAATTATACTTGTGCAATATATTTAAAACTATTTATATAATAATACACTAAGGTAATTTCATGTTTGTACGTACGTACATTATCACCCTCCACCCTTTTTTTCAAAGATTGGATCGCCCGATCACTTAAGATGCAATGCAAAAATAATTTTTTTAATTTTATCTGATTTCACTGTTGTGTTGAACGTAAAACTTTAAATAAAATACACTTTATTGTCCTTCAGACTAGATTCAAAATGTAGTATCTATTCGGTCAAAAGATGGGACAATAATATTGTGGGGTCTGCGTTTGCGCCAGACATCCATAGAATGGAAATTTGTCATAAACTCTTACTAGGGTTTTGTTGTAGGTGAACCTACCTACCCTTTAATAATAACTAAATGGTAGCAACCGGCTACCATAAATACCGGCTTTTGCCGGGAGAACATTGGGAGGCACATTTTAGGCACTAGCACTGCCAACACTGACTTGTGTATAATTTCTCTGTTCAATACAATTCGTTATTATTATCTCTAAACCTGTTGTTCTTTTATTTCATTGTTGGTACCCCTAAACGGGTCCACAGCAGGTTTTAGAGATAGACCCCCACAACCAGGTATATTCTGAAACTGCATAGATATATACCGTTATATTTTTACACATAATTGTTTGTTGTCATTTTTTAAGCATGGCAGCAATATGCGAACCTGTATGCATGTGTTCACTGCACTGGCCACGATCGTCCCACGTGTTGTTCTAGTCCAAAGTTGTTGTTCGACTTAATCAGTGTTGTAACAAAGAATTCTCATTCCAAGTAAGGCCACAAGTTCGGTTTATAAACAAGTAACAGGTTTAATTGTTGGAGGTTACAAATGATACTTGTGTTCTTAGGTTGAATGGCAGACTTGCAAAATGAGATCTTTTATTCCGGTGAAATAAAGTATAAGTCCAATCAACACAGTCCTTTAGCTAAGAGCCCAAAATGGGCCCATCTTGTCTGGAGAGGCACCCAGCTCTAACTGACTGCCAGCTTTTCTGAAAACAAACTTCCTATCATGCCCAGGGGGTCAGGCCTCCCCCTCCCATATCCTGAAATCCTTTCCTACTGGCCGAAAATATTGGATTCCAGTCTTTCTCAGTGATCACCATTCGACCACCCGAGCACTGGCTACTTGAGATATCCACTGGTTATAACGGCCAGACAGTCCACTCAAAGGGATTATCATGGAGACAATCTACTAATTACTTTTGGGTTTCAGCACGATCCACTCTTTTTATGAGGCACTTATTTCATCTCAAAGAAATAAGATTCTGTGTGGTCCAAAATACAAAATCAGAGATATTCTCAAATTCCTTTGTGCCCCTCTCCTTTTTACTTTTAGCCGAGCATCTATCACTTGCAATGTCTGCCATTTGCATGCATCACTAAAACATGCAGCTTACTGCAGTTTTACAAATATACAACAGATAAAAGATACAACTGTGAAATTCCCACGGGTATGGCTAGTCTATATGATAATACACTAAGCAACTTCATGTTCGTACATATGTTATCATCTTTCACACACATTTACACAAATGAGATTGTTCGATCAGCAAAGATTAATGATTCCACGAGCAGCATTTTTGAGGGATCATCCTCTATTTTGCAGCATCATCATCTGTTTTAAGAATTCTAAAGCAATCCATGTGGCATTCAAAAGTAGCATTCACTGACACTTCATACCCCCCTCCATATCATTGAATGGTTATAAAACAAAAAAAAACTGTTGGACATACATGACTAAAACGTGGTGGACAAGTCAGGCATAGAGTGAAGTTTATTTGTACCAAATATGGTTGGCTTACAGAAAGAATTGTAAATTTTATTAACAACTAGTTGACTTGGCATACTCGCTATCGTCTCGCAAGTTAATTCCTATCCACTATTTGAAATTATTAAGACAAAACTAATTGATAAGAAAAAGAAGACAAAACTAATCGATGAGAAGATAAAAATAATCGATAAGAAAAAAAAGACAAAATTAAATTAATTAAATTAAAAATAGAAATAACCAAATGAATTAAATGAAAAAAAAAAATGAAAATTTTTTTCATTAAACGAAAATTCAGTCAAGCAATTTATTAAGATAAAGCCTCCCCTTCTTATCTCATAAAAATTTAATTTTCATATGTGATTATTCTTTCCTGTCTTTGCTATTACTTTTTTTAATTTTAATTTTTACAAACTTTTATTCACCCCAAACCAGGCACATTGCCACTGAAATGTAAAAGGCTACTGTGAATTAGGTGCAAGATTTATATGGTCATCCTAAGTGTGTGTGTGTGTGTGTGTATGTGTGTGTGGGGGGGGGGGGGTGCAATGAGATGTTTTTTATCAGTTGTTATTAAGATTAAACCTCCTCCTCTTTGCTCATGAAAATGAAATTTACATCTATGATTACTGAAGCGAAGATGGACACACATTCATTCACCTTTATTATATAAATTACATGGGTGACATTTTTTTTAGGGGGGGGGAATCACCCTCTATTAACAAATAAATCTTCTAAGCGTATGCTTGCATATTAATATTATTTAAAATCAAACCCTTAATTCTGATAATAATAATAATCGTGTGAGCTACGTCATTTTTGTTCATTGTCGTTTTTGTTTTAGGCTCGCGAGAATTATTTGACGGTAGCAAAACAGATGAAGAGTTACGAGGATGCAATCTATGCAAGTTGGAAATCCGACGTTGAAAATAAGCTCCCAGGTTTGCTAAAAAATAACCTGCTTATTAAAGTTGTTGTGGACACGGGCAAAAATCCAGCTCATGAGACAGGAATTAAATCAGGTCAGTGTATTTTACGAGTATTGTTAGATAAGGGGAGGGAAGGGGGAGAAATAGTGAAAGCTCTGATTGGTTGAGCAAGATCACATATGAAGAGAGATTTTGAAATAGTCAGCATTTAAGTTAAACAGTTCGTGTTTATTCGGATTATTTGAATCATTAAGATTATTTGATCATTCGGATTATTTGGATTATTTGGATCATTCAGATTATTTGAATCATTCGGATTATTTGGATCATTTGGATTATTTGGATCATTCAGATTATTTGCATCATTCGGATTATCTGAATCATTCAGATTATTTGAATTATTCAGATTATTTGGATCATTAAGATTATTTGGATCATTCAAATTATGTGGAATATTCGGATTATTAAAATCATTCGGATTATTTAGATCATTCAGATTATTTGGATTATACAGATTATTTGATGATATAAATTTAGATCATTCGGATTATTTGGATCATTCAGATCATTTAGATCATTCGGATTATTCAGATTTTTGGATTATTCAGATTATTTGGATCATTCGGATTATTTAGATCATTCAGATAATTCAAATCATTTGGATTATTAAAATCATTTGGATCATTCAGATTATTTGGATCATTTGGATTATTTGATTATTTGATCATTCAATTTATTTTATTATTTAGATTTGGATCATTCAGATTTTTTGGTTTATTCAGATCATTAGGATTATGCATATTATTTGAATTATTCAGATCATTTGTATTATTTAGATTATTTTGATCATTCAGATTATTTTGATCATTTGAATTATTCGGATTATTTGGATCATTTGGATTATATGGACAATTCAGATTATTTGCATCATTCGGATTATTTGAACCATTCAGATTATTTGGATCATTCAGATTATTTGGATTAATTGGATTATTCAGATCATTTGGATTATTCAGATTATTTTGTTTATTCAGATTATTCGGATCATTCAGATTATTTGGATCATTCAGATTATTTGAATCATTCATATTATTTGGATTATTCAGATTATTTGGATTATTCAGATTATTTGGATCATTCAGATTATTTGGATCATTTAGATTATTTGGATTATTCAGATTATTTGAATCATTCATATTGTTTAAATCATTCAGATTATTTGGATTATTCAGATCATTCGGATTATTTGGATCATTCAGACTATTTGAATCATTCATATTATTTGGATTATTCAGATTATTTGGATCATTCAGATTATTTGGATCATTCAGATAATTTGGATCATTTATATTGTTTGGATTATTCAGATCATTTGAATCATTCATATTATTTGAATCATTCAGATTATTTGGATCATTTAGATTATTTGGATCATTCAGATTATTTGGATCATTCATATTGTTTAAATCATTCAGATTATTTGGATTATTCAGATTATTCAGATCATTCGGATTATTTGGACCATTCAGACTATTTGAATCATTCATATTATTTGGATTATTCAGATTATTTGGATCATTCATATTGTTTAAATCATTCAGATTATTTGGATTATTCAGATAATTCAGATCATTCAGATTATTTGGATCATTCAGACTATTTGAATCATTCATATTATTTGAATCATTCATATTATTTGGATTATTCAGATTATTTGGATTATTCAGATCATTCAGATTATTTCAATTGTTCATATTATTTGGATTATTTGGACTATTAATCTTATCTTTGTTGTTATTTCTTATGTGGCACAACAGTTATAGGCATAGATTAATAATCAGTTCTAAGTGACACTCTTCTGGAGGTTTATGATTCAATCCTTACTATAAGAGATACAAGTTAAGAGTAATATAAGTATTCACTTCTACCCGGTCATGGCTGATGTAAACGAAAACAATATACACTTGTGGATGAAATAAAGGGTTCAGCTTGAAATTCTGTATAGGTTCAAGCATTCAAAAAGATACAAATGAAGAAGGTCGGAGGTTACATCATCTTAAACGTTGTGAAAATAACAACTGAGATGAGACTAATTATCAATCGTCATCTCAAAAATACCGAAACATAAATTAGTGTTTAGCAGTCATATACAAATACAACACCAATTTTCTGGAAGCTTTGATTTTGGCGCCTTGCCGGATTAACCGTTTTGCGGGACCATCCGATTTCATCATAATAATAATGCATCAATACACCCCATAACCCACTAATTATATAGATAACATGTCTCTAAACCACAAGGGATTGCTTGAAACTTTAAATGATTATTTGATGGGAATAAACCAGTGTTTATGTTCACCAACATGGCTGCAACTTGAATTTATCTGTGAAGCCATAACTAGAGTTAAATTTAAGCAAAATAAGATATAATCTGAAAAGAGAGAGATTACTACCAACAGGTGCAGTGTAAATAAACTGATGGTGTGCTACACACAGAGCCATCTGTTGGCTGCCCAGTAAACTAGTCTGGCGGCAGCGGGATTATCAAGTTTCATCTCGTGATGTTCCATGGAGTGTAAGTTGTTGGAAGATATCAGTGTTGCACCTTTATATTAATTACACCAGTTTGCACTGTTTTCATGATCTAACACAGGGGTTCCCAATGGAGGTCATGTGGCCCGCTGAGGGTGGAAGACAATTTGAGTTTTAAGAGGGGCAATTAAGCATGACTGATGACTTCTGTGTCCAAATTTTCAATTTTGTTTTGATAATCCAGAAAGTATGTAGTTTTTTTATAAGTTTTTTTTTTTTTACTAATGAGTCACCGCTTATCAAGGCCAAAACCACTCGATGAGATGGAATAATTGTCAGTTAAAAGATTAAGCATGTTATGAGAGGATGAAAAAAGAGGGTGAGTTTTTTGTTTTATTTTGAAAAGGGCGTTGAGCTTTTTTTGGTAAAAAGGGATGCGAGTTTTAGGAAAAAGAGTGTAAATTTTTAAGTTTAATTCAAATGTATATTTTTTTCAGAAAAAATCAACAACTTTATCATGTTATTTATATGATTCCTGTGTAAATAAATTAAAAATTTTATTACAGCTTCCGTGCAAGACACAGTGTTCCAAGTAAACTTTGATTATCAACTTTTTGAGATCATTTCTGAAACAAAATACATGGAAAAATTGGCTTTAACTGTACCAGAATTGGCCAGAAATGTATCCTTGCAGGTAAGATAAAAAAACAAAAACATGATTTAAAGAATGTTTTTTGAAGTTATTAAAATCTTCGACCATTGTCAGATTGTTACATTATCCCCAACTCCAAGGGGGGGGGGGGGTCTGACACTTTCCATGTAACAATCAGTACAGTTTGGTATAAGATAAAATCATAGCTTGTGTTTTTATTTTATAAGATAAAATAATAGCTTGTGTTTTTATTTTATAAGATAAAATCATAGCTTGTGTTTTTATTTTATGAGATAAAATCATAGTTTGTGTTTTTATTTTATAAGATAAAATCATAGCTTGTGTTTTTATTTTATAAGATAAAATCATAGCTTGTGTTTTTATTTTATAAGATAAAATCATAGCTTGTGTTTTTATTTTATAAGATAAAATCATAGCTTGTGTTTTTATTTTATAAGATAAAATCATAGCTTGTGTTTTTATTTTATAAGATAAAATCATAGCTTGTGTTTTTATTTTATGAGATAAAATCATAGCTTGTGTTTTTATTTTATAAGATAAAATCATAGCTTGTGTTTTTATTTTATAAGATAAAATCATAGCTTGTGTTTTTATTTTATAAGATAAAATCATAGCTTATGTGCTTAAACGTTCACCCACAGTGGCCCTCTTAGACTGAGAACTTCTCATCTAGAATCAAAGAGTAATAGTTGACATACACACATTTCAAGGTGAGGCACTTACAAAAAAAATATTCTTAACAACATCAAAAAAGAAATTCCAAACATTAACATATTTTGTTTGGGAAATTTTTTTAGATGAGCATTGATAATTTGCATTATTTGTATTATTAAGACTACTATATATATATATATATATATATATATATAGTGTGTGTTTGCTATAATTAAATAAATTCTAAGAGGAAATCCGGGTATGAGAGCTCAATGTAATAAACAGAGCAAGAATAAAATAAAATATAGTAACACGAAATTACATAATCATCGATGCAATAATTTATTTCAACCTTGTGGTATTGTCAAGCCTCCAAGTGAGATTATTACATTTTTGAAAATGAGAAAAAAGAAATTTACACTCATCAATTTAAATATAAGTAGAGAGAGAGAGAGAGAGTGACAACATATCTAATACATATTTAGAGAGAGGGGGGAATTTGAAGCATATTTAATCTATAATTTTATGGGGGGGGGTTACATGATTTATGACGGAAGGCAATATAGAGAGGGGATATATATATATATAGAGAGAGAGAGATAGAGAATGGTAGTTGGTTCTGTAATATATTACTAGCAGAATACCCGTCCCATGGCGTGTATAAGTAATAAATATAGCATTAGTTTGAAATTTTAATGTTTTTACTTTCTGTAATGTTTCGGTGGCACTCTTCTAAATGGTATAGTTAAACAAAAAAAATGTGCCCACGTTACATACCCTGTTCCCTAGAATACATATTCTATAATTCATAACGATAAGTTACCAAGCACATACATATTATTGACGCTGACGCGCCCACACCAATCATTAAAAAAATGTATTACTTAATATAGCTCAAAGTTTGATGTAGAGCAATTCTTTTCTCTATTAAATATTTTGTATCTAACTTATTTTAATTTTTTAGGGCAGGTGCTAGTTTGGTGGGCACACTTCTCACATAGTAATGTTTACAAAAAAAATAATGTGTCCATGTTACTCATCGGGTTGCCAAGAATGTATATTTCAAAAATTTATAATAATCGGTTCAGTTCATAAAAATAAAAAATAGATTAAAAAAAACTTTATATATATATGCCCCTCCTAAATTTTAACATTTATAAAAATATTAATGTGCTCATTTTACTTACCATATTTTTTTAGAATATATTTCAAAATTCATAATGATCTGTTCATTAGTTTAGGAGATTACCAGATATATATATATATATATATATATATATATATATATATATATAAACCAAAAGTAAACTTTTAGTAGATAGAACCTATAGTGAAAAGGTTAAGCTCAATATACGAGATAGAGCAATTATAAAGATAGAAGAAATAAGAGTGATAAACATGTACGAATGTCCAAATTTATTTCAAATTTCGATTGTTCAATGCAAGGTGTATTCTGTAATAAACTAGTGTTTATTATTCTTTCCTTAAGCCAAGGCTTTTCAAAGATCGAAATCTTATCATCAGAGAAGAAATACAGATAGATAAGTTGGCTGTGGAAAAGCCAAAGTTTAAACATTTCAAAAATATTATTAAAAATGGAGTGAAAAAAAGTTTGTGTAAAAAAAGATATGTGGTTTGTCGAGATGGTAATTGTCCGTTGTCCTCTGATAAGATTTCGATCTTTGATAAGCCTTGGCTTAAGGAAAGAATAATAAACACTAGTTTATTACAGAATACACCTTGCATTGAACAATCGAAATTTGAAATAAATTTGGACATTCGTACATGTTTATCACTCTTATTTCTTCTATCTTTATATATATATATATATATATATATATATATATAGTCTCGGAAGTTTCTCAACCATTAAAACTATATTAAAAAAAAAAAAAAAAAAAAAAATTATAGTCCCAAGTCTTCCAGTGGAAAATCACTCATGTAAGTCAATTTATTTTTTACAGTTATTATATTAGTTTATTTCTAACACTATTTTAAGGGATCATCAGTTGTTTACCATGAAAAACTGTTTCGGGAATTTATATATATATATATATATAGATTGTTTATATTCCAATGACCAAAAAATTCTTTAATCAAATCAGTTATTTTTATTTTTATTCTTCCATGGCAGAATTGCTTGTAGTCTTACAATTGTTTCTCAACAAATAAAATGCAACCATTAACCTCATTTACTCGATTTTCCTCAGAGATCTAAATGAAAGACATATATAAAGTGCCACATCAAGTAAAGAGTTTGTAGAGAAAAACCAAACAAACAAACAAACAAACACACAAACAAACAACAGAAAGCAGGTAACACTTACAATGCCCCCCCCTACTTATAATAGGATAACAGAATTCCAATTAGACCGCCATTTTGAGATCATCACACAGAGCTACGTTTTTAATAGTTATAAAGAACACCAACTTATGGAAGAAAACCTAGTTGAAATAGCCGTTGGTTAATTAAAATTTGATATTAAAGTGGATAATTATTATTGTTATAATTAAAATAAAAGCATAAGGTAAAATCAGTTTATAGTAGTGAATTCAAATAATTCCTTATATAAGAGAGGGCTTATTTTTTCTCGCGATGGCCACATGGGCAAATTTCGATGGTAATCCGTTTACATATTTTTTAATTTATCGGCTCCAATTTAATAATTTAAAGCCTTGGAAATTTATAGTTTAGCTTGATTTACCTTTAGTTCAAAGTAGAATAAAATTAGTGACTACTAATTCAGTCAAAAAGGTGATCTAAACGAATTCTAGAAACAGTTAAAGTGTAAACATTAGCCCCGGACGTCTAAATAATCTAAGGGAATTAACTCTATATGTATTAATACACTTATCCCCCTGCTTACCAAGAAATAATCTATCTGATTGATATGCTTTCTTAGAAAGCCTTTATGGCTCACACATACACACACACACATATATATATATATATATATATATATATATATATATATATATATATATATATATATATAGATAGATAGATAGATAGATAGATAGATATGCATAAAATATATCTGTGCATATATTTTTTAATAGATAGTCCAAACTATTCAAGGTGAAAACACGATGATTAGTAACATTAAACAACAGAGCATATATAAATAAACAATATTATGCTAAATTCCAGTGACCAAGTTTTTATTCATTATTTTTTTTTATTCTTCTCAAAATCCAAAAACTTTGGTGCATTTTGACGCACCGTTTTGCACATAGATAAACAACTAAAAATTTATATGTCAATTCAGGATTTTTTATCTATGCTGCTCTTCAGAATTCCAAGTCCGCTTCCAGAAAAAATATATTGTAAGGCAGCAAACAGAAAAAAATAACAAATAAGCAACTTAGATTGAATCCAGTTCTCACGAAGAAAAACAGATATTTCCGTCCTATTCAGGCAGCCATCTTTTTTTAACACAAAGCTATGAAAAATACGTATAATATTACCAGAACAGCCAATAATTAATGAGATTAATTAATAAAAACATGTTTTATAAGTATATAAATAAAATATAGATAAGTTATACAATTATGGTTATGTTAAAAAGAAATTATTTCATAATATAAAGATACGAAAACGCAAAGACTTTTAAAGTGCTAAAGATAAATATTAAGAACCAAAAATTTAAGAAAGTTTAATAATAACCATCAGTACGTATAAAACAACGGAAAATATATTAACAATATTAGGAGGCTAAAGATAATATCTAAAGGTATTTAAAAGTTAATTGTTACATAATAAATGAATAAATATATAAGCACCAATCCACTATTAATTAATATGATAAATTAACATTTGAAAATGAGTTTAAGATAACATATAACATTTTTAAAAACCGTTTTAAGATTGAATTAATTCATGGAAAGGGGAATGAAGGAAATAACTATTTAAAATTTATATCAAAGGACATCAAAGCTTTATCAGAGATGTATCGCCTAAATCATCCTACGCAAAACATAAATAAGATATAGCAACAAATCTAAGGGTGACAACTGCATTACTAATACCAATGGAGTTATCTCCTTTAATAACTCATAAGATTTCATTTAAAAATGTCTATAAATTGACCTACAAGTAAACCGGAAGAATATAAAATTATTTCTAAAAAGTATATAGATAAATATTTTACAGCAGGAATAAACAAAAGACGTATGTTTCCGATTGAATTAAATAAACTAAGTGAGTTTTTATTTTAGGACTTATATAAAAGGTACACTAAGGATATTAATAAATTAACCTACATTTAAAACAAAATAATCTAAAGATATTTCTAAATAGTATATAGATAAATATCACAGAACAGAAATAAACAAAAGATATATATTTCCTAAGGAATTAAACAAAACTAATAGTGTTTATATTTTAGGACTTATATGGAAAGTTCAATAAAATTGCAATTCAGTTAAATTGGCAATGATATTTAACTAAAAGACTTTTAATTACTAGGCTTTAAAGAGGTTTAAGGAAGTTTTTTTTATATAGTACTTATCAGGGTATTTGACCAATAACTTATCAGTTCTTTTAAACTTAACTATGTTTAATTTATTCAGATTCGGATTATTATAACCATTCAGAATTTGTTATTCACTACGGATAGTAATTAGTTCAATGAGTATATTAAAATTGGCAATGATATTTAACTAAAAGGCTTTAAGTTATTAGACTCTATAAAGTTTTAATGTAGTTTATACTAGTACTTATCAGGGTATTCGATAAAAAATGTATATTTTATTAGTCCTTTTAAACCTAGTTATGTTGAACTTATTCAGATTCGGATTATTATAACCATTCAGAATTTGTTATTCACTACTGATAGTCATTAGTTAGACCAGCTATTATGTACACACGATTACATTAGGTTATGTATGATATAGTTCGAAAAATTAAACAATTTACAAAATAACCTTATCTTACTAATAAGCTTATCTATTAATTAATGGTACACTGTACTAATTGATACGAATCCTGAATTAATGAATACTGAAATTCTTATATGTATTCTTGCATCTCTTTGTTGGTCGGTCATTGTTATTTTTTTTTTTTGCGTAATCAGCCATTACTAACCAGCAGAGCGTTGCCATTGTCAACCAAGGGAACTGTATATCAGGCATGTGTATGAAGTGTGATGATGTATAGCCAATCAGGGTTGAGGGCATGCATTGCATGGAGAGAAATGATATGAGACTGATACGATAGATGTGTAATGTGAGTCTTAAAGACAGACTTAGATCTGATAACCTCAGAGGAAGATTAAATCTGGACCGTATAGAGAGATGTATGCAGAACAGAAAACTTTGTTGGTTTGGCCATATTGAAAGAATGGATGAGAGATGTAGAACAGCTGAGGTTGCAGAGTCAGTTGGTAGGGAAATGCCAAGAAAAACATGGGAGGAAGTGATAAGGATGGACTTGAGAGAAAGAGAGATAGGTTAGTTTGGAAGTCAATTTCTAAAAGCCGACCAACACATGCAAGCATGTAAAACGGACGTTAGATGGATGGATGGATGGATGGATGGATGGATGGATGATGATGATGATGATGATGATGATGATGATGATGATGATGATGATGACGATGCTGCTGCTGCTGCTGCTGCTGCTGCTGCATCCATGCATCCATGCTACCGCATAATCATTGTTATTTTGTTTGTTGTTTTTTTTTAGGAAGAAAAATACATCCGTTATACTGAAAGTTTGAAAAATATGCTGGAACATTATTACGGTCTGCTGTCTGTCTTGAATTCTGCTGAGGTATTACCTTTCATCACGCACCATTTTTTTTTCTAAATGAATATCAACTGTTCTGTAAATTATCGGTTGAACCAGATTCATGCCTTACAAATTTAGTGCACATTCATTACTTATTCCCATTACTTATTTAAAAGTGACTTAGTTTCACCTCAGACGACTGATAACATGAAACCATTTTGAATAATCACCTAAAAGCCAAACTCATCAAGAGGAATAATTCATATTTTTTTTTACTGAAGACTGTAATAAGAGTTGTCTACATTACAGCTAAATTTTTATCTCATTTTCTGTATAATTTTTTTAAAATGTGAAAAGAAATAAAAATTAAAAACTAAAATTTCTCCACTGAATCCCGGGCAACGCTAGGTAGGTACAGTTAGTATATTGTATTTTTAAATTTCATCAGGATCCCAAAGGCGAGAGATTCCTTAGAGTGCCTCTCTAATACTGGAATTAAGAAAGGTAGCAAACAATTGGAAAAGATAAAATTGAAAAAGTGGTAAGCTTGCCTATTACAAGAACTAAAAAAAAGACCACATCCAAGAAAAGTCGTATGGTAATGCAGATTCACAAAGGAAAACCTACAAAATACTTACAAAAACAAGGAGCTATAATAATGAAATAAAGGGGGAAATAAAGCAGATCTACACCGGAGAGAATGTATGTATATTCAACTTCACAAGATGTACGGAAACCTGAACAAATATTTAAAATAACATAGTATTCGACGCCCAAATAAGATCCTCTCGACACGGCTATACACTTGCTCATACGAGGAATAGTGCACCTTCTCCTAGTGATGTTACTTCAAATAAACGCACTTAGCTGGATACTCCACCAGACCAGATGAATTCTTTTCCTGGAATCCAGCAAAGTTCATAAAAGACCAAAACAAAGATAAACTATAACATAATTAAGGGGTCAATTGGGGAGAGGAAAATTTGTGGTCTTCACTGCTTTACTAATTCAACTTTTGAGAGGTATAGGAGAATCTTGATTGAACACTCGGATATCTATGTATCTCATATAGAGATACATAAATATCCGAGTGTTCAATCAAGATTCTCCTCTAACTCTCAAACGTTGAGTTTGTAAAGCAGTGAAGACCACAATATAAAAATCAAGTGTTAGCCCCAGAAAGGGGTCCCTTGATTTCTGAGAACTTACTGAAGTAAAATGAAAACAAAAGTAACTATAGCATCTTAGAAAGTATCACGGAACACCGTGTTCAACAAAATATCAAGGGATAATAAAACTATTCCCAGAAGTGAATGTGGTAGTTTTAGGGTTAGGGTGAATGTGTTAGTTTTTTGTAGAGTATGCACTAAAGTGCACAGAACTTTCATTAGATAGTAAGAAGGTTCGAGAAAAAAACCTTAAAAACAGTTTAGACAAATTTAGGCATTACAAAACGATTCTAGCTCACACGTAAACCCAGCACTGCATATAGGGACAATTTATGATAGATTTTGCGTGAGGCTATCCGAGTAATCCAAATGATACGAAATTTTAAAATGTAATCACAAAATTAAATCCACCGCAATGTATTTTGTAAACAAGCCAGCCATTTTAATCTTTCGAAAATATTTGCAAAAATAAAATAAATTACTTGTGACCCTTCGAAATTTTGAAAGGAATTTGGAAGCAAAATCGAGTACCTCCGCTAGTATGTAATAATGTTTGCTACGTTTTTTAAAATTTTTTAATAATGTATTTAAACAGTTTTCTTATTTCGAAGTATGTCTCCTTGTCATGTTTTCGCCTAGTTGGTGAGTCTTATTAACCATGTTTATTTTCTTTTAGAGAAGCACTTTGGACGAACAGCTTTGTGAACTGCACCAGATTATTCAAAACGGTTCTAAACGGCTCAACTGGAATTCACTTTGTATTCGAGATTTCATCCTGCGTTGCGAAACGGTAAATCTCATTTTGTTTTTAAATCGTTTATTATATTTTAGTTTCATGGTTTGCGTGAACTGTACAGAGAATTAAAAGTATTTCTCTTTTATATATATACTAGAAGAATACCCAATTCTGGACAGATGAAAATTGATTCCCCAAACAGAACAGTTTTGCCCTACTTTTATGTTCCCCGTACAAAGATTAAAATCAAGATATAAAAATACTAAACCTCATGTCTAGAATCCTTATTCCAATTTTGATCAAAGTCTTTTACATAATTTTGATTCTAGAAAATGTCTAAAATTTAAAGCTTGAGCTTAAGATGTCTTAAGAAGAAAGTGAAATTTAAGGAATTTTGCACCACTTTTATATCTAGAATTCCAATTTTGATTTTAGAAAATGTCTAAAATTTAAGGCTTAAGCTTACAGGGTCTGAAGAAGAAATTAAAATTCAGGGAATCTTGTTTAATTGGTGTCTGATGATTATGAATCAAATTCAATGAAAATCTAAAATATTTGAATTTTCAAATGGGAGGTTGTGTCCATATTATACTCCCTAAAAACATTTAAAATACTTCAAAGAAACTGAAATTGTGGACATATTTATTAATTGATGTCTAATACCTACTGTTAAAATTTCATCTGAATTTTCACTAAAGGCTTCCACATTCCTTTTTACCCCGTTTGCATAAAAATAAATACAGCCCAGATTACTACCCCTTACGGTTAGCAGCTGTGTTCCAAAATTCACAATGATCGATTAATTAGTTTAGCTTTACTCACTCCACTAGTTTAGAAGCGGCTCACGCTGCAAAAAATCAGAAGCCGCTTCTTTCCCCACTCTATCTGCACCTTAAAATAACCTGTTGAAAAATTCAACACATTTCCAACATTATTTTACAATAAGTCCTTATTTATTTACCTCCCCACTGCTGGATAAAAAATGAGCCGTTCACTCCTTCACTGCAGCAAAAAGGAGCACGCTTCAGGAGCATGCTCCTTTCTGTAAAGCCTTGGTCCTATCTTAAATAGAATCTGTTCTGGGTACCACATGAAACTATCTGTTCGTAGACAAAAACTAGTTAAACCAAACACCATGGATACATAGTTGAAGATATTAAGAAATTGCAGCATAAAAACGTTTGCCAAAATGACAGGACAGGATTCGGCATTAAAAAACTTGAAAAAAAGTCGATATGCTGCAAAACAAAAAAATCAAACAAAACCCCATGAATAAATATTTGAAAACATTAAGAATTTGATTTGATTCGGCATTACATAACTCCAAAAGGTTAGTATGCCATAAAACAAAAACAACCAAACCGAATCAAGACATACTAAAGATTTGTGTTTTATTTTTATTATTATTCTCATGTGGTCTGAAAAGGGTTACCTCCCGTTTTCTCCTAAAATAATTATCTCATTTTGTCTTGTACGATGATGAATTTACGTCCCTTGAATTCCCAAATAATTCCATTTTATTAGTCAAAACAATTCTCCTTGACTAATCAACAGACACTTCATTTTGGTGTGCTGGATGCAAAAGTCCTTTGTCCGTCCTCTTTTGGAAGCTGTCTTTGTAGGGAGAAGACGCCAAGAAATGCTGTTCACTCCTGTTTAATTTGATCGCCAACCAGTCAAAAAGCAAGGGACCTTCACTTCATTTTGAATCTGACATATTCAAAAGAGTCATCTATTCCAACATTAAATTATCACACATTTTAGTTGGTCTTTAATCAAGCTGCAAAATATAATTAATTTTATCAGATATTTCCTGTATTTATTTAATACATACATTATTCTTTTATCTCTGTCTTGTGTGTGTTCTTCTATATGCCTTATTTAAGCATCTTACCAAATTTGCCAAGCGGGGCACCGGCAGATTCCTTAGACACAGTGCTTTCAACGATATCGTCTGATGGGCCAGAGACATTGCTAGCTTCCTGTCAATCTTTGAATCAGTTGTCCTCGACAGAGGGGGTGGCAAATGTCTCGATGACCTGACAGTGTTTCTTTTTTCAAACGGCGAATCACTAATATGGGATGTGTCTTGTGTTAACACTTTTGTGCCTTCATCGGCAATAAACCTTAGACATGTGGTGTGACCCTATGATCGTCACAACACAAGACAAGTCATAAAGATAACTTAGTTGTGCTCGGCGTGTGAGTGTGATACCGCTGTGGATTGGGACCCAAATGCTATCTGTTGATCATTGTCCGGTCATGTTGGCTCCAGTGACTTTTTCCTTTAATAGCCACTGATCATCAAATATATTTACCTTAAATTATAAATTGGATATGTCCAATTTTCTCTTAGCTTATCACCGGAAACTGACCACATCTGTTTTATCTTAAGCTTACTTTCTCCATAATTATCTGACCATCAAGAAAATTAACAGATGATTGTCATGGCATTATTGGTCTGTGGAGTTCAATGGATCAGTCAGTCTTTTTATTGTCATTCATTTTCTTAGCTAATCTCTCCCGGTGGTCCTTGTTGTAGGGGAGTGGGCAGTCTATAGTATCACAGTAGCAGCATCAGCAGAGGACTGCAAGTGATTAAAATACGCCGGTCTTCTTGACAGATTTGTATTCTAACCAATCACTGTGGAGATGAGTGGAGTGATTAGCCTTGCCGCGTGGGACTTGCTTGGTCTATTAATAACACGCCGGGGATCATCATGAATTGCGTTGGCTCTATGGGTGCCTCTCCATCATCGCTATTCAAGGAAACGCGTTGAGTCTGCTCTCGGTCTGCCAAGCCAGCAGGACATCTGATGAAACTTCCTGATGTTACGAATATAAGCTTTTAAAATTTGGTGGTTGAAAAAGATTTTCATAAACTTTAAAATGTAAATCATATTTTGTCAAATGTTAAATTATGTATTTAATAAGCCTTTTATTTACTGAAAATGATTATATTTAGAAGTAGTATGGGTGCTGAGAGTCCATTTATCACATAGTCTGTTTTATGCCAGGCTATAATCACGTTGATTAGTAACTGAAACACACCTCAACTTAGCCCTAGATTAGCTACTCTACTACTATGAGAGCAACCACCTGCTGCACGCAAACCCTGTGAAGACTAAAGTCTGCTCGCTCCATCTCAGGAATTGGGAAGCTAATCGACCCCTTAACATCACGTGATCTGGAATACAACTTGAGAACGGCACCAACCCTTAGCGTAACCTTGGATCACACCCTCTCATTCAAGGAACATATAAAATAGACAATGAAAGTCAACTCCCGGAACAACATCCTACAGAAACTGATCAACTCCAAGTGGGAAGTTATAGAACACACACTAAGATGTACTGCCTTGACCCTGTGCTATTTCTCTGCAGAGTATGTGTGTTCTGTTTAGGAGAGATCATCATGTGCCAAAAAATTAGACCCAGTGTTGAACGACACCGCTTGATCACTGGTTGCTTGAAGCCTACCAACCTGAACAACCTGCATCTCCTTACTGGCATTTCCCCTGGAGATGTGAGATGGGAAGTCGCCAGCTGAGTAGAGATCACAAAGGTTACAAGTGATGGACGCCATTTTCTTCATGAACGTGAATCAACGGTTTAAGGACTGAATTCAAGAAGAAGCTTGTTGGCAAGCCCCAAACAACTTCTCTGAAAGAGACCAGACTATAGTTGTTGATCAGAGGGCTAGAGAATGCCCACTCCGTCCTATCGACATTCCCCCCCCCCCCTTTCTGAGTCCCTCTCTCCTGGCTCAGAAATACCCTGAGTCCAGTAGAAAACACTCAACCACCTGAGAACGGGGATGGGGCGATCAAAAGTTGCTATGGTGAGATGGGGCTACAAAACTGACCCAACCATTTGCGAATGTGGAGAGGAGGATCATACGATGGAACACTGTCCTGTCTGCCGTCTACTGCTGAACTAGCGCAGCTTGAAAGATCTTGCAGAGTACAACAAAAATGCAAAGGACTGCATAAAAAAATAGGAAGCTGTCATCCACATGCTTCAAAGACACACAAAGAATAAGAAGTAAATGAAAGTGTTCATCAAGCAGATTTACATATTGGACTTATAGGAAATAACGAAGAGTTGTGAGTAAGAGTACGAGGAAAGGGTTGTTGCGTAGATATCCATCCTCTAGGCTTTGCTAGGTAGGAAGAAAAATGGGTTACTATAGTTTGGTTATAAAGACAAACTTCTTCATTTTACAATTTAAATCAGTTTTATTCATACAGTTTCATCAACACAACAGGCATAGTCTGGAAAGAGTTACGTAGACAAGAATACGAAAATATGTTGAGTCGGTCAATGCGCATCTACTAGAAACGTATGGTTGAGTCTGGTTCGTTCATTTCACCTAGCTCAAGCTGGAGCTGAAGGGTGAGTCAGGAATGTGCCGTATTGTCACCTTGATGCTTAAAAACTGACTCTTCAAAGAGAGTGGGAAAAAATGGAAGTTCAGCGAAAGTGCCTCCCATGCTAAAGTGTTCTTACTGGACAACGTATCAATCACTCAGCGAGTGAGAATAAGCTAGCGATAAAGAAAATAGATTGTAATTATATAAAGGCTACAAACTCAGTCACCCAAACTTTAAACATGCTTCTATGGTTAATTTTTGAAAGTAACATTTTTTCTTTTAATTGTTCAAATAGATAGTAGATTAAAACCACCAAAATTGTTTAAAAAATAAAAAATTAGAACAAAATAAAATGAAAAAATTAATCATTCTTTTGCCAGAATCGCTTTGGTGCATGTGTACTTATCGTGTGAGTGTGTGCATATGTGAGTTATTGCCTTAGAAAAAATTACTTCTTTTTTTTTTTTAACTTTTAATATTTTTTCTGGTTTATTTTCAGAGTTTAGGCAAATTTGAAACTTTGGTAAACCGAATCCAGAAAAATTCTCGAGATATTAATCAGCGTTTGGAGAAAATTGAGAACTGCAACCTTTTCAAGGGCCCACCTCCACAAAAATATGATACTCTACCTACATGCAAAGTGAGTATCATAAGATCTATTAATCAAAAGGTTCTATTTGCTGTAAATGTTTTCGTTTTGTTTAACAAAGATCGTTTTTTTTACATCTTCTTCTAATATATAAAATAAAGTCAGTCTTTGTATACTTTCTTTGTCATCGATAGTTTTCTCTCATTAAAATCAATATTTAATTCTGGTCCGTCGGTTTTTTGAGTGGATTGTTGCCACATGTTCCTATTTACTTACCTCCACACGAGGGTAGAGTTAGACACAAGGTCGGTTTTTAATGTAGGGGAAAATCCAGCTCCCCAAAAAGGGGCAATCTGGATTGGAAAAAAATTAAAATTGTCTCAGTCTAGAAAGACTTCACCTTCACTAACCGAGGAAAGAATAAAGTAAGTGAAACATTAGAACCGATACTACACTTTGTTCCTAGCACTTTGTTGCTGCATGTTGTTAAGAATAAAAAAATATAATCTGATTTAATTCCATCTAGAATATACTTTGTCCAGATTAGAATTATTTTAAAAAAAACATCTTATAAAAAAAAGAGACATAACTCTTTATTCGCCCATACAAAGTTATTTCCCTTTAATTGGAACAAAAAATAATATTCTTTTGGAAAAAAAATCAGACTAGTTTAAAAAAAGAAAAGCAAAACAAATTGCAAGTAAATCGGTAAATACACTGCCGGGCAACGCCGGGTCGGGACAGCTAGTGTATTTATATATTGCTGCTTTGTAAGGGACATATTTAAATTTTTAGATGCATCCTCACATCTCTATAAAAATCTTTGTCCGTTTGTCAGTCGAAAGCGTAATTACTATTGACCTTTTTATATGTTAGAAAACTGAAGCCTATTCTTGTTCTCGGCTGTATTAAATAGCAGTTTATGTTTACCGCGTTTCGTCTGGTAAACCTGAATGTACCTGATATCGTTACCACTGATTTTTAGTTTAATAAAACCTTTGGTTAAGAACACTTATATTTTCACAACACACATGCGGAACTTTGAATTAAGCATTTTTTTCTTTTTCTGTTTTATTACTAATGAGTCACATCTTATTAAGGCTAAAAGCCACTCGAGGATAAAGATTAATGCGATGGATTGATTTTTCAGTTGAATGATGAAGAATATAATGAAAGGATTGAAAATGATGAATGAAATTAACAAAATTTGATGACTTATTAGTACGGTGTACAAGTCTACCCAATCCATGCACATATCAGTGATGCCTTGTATCTATAAGCATTTTTTTCTTTTTCTATTTTTGTACTAATGGATTACCAGTTATCAAGGCTAAAAGCCACTCGAGGATAACTACCACAACTGTCACCCATGGAATCACTAATAAAATCCACAATCCTTTCTGTAATCCAACCATATTTGGTACAAATAAACTTCAGCCCATGCCTGACTTGTCTATCAAGTTTCAGTCATGAATGTCGAACGGTATTTCTTTTATTACTGTTCAATGATAAGCACACTTTGTACAACTCTTACAACCGCTGCTATTAAAAAGAAGATGACTATTTGTATCAAATATGGTTGGATTACTGAAAGGATTGGGAATTTTATTAACGATTTTATGGATGGCATTTGTGGGAGGATCACCCTGTACATTATGATTTGAATTTTCTTTGTTGTACTTCTTCAGGCACCAATTTCCACAAAGAGAGTAAAGTCCAACATGGCTTACGTTACCACATGAAGGTTCAAAGATATAAAAATCACAAAGAAGAACGCAAAACGAAAATATAACAGTCTCATAATCAATGTTTGTGTTAAATATTCAGGCCAGGTGTACCGAAAAGGTCATTTGACAGAAGTAGGCGCCCTTGACACAGACAAACAACATAACATGATTGATTGTCGAAAATAAAATAATCATTCGTTCAAGTCAAGCCACCTGGTCAAAAAAACAAAAATGGCAGATTGTCAGAAACAAACTAATTGTTGATTGGAATCATCTACAAAAGTTAGCATTAGAAGGAAATACTCTATCGCCGAATAAAACGCTCTGGGGGGCGTTGCAGGTGGAGGTGGGGTTTCAGAAATTCTTTTAGAATCAACCCAAAATTAATATCATGAGTCGATTGGCGATTTGGGCCTGAGAAAACCCACCCTATTGAATTCTTGTGCATGTGTCTTTCTTCCTCACAAACCCACACTCCTTCACCGCCACTGACAATAAAGATATATCATTAGATTTTTTTATATATCAGTATGTCGTTATTCTTTTAAGCACAACAGAAATGCAACATTTGGTTCATTGAATGCGAAAACACAATATCTATTGTAGTAATATTATTTTGCTCAAACTTTCACCCTCCTTTAAGTTGATGCAATTGTCAATCAATGAGGTCAAGAATTCTTCTCAAATTCTCCTGACTCGTTCCCTCCAACCATCTCTGTCAGACATCATCGGCGGCAGGTCTTCCAGATGGCATTCAGCATCTTCTACAAGTTGGTCAATATAGGTGGTATGAGGTCTTCCAACCAATCTTTTTCCGCATAATGGATTTCACAAGAGGATGTTACTCACAAGTTTTGACTTACTCCTCCAGGAGTGACCAGTAAGCCGAAGCCTTCTCTCTCTTAGCGAGACTGAGATAGGAGGAAGGCGTCCATATAGGCGTTTCTTGGTTGGATGCTTCCTCCAGTTGGTGTCCAATCTAACTCATAGTGTTCTTCCAGATGGTGTGCGCAATCCACCAAGGACTTGTCTTTGCGAATTTTCATGTCTCTTTCAGCTAACTAGATGCTGCCGTCGAGGTATACAATTGTAAATAGGCTTATCCCTTTATATCTATTACTGCAGTTTAGCCTATTCTTGTTCTCGCCTGTATTAAATAGCAGTTTATGTTTGACCGCATTTAGTCTGGAAAACCTGAATGTACCAGATATTATTACCACTCATTTTTAGTTTAATATGAAATATTCTTTGTTTAATTTTATGCTTGTTTTATTAAACGAAGAAAATCTAATTAAAAAAGATTAATTTCGTTTCTTTAAATTCTAATATATTTTATTGATCTAACTGATAATTTCCCCTAGTGATCCCATATCCAGTAATGTGTATCCTAAATCAGAAAGAGATTTGATTTGAGCAGACTCTAACTAGGAATTTAATCCGATTATATTCTGTGTTTTATATTGATTCAGGCAGAGTTTGAACCACTTTTGCTACCTTTTGAAAATGTTCAAATATGTTTGACTGCGTATTATGCTTGATCTTCTGACTATTCTTTATTTTTATCATCCAGGAATATTTTGAACACATTGAAGAAAAACGCAGCAAAGACATTGAAATTTTAACGCGCCAATACAGTGCCATCGGACCGTTAATCACGAAGATGGAAGGAATTGTTTTACACACAAACACCGGCAAATCACCAAAACTTCAAAAGTACTACCAATTTTGGGAGAGGAAAATTTATGAAAGTCTTATCAAGGTAATTCTCTCTGTCTCTCTTCTCTCTCTTTATCTCTCTCTATCTACCTCCCTTTATCTCTTCCCTTCTCTATCTGTCACTCTCTCTATATATCTCTATATCTCTCTATCTCTCTCTCTCTCTTGATCTATCTCCATCCCTCTCCCTCTTTCTATTTCTCGCCCTCTCTCTCTCCCTCTTTCTATTTCTCGCCCTCTCTCTCTCTCTCCCTATCTGTTTCCCTATCTCTTCCCTTATCTGTCTTTTTCTCCATATTTCTTTCTCTCCCTCTGTCTATCTCTCCCCTCTATCTCGCTCCCTCTCCTCTATCTTTCTCTCCATCTCTTTCCCTCTCTCTCTATCTCTCTCCCTCCTTTATCTCTTCCTCTCCTGCTATCTCCCTCCCTCCCCCTCTCTCCCTCTCTGATGTGTTTGGATTATTTCCATGAATTCAATGCAGACTTACATAAGAGGTCAGTAAAACAAATGCATATAAAGTGAATGACAACAACTACATTTCTGTCACACAAGACTAACATATTCCTTTTCTTACTTAAACGAGAAAACCAACCAGAATGCATAACATGTCAAACACCTGAGAAATGTCAAACACAATCTTAATAGATTTTGCTCTCATCGGACAATGCTTTTACAGCACAAATAACAGGACTGATATCGTTGAAAATGTCAGTGTGGATAACATTTTGTCTTTCCTGAAAGAAAGAAATGTTTTCCTCAAACTAATTCGCAGAGTACTTAGCATGAAACAACTGCAGACACCTTCCTCCTAAAATCGAGCAAAATCCAGTAAAAAAAAAACTGAAGAAAAAAATAAAAAGCATAATTATAAATTTGACTATTACAACACCCTTATTGTTGCATAAACATCATCTCCAAAGGGGAGTTATAATGTCTTGCATGTCACGATCAAATAAAATACATGTTTGTTATCGAATGCAAATCAACAAATCATACCAGCACAATTAAGTCATACTAGCACAATTAAGTCATACTAGCACACCTAAATCATACCAGCACAATTAAGTCATACCAGCACAATTAAGTCATACTAGCACACCTAAATCATACCAGCACAATTAAGTCATACCAGCACAATTAAGTCATACTAGCACACCTAAATCATACCAGCACAATTAAGTCATACTAGCACAATTAAGTCATACCAGCACAATTAAGTCATACTAGCACAATTAAATCATACCAGCACAATTAAGTCATACTAGCACACCTAAATCATACCAGCACAATTAAGTCATACTAGCACACCTAAATCATACCAGCACAATTAAGTCATACTAGCACAATTAAATCATACCAGCACAATTAAGTCATACTAGCACACCTAAATCATACCAGCACAATTAAGTCATACCAGCACAATTAAGTCATACTAGCACACCTAAATCATACCAGCACAATTAAGTCATACTAGCACAATTAAGTCATACCAGCACAATTAAGTCATACTAGCACAATTAAATCATACCAGCACAATTAAGTCATACTAGCACACCTAAATCATACCAGCACAATTAAGTCATACTAGCACAATTAAGTCATACCAGCACAATTAAGTCATACTAGCACAATTAAATCATACCAGCACAATTAAGTCATACTAGCACACCTAAATCATACCAGCACAATTAAGTCATACTAGCACAATTAAGTCATACCAGCACAATTAAGTCATACTAGCACACCTAAATCATACCAGCACAATTAAGTCATACTAGCACACCTAAATCATACCAGCACAATTAAGTCATACTAGCACAATTAAGTCATACCAGCACAATTAAGTCATACTAGCACACCTAAATCATACCAGCACAATTAAGTCATACTAGCACACCTAAATCATACCAGCACAATTAAGTCATACTAGCACAATTAAGTCATACCAGCACAATTAAGTCATACTAGCACACCTAAATCATACCAGCACAATTAAGTCATACTAGCACACCTAAATCATACCAGCACAATTAAGTCATACTAGCACACCTAAATCATACCAGCACAATTAAGTCATACTAGCACACCTAAATCATACCAGCACAATTAAGTCATACTAGCACACCTAAATCATACCAGCACAATTAAGTCATACTAGCACACCTAAATCATACCAGCACAATTAAGTCATACTAGCACAATTAAATCATACCAGCACAATTAAGTCATACTAGCACACCTAAATCATACCAGCACAATTAAGTCATACTAGCACAATTAAGTCATACCAGCACAATTAAGTCATACTAGCACACCTAAATCATACCAGCACAATTAAGTCATACTAGCACACCTAAATCATACCAGCACAATTAAGTCATACTAGCACAATTAAGTCATACCAGCACAATTAAGTCATACTAGCACACCTAAATCATACCAGCACAATTAAGTCATACTAGCACACCTAAATCATACCAGCACAATTAAGTCATACTAGCACACCTAAATCATACCAGCACAATTAAGTCATACTAGCACACCTAAATCATACCAGCACAATTAAGTCATACCTCGTGTCTCACACTCCTCCTGTGACCGAGGCACTTCATCCCTGATCATCTTCATGGGATGCATTCTCGCTGAAGTCAAAGTCTCACAACAATCAAAGAAAAGAAGAATATTCTAGACTACAAGAGGGACAATTTATTAAGCTGTTGACGTCACCTTCTCTTCTACTAGCGGCAGAGGGTGAGGACATTCCGAGGCTATGGACATCTGGGGACCCATAGCATCTTAGTTTATAATCGATTCGTAAGTCATTTCTTTATACGTGATGTCCGCTCAAAATGAACTCCTACTATTCTAGCATACAGCAGGTTGAGGTAAGATCTGAGTGCATATGCTGACCCCGATTTCCTTACTATTTAACACCATGATTTACCTGTTGGCATAAAATAACCCCAAACGGGTTGATATGCCATTAAAGCCATTCAATCAAAATAATGCCGACATAGAGAACCACGATTATCATAAAGAATGATAAAGCAATTCATACAAAAATATACTAACCACTTGGCTCTTATCGGGAAAGATTGGCTCCAAAACCTTCAACAATCATCATCATCATCATCAACCGGTTTATTTGTTGAATCAGGCCACAATTAATCCTCTGATGAGGGTGGGGCCTGATTGTCTAGTCTCGAAATCTAAGTCTTCCTCTCCACTCCTGTCTTTGGCAAGGCTTGATGGAATCCATACCCATGGCCTTCCTATCACGTTTGACTACGTCCTCCCAAGTCAACTTGGGTCTGCCAATGGTGATGTTCTCTGCTGGCACATTCAACTGTCGGACTTTAGCAATCCAGCCATCGCTACGCTCAATGTGACCCAACCAACGCAGTCTGTTCTTTCGCATGATGTCCGCAAGGCTTTTCAAGTCGACCTGTGAGAGCAGGGATTCAAAAGAAACGTACTGTTCAGGCCTCACCAAACAGATCCATCTGACCATTGCCCTGTCATTACGGTGCAGCTTCTAGTATGCCAGCAGATACAGCCCAAGTTTCTGAGCCATACAACAGCACACTTCTGACACATGAGGAGTATACACGCCCTCTCGTAGTTGTTGGCAGGTGTTTGTTTGTCAGGATTGGTAGCAGCTCTCTAAACTTTTTCCATGCACACTTGCAACGTGTAGCTGCCGCGAGTTCACAGCCTCCACCTGATGACAGCATATCTCCAAGATAACAAAAATCTGTCACTACTTCCAGCTTGTTGTCACCAGTATCCATCTCCGTCAGTGGTCTGCCATCTATTGGTCTTGCCGTGCCGGTGCAACGAAAGCACTTAAAGTGAGGATCTGCTTTGAGAGAGCCCTTTATGCCACTGCACCTTTTGTGGACCCAACCTGAACAGTGAGTGCAGATGATTGAGTTGCTGCCAGTTCCTTTCAGACATACAGCACACGGGTATTTTCCTGTTTTCTGTAGTAAGCTGAGGTTTGGACCTGCGATCATGACCTTAGTTTTATCCATGTTTACTCTGAGACCTTTCTCCTCCATGCTACTCTTCCATCTATCCAGACGTTCCTTGAGTGACTGAAGTGAAGTATCAATGATCGCTAGGTCATCGGCATATAGCAGCTCCCACGGGCAGCCAGTATGGAATTCCAGTGATAGAGCCTCGAGTACAATGATGAATAGAAGGGGACTTAAGACAGATCCCTGATGGACGCCTACTCTAACCTCAAATTCGTCGCTGTAGCTGTTACCGACTCGTACCCGACTACGTACATTGGTGTACATAGACATTATCACCTGAACCAACCACTCAGTAACACCCAGCTTTCGCAGGGCCCACCAGATGACCCTTCTGGGGACACGGTCAAAAACTTTCTCCAAATCTACAAATGCCATGTACAGTGGTTTGTTTGCTGCTAGATGTTTCTCCATGACTTGGCGTATGATGAAAATTGCATCTGTGGTGCTCCTACCGGGCATGAAGCCAAATTGCATATCAGCAATCTGTATTTGTTGTCTGATCAGCTGTTCAACAACTCTTTCCAGGACTTTCATGACCTGATCAATGAGCTTGAGTCCACGGTAGTTACCTCTGTTTAATGCATCGCCTTTACCTTTGTACAGACTTACTATAATGCTGTCTTCCCATTCCTTAGGTATACATCCTTCACTGATGATGGCTTCAATCAGTTCATGCACCAAACTGGCCCCTAGTTCACCGGTTGGTTTGAGCATCTCAGCAACTATACCAGATGGCCCAGCTGCTTTATCAGCTCCCATTTTACGGATTGCTTCAGTGAATGGAGAATCTAAATTCTGGTCCCAAGGAACCCCTGTTCTCTATCTCGGAGAATCCTGGTGGTCTAGTGCCCAAATCACCAACTGAACCTCTAATCGAAGCTAATCGCTTTTCTCCTCCTCCTATACCTTCAGATTCCAGATAAACATGACCTAAATTAGAACATTCGACCTCTGTTCCCATGCGACAATCTACTCAAGTATCGAATGCCACTTCGTTACCACAAATACGAAACTTAAAGCACAAGAAAATTATGGAGGCAAGAATTAACTATTTATTCTATATCGGATAGATTGTTCCACTTACACTTCTTGCACACAAACTGGTTATCATCTCTCAACCTATTTGGCTTTAAATTAAATGATAAGTAAAAAGTATCCTATGTGAAGTGTGAAAAAGCTTTTTGGCTAAGATCAAAGTGTAGTATCTGTTCCGATGGATACTGCACCCCATAGACTGGTATTGTCTAGGCCTTCGGGGCTTGATTTACGCTGGTCTATGGGTTTGTCCTGTGCAGTTCTAGGAGGTCCACCCTCCCAGGCTTCGCCTCCCCTCTTTGGGGAGGAGTAAGTTTATTGCTTACTGCCTGAGGCGCCCCTACCGGGGAATGCCGACGGGGCTTCCCAGGCAATTTTTAAACCCCACTTTCCCGACCCGACCGTGGGTCACATCTTACTTGTGGGAGTAAGATAAAAACTGGCCTTGTGCCTAACTCCTGGAGAGGAGTAAATCAATACTCAAAGTGTGGTGCTATTGAACTTTCTTGACTGGAGCAATTTCGTTTCGGTTAATTTGGGTTTTGCATTCTCTTATCTTACCAGTGTTAAGTCAGTATGTACTTAATAATTAACACTTTCAGAGCACTCATTTGTACCAGATATTTTAAATTATTTAATAGCATAAATTAGCTGCATTTCCTCCTCCCCAATTAATCATTTTTCGTTATGGTTTCTAATCTAATCCTAAACCTAACCCTAACTGGCAGCTACTCGAGCTTAGGGTTAGTGGTAAAATATTCTGTTAAATGCCCTTAAACGCTAGAATGGCTCGGAAATGGGGGATCATTTTAGGTTAAATGTATACACGAAACTGATCCCCCACACTAATTTAAAAATAATAAAATAAAATAATCACCTGAAAAAAAAAATCTCAATCTTTGGGTGAATGGGTGGATGGTTGAGGGATCAGCGGAAGATGTTAATCTATAAATGTACAAAAATATCTATGCCATTTTTATTTTGGTTTCTGAATTTTTGAGATGAGGAGTGATAATTTGTATAATTTTAGTAAGGCTAGAAGAACGCTGGAAAGCTGTAATATGTGGAGATATCGAAAAGTCGGGTATGGCTGACCACATATGGAGGGAAAAGGGAAACCATCTACGCTTATGGGAATTACAGAAAGAAAAGAACGGTGGAGAGTAAGACGACTCAAAGAAGCAGTGCACATGTTGGGCGACGATGACTTACTAAGCAGACCTAGTATAGTATTTGATACAATATGGGAACCATTACTTATAAAAAATAGATAAGGTTATAATATATATATATATATATATATATATATAATTAATTATTAAAGACAATATATGTACTATCATATATCATCAGATCCTTTTATTTTGTAGTCTCCTTTGAAGATTCAGCTCAATGTTTGTCAATTATTGATAACAGAGCAAAATATAGAACAGTTTTTTTATTATATTCCAATAACCATGGTTTGTTTTATTACTTTTATTTTCATTTTTTTCACATTTCCAAAAATTCCAAATTTCTGTGAGATATATTTAACGGTCCGTTTCATTTGTTTTCTGCCAAACAACATTTGTATGCAGAGACGATATTGACATACAAAGGTTGTTTGGCACAAAACAAATGAAACGGACCGTTAAATATATCTCACAGAAATTTGGAATTTTTGGAAATGTGAAAAAAATGAAAATAAAAGTAATAAAACAAACCATGGTTATTGGAATATAATAAAAAACTGTTCTCTCTCTCTCTCTCTCTCTCTCTCTCTCTCTCTCTCTCTATATATATATATATATATATATATATATATATATATATTTACATATATTATGTGGGGCGAATAACAAAGAATCTGATTGATTAACTAGCTAGACTAAACAACACCACGTGTATATATAAAAACACTCGGCAACACAAACTCCATGCATTTTAGCCTGACGATTTTCTATGGGGATGAAACACGGAAGCCTCTGTGTAGCTTAATTGTCATAAATATATTTTCATAACTACCTAGCTCTACTCACGTATTGAGCACTGTTGAAGTAAATACTGAAAATCGATACATAAAATATTATAACATTTCATGTGGATGCATGAAATGATAATAATAATAATAATAATAATAATATATATATATATATATATATAAACACAGTCATATCTAGTAATAAATGTAGTGATATATAGAGATAAGTAGTAAGACTGCACATTAAAACAAGAATAGGTTTAAGGCTCCCAAAATTCATACTAGTATTGTCCGCAAGTCGCGGAGTGGATATAGTACTAAGTAAATATCAGTTCTACGTGATAGTCATCTGAAGATTGAAGGTTCAATCCTCGGTGCGAGCGATACGGAGAATTATGAATTACTGAAGACTTCTTCCAGTCATGGCTGACGGAACGAGAGTATAAAAAAAAAAAATGACATCTTCGTCCTATTTCCATTCTGACGGACAACAGGTACTACTTCTAATATCTCTCTGCTTGACAAGGCTATGTTTTTAGCGAAATGATTGCAAAACGAAAATATAAATACATGAAATTTAAAATGAAAAAAAAAATCTGTCTTGATTTTTATTTTTATTATTATATTCTGCATCCTCTGTGCTTTTAAGCGTATGCTTCTATTTTATGCTATATATATATATATATATTATAGATAAAAAATAGTTATCCATGGACACATGTTTTGCCATTACTGTGGTTGATCAATATTATCCGTGGATAATTATTTTATCTATAAAGTATATATATATGGCAGCCGTCAACCTTGGCTATAATGCAACATTCTTTTATGTAGAACACTCTCTGACTGCTGCTTATAAAAATGTCCGCTTACTGACATAAATTAGTTTATTTCGCATGATTTTGTATGACTATTCATTCCGGCCTCACTGGTTAAAGTGTCAGATTTTGAGTTGTAAACAAACAACTCTCGTTCCGGGGTTCGAATAGTGGTACCGGCTTGAATAGTTATCTCTACACTGATGATTCCGCAAGGATGAAACGTATACGTATGTAGATAATAATCAAATATTTATTATTAAATAATATATATATATATATATATATATATATATATATATATAATCAGTGAGAACGAGGAGGAGCAAGTTGGACTTCTGCATAAAGCTCATTAAGATCGTGCCTCAGGATTATCTAATCTGTATGAAGTTCTCTTAATTAGTCGCAGCTATTCGTTAACTGGCAGGTATTTACCCTTGACCCCAAGAGCTGCAAAGTCAGGGAAGGTTTGGCCCAGAACACACAAAGGATTGGTGCAGAAGCAACGTTCCCACTCTTACTCCATTGATTTGCGGTTCACCATCTGAGAAGACTTTGCTTGCCACACACAAAGACGCAGACGACCAGAGGACGATGGATCCTGATGTCGATTCCTTCTTGCTAGCCGGGTTGCGACTCTAATACTGCTTGGTGCCAGACCTGTCCGTAATGTGTGGCTCTACCAGGAACCAGAGTTCCAGACGGCATAGCTCTAGAACTTTCACGCTACCTCTGCCCATACTATGATGAGGAAAGGGGTGCACTTTGGAAGGGTGGGCTGCTGTATGGGTTCGGGTTTTGGGGTAAGAAAATTGTTATCTTACATTACACTTTACAGCAAACACGAGTCACTCTAACTCATTTAAATTCCGTAAGCGATTCGTCACTACAGTGAATGCTTAAAAAAGAGGACTAGAAACTGTAATCTTTTTGTTTTTTGTTTTTCTCCCTTTCTAGTTGATAACTTCAAACCTGAACTCTTACAAGAAACTGATATCTACTCAACCACTCTTCCATTTCGAGGCTCTGCTTGCCGCCCCTGACGTCATTCTTCATCCGAGTCCAAACGAAATTTACAAACTGTTCGTCCAATCCATAAGAGACTGCACTGAAGGGTTACTTCCTTTTTATTTCTCCTTTCTTGAAATGTTTATATTTTAATTCTTTTTTAAAAAAATTTGCTGCATCTTTATGATAAAAAACAACAACTTCGCTGTCAGTATTTAAATGCTGAGGTAATAATATATATATTAAAAAAAAAACAAATTTTATACTGTTCAGATCGATTCGAACATGAACCAATTACCAATTGCAAAAATAAAGCTCAATATTTAACATATTAAATAGAGCTTATAATAAATAAAATATTAAATTCAAAATTATACCATTTTATAATTAACTAGAATACGCGTCCCAGGATGTGCAAAATTTATTCCCCAAACAGAACAGTTTTGTACCACGTATATGTCCCCTTATGAAGATTAAAATAAACATATAATCATACTAAACCTTATGTCTAGAATCCTTATTCTAATTTTGAGCAAAATCCATTACATACTTTTTTATTCTAAAAAATGTCCAAAATTTAAGGCTTCAGCTTAAGGTGTCTTAAGAAGAAATTAAAATTCAGGGAATCATGCTTAATTCGTGTCTAATGACTATGGATCAAATCCAATACAAATCTGATATTTGATTTTGCAATGGAAAATCTGAGAAAATTGAATTTTCAAATGGGAGGTTGTGCACATATTATGCCCTCTAAACCCCATTAAAATACTCCAAAGAATTTGGGGGATGTTTATTTAATTGATGTTTAATACCTATTATTGAAATTACACAAAAATCAGAGGCATCTGAATTTTCACAAAGGGCTTCCAATCCCTTTTTCCCCTTTTTGCATAAAACTAAAACTAAATTTAGCCCATATTTGGAGCCCTCGCGTTTAGCAGCTGTTTTCCAAAATTCTTAATGATCGGTTAATTAATTTGGCGTTTGGTGTTCAATCGATATAGTAATCCGAAAAGATTTTATATTTTAAATTGAATAACAAAAATGTTATTATTGAAGTGTGAAATGAGATTTGATTATTTCTATTGTTTGAATGAGTCGAACTACTATTCAGACCTTGGTTGGTATTTTCACAACGTTTCCGCCAATGTAACCTCTGCCCTTCTTCAGACGCATCTTTTTGAACTTGTGAATATTTATGATATTTCGAACTGGGCCCTTCTTTATTTAATCCATTGAGAATAGATTGTTCTTGTTTCATCAGTTATGACCGGGTAGAATTGTTAATTATTCTTAATCATTATCGCCTGTAGGAACCTTCAACCTCCGGAAGACTGTCACTTAAAACTGATTGTTAATCAACGCCTTTAACCATTACGCCACGGGTTTATGCTTAAAGGCATTGATTAACAATCAGTTTTAAGTGACAATCTTCTGGAGGTTGAAGCTTCAATCCTTACTAAACCTTTACTACAGGCAATAATAACTAAGAATTAAAATCAAAATTCACACTTATACCCAGTTATGGCTGATGAAACGAGAACAATCTCACACGGTGGATTTAATAAAGGGTTCAGTTCGAAATTCTGTAGAGATTCTCGAGTTCGATGTAAAGATTTCTCAAGTTTGCTATTAAGTTTGCAAGTTCAGAAAAGATGCGCCTGAAGAAGGTCAGAGATTACCAAAACGTTGTGAAAATAACACTCAAGATCTGAATAGTAGCCTGACTAATCCATATGTTAAATATTCAGGTAGGCGAGTTAACTAGTACCCATATTAGCTAGTACATATTAATGGTTAGGATCGGAATAGTAGTCCAAATAATCCAAATAATACATGTGAATAGTAGCTCGAATAATCCACATGTTAAATATTAAGATAGGTGAGTTAACTAGTACCCATATTAGCTAGTACATATTTCCAGTTAGGATGGAAATAGTGGTTCAAATAATCCAAATGATAGAACAAAAATTTTAGAAGGTGGTGAAGAAATCTTGTAAATTATCAACTTCACAGGGATCGGCAAATATTTTTTTTGCACACTCTTCTTATTACTCGACTGGCTTAACTCTAATAAGTTTCTCATTCTATGTTCATCGCAGGATGAAGAAGTTTATCCGCTGGATGAATGGCACGGTCATCATCTGTGAACCACTTCACGTGGAAGGAGAAAATGAGCCGCACATCTTCTCTTTCTTTCCCGAGATTTCCAATCACCAGGAAGTGGTTGATCTGGAAAGAACGATCCAGAGCAATATAAAAACAATGCTCACGTTGACCCAACGTAATCTCATGAAATGGAAGAAGTTTAGGTTCATCCTTAGCCCAGACAAGGTAAGATCAAGTAAAAATCAGAAAAAACATTATTGCTCCATCCCCTAAAACAGGGTGTTTCCTTCTGCCACTAACTTTTTGCAGGTGGTTTCAATAAACAATTATTTTATTTTTTGACAATCCACCATATTTGTTTTTCCTGGCCAAGTGTGTGTTTTCACCCAACAATTATTTTATTTTTGACAATCAATCATGTTATGTTGTTTTTTTTCCAGTCAGGTGTGTGTCTATGCTATGTGTACCTACTTCTGTCAAATTATCGTTTCAGTACACCCAGCCTGGATATTTAACAAGTGCAGGTTAATGCAATCTTTCTATTCACATCATGTGATACATTTGGAACTGAGGCTTTGAGAAAAAAGATAGTGGGCATAAAAATGTATTAAGGCAATTACTAATTGTCTTGATAAGTTAGGGCAATTTATTTGATGTGATGAAATCATTTAGTCCCTAATTATCTTATACCAATTGAGCGACTCATACGATTAATGAAACCCAAAGCCGTATCTAGTGTCATGATACTCTTCTATGATTGAAGGGAACCTCCGATGTGTAGAAATGGAGCACACTTTCTGGATACACAATTCTTTCTATTTTGTCCAGTGTTTTGCCAATGTTTCCACTGCTAGCAAAGAAAGCTTTACATCGCTACAGATTTCATTAGTCAAACTCTTTGGAGGCCTACCATAAGGTCTTTGGCGATTGTGCAGTATTGTTAACAAGAAAATCAATTTCGGGTTATTATTATATAACAATTTGTGAACCCTTTGCAAACATCCATCATGGGACTTCACTGTCAATGTAGTGACGCCCCCAGGGCGTTTTATTCGGCAACAGAGTGTTTCCTTCTGCCACTAACTTTTTGCAGGTGGTTTCAATAAACATTTTTAAAATTTTTTGACGATCCACCATATTTGTTTTTTTCCTAGCCATGTGTGTGTCTTCACCCAACGATTATTTTATTTTCGACAATCAATCATGTTATGTTGTTTTTTTTCCAGCCAGGTGTGTGTCTATGCCAAGTGTACCTACTTCTGTCAAATTACCTTTAATATATCTGTCCTGGATATATATGCAATAAATAAGTTAAATCAAGCAACCTTAGCAACAGATCTGATATAAGTATTCCATCTGGCAACTGGTTCGATATAATAGATAGAAAGAAAAAAAAGAAGAAGCAAGCAAGAAAAAGAAAGATGATTGACCTAGTTTCAGTGTTGTTTTTCAGACAACTAACAATAAGAATGAAAAAAGTACCCCACGTCCTACATGCACTAATTTGGTCTCTAGTAATCCTAAGGAAATGAATATTACAGTATTTTTTTTACCATAATCAAGTCGAGTCATATCGAATCTGATGATATAAGGTCTGTTAATGTATCATGTGTAGTTTCTGACTACGACTTTTTTTATACAACAGATTATGTTAATCTTTTTCAGCACGGCAAACTAGAGAGATGGTACAACACACACCCGAGTGTGGTAACCTTTGATGACAAACTACATAACTATTACCAAGCAATTGAGGACATCAAAAATATGTCCCTCACCCAAGTACAGGGTTGCATAGAGCTACGACTTCATCCGCTTGCATCTTCTGTCAAAGAGCATGCACTGCAGTGGGTGTCAAGTCTCGGGAAACTGCTGCATCTATCAGCCTGGGAAAATCTGTCGTCTCTTACAGAACTCATCAAGGTCAGTTGAGTTGTGGTGGGAGCTTTTTTATTTTATTTTTTTTATTTCGCTACGATATCACGATATTAACATTCGAAATAGATTTTCAGTGAAATATCAATTATAGTATTGTGGATAGATGTAGACATTAAATTAAATCTAGATACTAAAGTAAAGCGGGTCTGTTTCTTGAATGTTTGTGATTAATAGCTTTCTTACTACAAAATACATACCTCGTAAAGGATATGTAGTGTCAAGAGGCAATGTAGAATTAATTGTTTCACTAATTATTTCTCCTGTTATTCTTATTTAAAAAATAAACTTTGCATTTAACGCAATGACTAACAAAGTTTTTCTTTTAACAAGTAAATAAATACATTTATTTTTATAACTAATTTTTTTTTTAATAAATATTTGTTTTGTGTGATGGTGATAATGATAATGATAATAATAACCATTACATTTGCCACGAAAAACGATAAAGGAGATTCATATTTTTGGAAAATCTTAAGTTAAAAAGTATTATTTTTCCTTCTTTGATAATAAAGACGAAAAATACAAAGTATCCATTTCAAATTACTCAGAAATATATTATTGTTTTATTTGACCAATCAACCTTCCACTTTTTCATTTATTCATTTCATTACATAGCCAGTTTTTAGTGTAATTTATTTTCATTTTTATGCTTATACAAAATCAAATCTCTCGACTTTGAGTATCGAGAAGACCATATAAATGACCTTTTTGTTGTTTTTTTTTCCTAAATAAAATACACAGTAAATTTTCTCAACCTTGGAATATATCAAATATGTTATTTGATATATTCCAAGGTTGAGAAAATCTTTTTTTTGTTGTTTTACTCTAAGTTACCAAAATGTGAAATGAAAATTGTTTCATCGTTTCTCTGTAAAGAAGGCTACCGCAAGATTAATTACTGCCTGCAGGGCGAGTAGTTCTTTGCTAATATATATATAATACAACTTCGTAGTGATTTTTAATTTTTTTGTTGCAAGTTTGTCATGTCAATACAAAGTCATATGAAGAAACACTGTTGCCGGATCGTACGTAGGAATTTGATCAGCTCTGCTGGATCGTCTGAATGATGAGGGGAATATGATGGTTAGAGACACCAAACATTCAATGATTTAAGGGATTGCTAACGATGTAATCTAGTGTATCTTTAGGATTTATTCTTCAATTCAATACACAACCTTTTCTCTCATAAGACATCAGTATACCTTAGAGTATTTGATTTGCAACTTGAAATTATCTTGGTTCAAGAGTGAAACACCTCGTTAGAGATAGGTAATATCAAGAGGCAATGTAGAATTGATTTTTTTACCCATCATCCTCTCCTGTCTGTAACGTATCTTATTGACAATAAACATTTTGGCACACGTACAGGCTTGTTTGTAATTCAAAATGAACGATGGAGCCAAAATGGCCGAATCAAAATAACAGGTTTAGATTGAAAGTTTCACTCTTGGCAGAGTCTGTCCACTCCAAAATCATTTTTTAAAAAAGACTCCTGCAAAAATTAATTACTTCTTAGAGGTGTGAGTTCGTTGAAAAAACAAAATCTCACTCCTCATTTAGTTTAAAACAAATGTGACTCCAGAGTAGATGTTTTTAAAAATTGCTCACCCCACGCTCCTACAAAAACTACTGACTCCAAATTAGTCTTAAAAAAAAGAAGAATCTTAACGAATCCAAGTCGTAGCTTCTGCAATGTTGCCAACTCCGACTTCTCACTTGTTGCTAAGTTTTACAAATTACAAATATTTTAACTAGACTACGGTGCTACGAGGATCTCTTGAGTTCCGACTTGTTGCTCTGTCAATAGCTCTTCACCGACGCTGTGTCTAAAAATCTCCTAAAATTTGGTATTGACACCACTGGTCAGAAACTGGGGATAAGAGTCTAGTCGTCATTCCTTCTCTGCTTTTGTTAGAGAAAGTGTTGTCTTAATCCAAGGACAGCGCCCTTAATTGTACTATGTCAGACAGGGTGTGAGCTTGCAAGCTGAAAAAAAAAATGGCTGCATATAAAATTGACATTTTTGTCTTTAAAAAAAGATAAACTTTATTTTATTCAAATACAGCTTTATTTTACTTAACTTTACAGCTCGTGACTGCTTAGTGTGTCACCAGCCCACAAACTGTTTTCCCAACTCAGAGAATCTGTCATTCAAAAACAAAAAAAAACTCTTTCGCCATCCCCAACTCTCAATAAGCAAGTCAGGTGTTTAACCGTTGAAAGTTTTCATAGCAAACCACCGACAACTGTCAACTTGCTGAATGCAGGTGTGATCCTCTGACCTGTTGCACTCGCCGACTTCTCGAGGCATTTCAAAATATGAGCCAAGGGGAGGGGGTTGACTTACAAACTTTCAAATTAAATCGGTCAAGGAAACAATATTTGGCGATGTTTCATGTGTCAATCCTCAATCTTTTTTAATCAGTTATTGCATAATTAATTTAACTTACTTAATCAATTAAAATTGCGGCAGATAGTTCCTCATTGTGCCATATATGGAGTTGTTGGCCCTCATACAATTTCTTTCCTTTGTAAGTGTTGTAGACCCGTGCTAGGGGTCACAAAGATAACAACCACAAATTGTGACAGGTTAAAATATACAATGTATTTATTCATAGCAATACAGTAACACCACTAAATGTGGTAGGAGATGACCGGATTCCTACCATGCGGTAAAACATGAATAGGAATGTCTTCTGTTTGAGTCTTTGCAACCATGGTATTTATTATAGATGGTTGCTTCCATTAGTTCTTCAATAGGGGTGATTTGTACCCCACAACAGTAAGATTGTTAGGGATTGCATCTCAGTTAAAAGATGAGGCTTATAAAATGTAGTGTTTTTTTACAATGTGTCTCGCTGGTGTTGCTGTGAGTTAATACTTTGCGTCTGCAAAGGCATAGACTCTAAAAGTTGACCTGGAAAAATTATTTTGTATATTAGTTGTTTTATATGCAAAACTTATTTTATATATTTATCTTCAGAATAAGAACGAAGATTTGGACCATGCCCCCAAAATGCTGGAAGACCTCAAGTTCGTTCTGATGACCATCAACTCTATCCGCCTGATGTCCATCACTGTGGAAGCAAGAGCCAATGACATACGAGAACGTTATCGTACAATGGAAATGCATAATATTTCGGTAAATAAATTTGAAATTTGTTGTAATTTTTATCTCAACACCCTTGCCACCCCCTTTTGGCCAGGTTTCACTTCCATACATCATTACATGGCGTGCTCATGCCTGATAGACTCTTCCCTTGGTCAACAGTAGTAACGCTCTGCTGGTTAGTAATGGCAGAAGTTCCCTGAACATAATCCATCTACTCCTAACTCTTGCAATCACACTAACACCCACTCCACCCTGTGCTCCAATGGCATCATCAAGATAACAAAACTTCTTGACAATCTCAATAGCTTCGCCATCCAGGTATATTTTTTCTACATCTGAGTTCTCATCAATCTTCATTGTCTTATACTTCGTGCACATGAACTGGTTATCATCTCTCAACCTACCTGTAATTCCATTGCAGTTCTTGTGTACCCAATGCTTACAGGTACCACAAAAGGATTCCCTTTCCACAAACTGAGCAGGGGAACTTTCTCTTTTTGGAAGCTTTCCAACAACTGATCATCACCTTGGTCTTGGTAATATTCACTCTCTTTACTTTCCATAGCCTTCTTCCAAGTCTTTAACTTAACAAGTAGGTCTTCGATTGTTTCACATACAAGTAGTAAATGATCAGCATACTCGTACGAAACTCCCTGGACAATGCTTCTAATACACAAATGAAAAGCAACGAACTCAGTACAGAACCCTAATGTACTATTTAAACAATAAAGCTGTCACTAAATGTGCTGTTAATTCTAACATGAGGTAATGCCTGGGTGGATGTGCCTCCTAGCGGAACCATATCTAATTCAGACAAGGAAGTGTTTGATGGCTGAAGTCGGCCTCTGTTACCAGAATGGTGCGAAAATGAACCTTGACTGGCATGAAAGCAACCAGTGAAGCAGTTTTCTGTTCTACAGTTGTGGGTGTCTGTATGTGATATATTACTATACTTAAGTGGAATCAGCATTGCAAGCAATAAACTGTTGGGATGCTAATTGTCGCGACATTTCGAACTAGCAACTTGGTCAGATCTGCAATCGAAACAAAGCGATTCAAAACAAAACAAAAAAATTAATCTCAGATTTGTTTTTACTCCAGTTATAGTGGAGACTTTTGGAGTAATTGGCCTTCATTCAGTTACATTCCTTTGGTTGATTGGCGGATCGTAGCTTGGATAAAGAATGAGCGTCACAAAAGGGAGTGGCTCTTGCAGGATGTTTTATATATATATATATATATATAGTGTGTGTATGTGTGTGTGTGTGTCATATGTACTGCTATCATCATTAAGCGGAATCAACAGTGCAAGCAATAAACTGCTTGGATGCCACTTGTGACGACATTTTGAACTAGGAATTTGGTCAGATCCGCAATTGAACTAAGTACTGTCGCTTAAGACGTGAAGATTCTAAAAGATAAATAAATATTGTTCTCCTGCGGACAGATTAATTTTTACTTAAGGGCAGGTGAAGCGCTTTTTAGCCTTGGTGGGCAATCACCTAGAGATGGTGTCTCTATAAAAACACTGGTCCCCACCACTTCACTGGGTTGGCACCAGGAAGGGCATCCGGCCTATAAAACTTTTGCCTCAATTGAGGAAATGACTTCCAAAGAAACCTGACCAGAAATAAATTTGGAAGTCAATTTCTAAAAGACATCCAACACATGGCAGCATGTAAAACGGACGTTAAACTGATGATGATGATAATGATGATGATGATGGTGGTGGTGGTGGAGACTTCTGAAGTGATTGGCCCTTGTTCAGTTAAGTTCCTTTGTGTTATTGGCATAATTGCAGCTTGGATAAAGGATGGGCATCACAAAAGGGAGTGGCTCTTGCAGAAGTTTTTATTGGCAGTGGTGTGAGGTAATGCGTTTGCTATCATTATCGCTGGCAGCGGATAGCTTCAACTCCCATACGTTTTGTCTTTAAGAAACTATTTTTCAATTTTAACTGAATTGAACCGAGTTCAGTCGCGATTCAAAAAATATATATAAATATTGTTGTTTTGCGGACAGATTTATTTTTGTTTACACCAGTGGCAGTGGAGACTTCTGGAGTGATTGGCCCTTATTCGATTGCATTTTTTTGGATTATTCGCATAATTGCAGCCTGGATAAAGTATCAGTGTCACATTTTTCATTGGTGGTGGTGTGGCCGCAATGCTTTCACTATCATTATGGTTGGACGAAGATAGCTTCCTGCTCCCATATGTTCTCTCTTTTAGAAACTATTTTTCAATTTTAACTTAATTTAAAATTGAAACAATATAATAAAAAGTGAATATTTTTTGTTTGTCTTTTTAAGAAAATAGCTTACAAAACAAAAGTGATTGGTTACAATCACTCAATAATTTTATACTAGCGGGACCCGTGTAAATTACACGAAATGATGTTTTTAATACTAATTACATTGTTCCTAACCTATACATGTTTGAATAAAATATGATAAGATTTGGACTTGTATATTTATTTTTTTAAATATTTCTAGTGAAGGTAATATTTCGACGACTAAACCTTACTTTGTAAATGTTTATGATTAAATTAAATTTGACTCCAATTCACAAATATTTCTTTACTCCTCTCCAGGAGTTAGGCACGAGGCCAGTTTTATCTTACTCCCACAAGTAAGATGTGACCCAAGGTCGGGTCGGGAAAGTGGGGTTTGAAAAGCCAGCGCTCGAAAAGGTGAGCACTCTGGCCATTAAAAATTGCCTGGGCAGCCCCGTTGGCATTCCCCGGTAGGGGCGCCCCAGGCAGTAAGCAATAAACTTACTCCTCCCTAAAGAGGGGAGGCGAAGCCTGGGAGGGTGGACCTCCTAGACCTGCACAGGACAGACCCATAGACCGGCGTAAATCAAGCCCCGAAGGCCAAGACAATACCAGTCTATGGGGTGCAGTATCCATCGGAACAGATACTACACTTTGATCTTAGCCAAAAGATAAAGATTCGGAAGGTCGTTGCTTTTGATGTAAGCATGACACACAAAATCACACACGCTATTGTATTAATATGTGTCTTCCCGGTCGTCCCCTCCCTACCTCTCTTCCCCTTCCCCTCGAAATGTAGAAAAAAAATCTTAGAGGTTGGTTGGGATCGAACCATAAACCAGTCGGGCCGAAGTCAAAAATATTACGTCGCTAACCGTTGCGCCAAAGGGAAATACTTAACAATGTTTCGAAAATTAGGTGAGTTAAAGGTTTTTCAAAATCTAGGTGCAGCACGCATGCGCAGAGCGTTTGCCGGAAGCGTGACACACGAACACACACGCTATCGTATTAATATATAGATATTATTAAAAAGCTATGGTGTTTTTGGAGTTGGTGTGTTTGTACGCAACTAGAAACATATGATTGTTTAACAGAAAAAGGAATAGGCGGAATACACCTTACTAAGGTAGTAGTTTTGATGATGTCAATACCCTAGTTCGAATCTCATGTAGGTCTAAAAGATATTTATTTCACTGGATACATGTTTTATAAATTTAAAGAAATTAACATAATAACATAAACTTATATGAATATAGTTTTTAAACAAAAGGACCTTTTTTTTGATAATCTGCAAAAAAATAGACCTAAAGGGTATTCAGCATTAGTTCAAAGTGAATTATTTTTTGCTTAAAAACATAATTTCTAATTTTTTTTTTCCAATAAAAACAATACATAGATTCATCGTAGTTCTTACTCTCTCATGCAAATACTAAGCAACATATTTTTTCCACGAAATTTCACAAACATGTTTCTTCATACTAGCTATAAAGCAGTATTAGCTAGGTAAAGATGGAAATTGACAAATCCAGGTACTGTACCAACACTGCTCAATGAGTGGGTATAAACTAGTAATTGAGAAAAAAACATGATAAAAATAATGAATATTCATAAAACCTAAAAAAAATATTTGCATACAATTAATAAATTTTTTTTATTTGATTTGATTTTCCAGGTTCCTGATAGTGAAAAAGAAGCTGCAGCTGGCATTTTTGGTCTTTGGCAAGAACTGGTTTTGAAGTCGAAGAATATCGATGCCAGTCTGACGGTTGTGAAAAAGAAATTCACAGAGGTAAAATCTTAGAATTACAACTATTTCTAACCCTAGCTCTAACCCTAATCTTGTATCTTTCAAATCCATTGTTATTTTTAGATGTACCCGACCATCTGCATCCAAGGCTTTGTTTGTTCGGCTTCAATTTTAAATTGCATTTTTATAACTAAATCCACAGATTCAATCGATGGATCTTTTTTTGATATGTCAAAAATCCCTATAAGAGTTTCTGTCCTAATACGTCTGTCATAATTGCGTTTGAAATAGCATTTTTATTCGTCTGTCACACTTACGTTAAACACAGCATTTTCTTTGGTCTATCACACGTAAGTTTGAAATAGCATTTTCTTTGGTTTGTCACACGTAAGTTTGAAATAGCATTTTCTTTGGTTTGTCACACGTAAGTTTGAAATAGCATTTTCTTTGGTCTATCACACGTAAGTTTGAAATAGCATTTTCTTTGGTCTATCACACGTAAGTTTGAAATAGCATTTTCTTTGGTCTATCACACTTAAGTTTGAAATAGCATTTTCTTTGGTCTATCACACGTAAGTTTGAAATAGCATTTTCTTTGGTCTATCACACTTAAGTTTGAAATAGCATTTTCTTTGGTCTATCACACGTAAGTTTGAAATATCATTTTCTTTGGTCTATCACACGTAAGTTTAAAAAAGCATTTTCTTTGGTCTATCACACGTAAGTTTGAAATAGCATTTTCTTTGGTCTATCACACTTAAGTTTGAAATAGCATTTTTTTTTGTCTATCACACGTAAGTTTGAAATATCATTTTCTTTGGTCTATCACACGTAAGTTTGAAATAGCATTTTCTTTGGTCTATCACACGTAAGTTTAAAAAAGCATTTTCTTTGGTCTATCACACGTAAGTTTGAAATAGCATTTTCTTTGGTCTATCACACTTAAGTTTGAAATAGCATTTTCTTTGGTCTATCACACGTAAGTTTGAAATAGCATTTTCTTTGGTCTATCACACTTAAGTTTGAAATAGCATTTTCTTTGGTCTATCACACGTAAGTTTGAAATAGCATTTTCTTTGGTCTATCACACTTAAGTTTGAAATAGCATTTTCTTTGGTTTGTCACACGCAAGTTTGAAATAGCATTTTCTTTGGTCTATCACACGTAAGTTTAAAAAAGCATTTTCTTTGGTCTATCACACGTAAGTTTGAAATAGCATTTTCTTTGGTCTATCACACTTAAGTTTGAAATAGCATTTTCTTTGGTCTATCACACGTAAGTTTGAAATAGCATTTTCTTTGGTCTATCACACTTAAGTTTGAAATAGCATTTTCTTTGGTCTATCACACGTAAGTTTGAAATATCATTTTCTTTGGTCTATCACACGTAAGTTTAAAAAAGCATTTTCTTTGGTCTATCACACGTAAGTTTGAAATAGCATTTTCTTTGGTCTATCACACTTAAGTTTGAAATAGCATTTTTTTTTGTCTATCACACGTAAGTTTGAAATATCATTTTCTTTGGTCTATCACACGTAAGTTTGAAATAGCATTTTCTTTGGTCTATCACACGTAAGTTTGAAATATCATTTTCTTTGGTCTATCACACGTAAGTTTGAAATATCATTTTCTTTGGTCTATCACACGTAAGTTTAAAAAAGCATTTTCTTTGGTCTATCACACTTAAGTTTGAAATAGCATTTTCTTTGGTGATCAGTTTCACATATAAATTTAATGTAAAATGATGATACGTTATTTCCGGACATTTATTTAGGGGGGGAGGGTCTACTTTTTTAGGTGATTACGTGTGGTTTTACAACTTTTCCACTCGGACTTAGGGTTAGTGGTAAAAAAATTGAGTTAATTGTTCTAAAAAGTTAATATGGTCCGAAAATGGGGATTATTTTATGTTTAATTAATATTCGAAACTGATCACTCACTAAACATTTTAAAATAATTGTCATTTTTGCCTTCTTTCCGCAAAGTTTTTTAGAGTGTTCACACGTTATCGTATAAAAAATTAGAATCTCATTTTTTTAGGGAGGGGGGGGGGGGTTAGGTGAATATGTCAATCTACAAATTTAGTGATTTTCCTTTTACTCATTAAAAAAATATTAAAATTTTTTAAAATAAATGATTTATTTTTGTATTATTTGGATTATTCAAACTATTATTCTCATCTTGTTTTTTATTTTCACAACGTTTCGGCTGATATGACCTTCCGACCTTCTTTAGGAACAATATCTTTTCGAATTTGTGAACTAGAACCTAAAGGTCGAACTTGTGAAACTGGACGGAATTTGTAACTAAACCACTAATTTAATCCATTAGAAGTTCTAATTAATTAATTATTATGTTATTCTTAGTTATTATTAGTTATTAGAAAGAATTGAACCTTCAACCCGTAGAAGACTCTCCCTTAGAATTGATTGTTAATACACGCATTTATCCAGAGGTTGAAGGTTCAATCCGTACTACAGGCGATAATAGTTAAGAATAACATAATAATGAATTAACACTTCTACCCGGTTATGGATGACAGAACAAGAACAACCTACCCTCGTGAATTAACTAACGGGTTCAGTTTGAAATTCCATATAGGTTTCCGAGGCCAATGTGTTACACATAAAAACAGACTGTGTGTGTGTGTGTGTACCACTGGGTGACCAATGCGCTCACGGGAAAGTCTCGATTGAGTACTAAGGCTGCAAGTGAGATGCTCATAAGGTGGAAACTGAGCACGATAATCTCACTTGTAAAAGAGTACAACATTTCGGTTGATATAGCACTAGTAAGATCTGGCCAGAACCGAGCAGACTCCCTGACGAGAGTTCTACAGCGGTGGCTCAATGATGTGAAGAGAGAGATTGAACCAACACAGCCAGTGTTTTCTTTTGCCACAGGAAACCTGACCCCAACACAGCTGAACGAAATTCATCGACATAGTGTGCATCCTGGAATCAGGCAAACATTATATTTTGTGCGTAGAATCGACCCGTCTGTGTCTAAAGCGGCAGTAAAGGCAGTTAGTCGGAATTGTGAGGAATGCCAGGCAATAGACCCAGCTCCAGTGCAATGGAAAAAGGGAGGGCTCAGTGTGCAGGACGTATGGAACTGGCTAGGCATGGACATCACACACTAAAATGGTTGCTATTTTTTGACACTGATCTATTGTGGACCCACACGGTTTTCAATCTGGTGGCCACTACAACGGCAAGACACTGCACATGTGATCCGGCAATTAGAATCAGTGTTTTTTTAATGTGTCTTCCCCCCCAGCCGAGATTCTGGCTGATAATGACACTGCCTTGCTGCACGAAAGAGCTGCCCTGTTATGGAGGCTGTGTATTGGTACAACGTTACCCCCAAGGATGATGTCTCTGCCTCATCAGCACCTACCAATTTGTTGTACTCATACCAAATCAGAGTGAAAGGGGTCAATGTTGTGCCCCATTCGAATCACCATGGGATCTCTGCACTTTATAAAATCCACAAGGACGTTGCACGTCGAAATTCAGACCAGGTAGTGTCACTGGAGTGATAAGTCCACAGTCGGTGGTCGTCAATGGCACGCCTCGACATGTAGGAGAAGTGCACACACGTCTCAGTTTAGCACCGGTAGTGAACGACAATGACGACACATAATCAGAGAGTACTGAATGGAAAGAAACAGATTCCGATACAAGTAGTAGTGGTTCTGCATCTGAAAGTGAGGGAGAGGACGGACGTTCCTTGGTTGAGCTGCCTTATTCCATTGCTAATTCAGGTCCTGGTACATCTGATGTAAGAGAGGAAGAAATAACTGTCCCACTACGGAGAAATACTAGGTAAAGCGACCAGCCATCATCTGTCACAAGTGTGACAATAAAGAGGAACACTCACTGTCAGGAAAAAGAATGAGGTGCTTCACATGTCGTGTCTGCAGGGTAAAGAAGGGCTTCTCTTCATAGGTGCAGGTTTTTATGGTGGTCTCTGATTTGCATATGTGGAGATCAGCTGATATAAATGAAGAGGAAAGCTGGGAAGCAGGGAGAAGCGATTTGGATTGGAGAAAGAAAGGCAGAGAGAAAGTGAGTTGCACGAAAATCGGTTGGAAGTTGAATTACAGTAAAAACTTCTTTTTATTATTCTTTTATTTTTCTGGCACAGTTAGTTAACACACAGCTCTTCAGTGCGGCTAGACCAGTTAGTGCCTCAAGCCGGGATTGAAACTCAACCGTCGAGCTGACAGTCAGCGCCCCTACAAGAAGTTTGAAGAGTCACTCTGTGTTAATAAGAGAGTTTTTTTTGTATAGATGGGGATTTTTGTGAGCCACCGTTGTCGTTGAAGTGTCGTGCTGTTATTTTTAACTTGGGCGTTTGGTCTAAAAATCGTTTGAAAATATAATGAAACATTGTTCACTTAAATTCAAAGACACTATTAGATTTCCACATTTTTGCTTTCCGACAAAGTTTATGTACAGCATTATATTTTTGATTTATTTACTTATTATTTTGTTTGTTTTTCAGATTACACAAAAAGAAATAAAGTCTTTCAGCCTGAAGCTGAAAGAATTCTATCAACGATTCAAAATAGAGGGACCAGGAAGTGTGGGGACAAATTTAGACAGAGGTAGGCCTTACAACTTACGAAGCAGCCGTTATAAATATTGTTTCATGTAATATTGTTTTGGACACGTCTAAATATTAGAAGAATTAAAAACTTAAATAAAAAGATTAGTTAGCAAAAACTATGAAATCTGTTTAATAAAACTTGTATATATATATATATATATATATATATATATATATATATATATATATATATATAATTTATTTGAAAATTATATGTTACATATTTCAGAATCGTACCGCGGTTTCATCCAGATGGGTTGACTTTTTAAATGTCAGCGTACTGAATGAGGTCAAAACTCAATGAGAAATGGCATTATGTCGATAAAAAACCGGTGCATACCTGAAATGTCTCTGTCGAAAAATATATTGGTTGGGAATTAATTGAGTTTTATTTTATTTATTATTTATAGGTTTGTGTTTTAAGAATGTTTTTATTTTATTTATTAAGTGTTTTATTTAATTATTTATTTGTAGTTTTGTATTTTTATTTTATTTAAGGGGTGTATTTAGAAGATCGTTTATAGATCGTAGGAGATTTTCGGTGTCTTAGAAAATGAAAAGAAAACAAATGGCAGCGTGTGAATTTGTCGTTTAAAAAGGTTGTAATACTGAAGTCTCCTTTAGAAGGGGATATCGGGTTTGATTTTATGTATCGGATTTATTATTTATTTTGTTTATAGTTTTGTGTTTTAAAGGTTTTATTTTGTTCGGTATTTTATTTACTTATTTATTTATTTGTAGTTTCGTATTTTAAAGGTCGTCTCGAAAAAACGGAAACAAAGGAGGTTGGCATCTGAATTTATCATTTAAAAACCGTGCATTATTGACGTGCCCCTTTTTAAAATGTAAAAAGTCAACCCATCTGGATGAAACCGCAATACGATTCTGAAATATATAACATATAGTTTTCAAATAAATTATTTGTATTAGCTCTCACTCTTCTGCGATCGAGCACTTTAATGATTTATTTTCAATATAACTTAACACACACACACTATATATATATATATATATATATATATATATATGAATTAAACAATGATTAAATGAACTAAAAAAACTATTTTTTTCAAAAGTGCTCAATACAAGGTAGAGCTTTATAAATGTACATTATATAAACATTTAAAATGGCCTACATAAATGCAATTACGTTTCAGTACTACTTGTACCTCTTTGTATGATGTAATTATCCACAGACACGTGTTTCGTCGTCTCTACAACTAGCAAGATTCGAAACTGGGATCCCAGTGCTCTAACAACTGAGCTACAAACCTCCAAGTTGTGATGGGAGAAAATGTATCACATTATGAATGATGTTATTTATTTATTTATACATATTTTTTTACGATACTCATAATTGAAAATATTCAATTATTTTTATGGGAGAGCATTGCCTCAGTGCTAAGTGAAAATAATTATTTCTTTCACTTGAGTTCTCCACTTATGATAATTATTTTATCTATCTATATATATAACTATATATATATATATATATATATATATATATCAAAGTGGGCGTCCATCAAGGATAGGATCTGTCTTAAGTCCCCTTCTATTCATAATTGTACTCGAGGCTCTATCACTAAAATTTCGTACCAACTGTCTGTGGGAGCTCCTATATGCCGACAACCTGGCGATCATTGACACTTCACTTCAATCATTCAAGGAACGTCTGAATAGATGGAAGAGTAGCATGGAGGATGAAGAACTCAGAGTCAACATGAGTAAAACCAAAGTCATGATCGCTGGTCCCAATCTCAGCTTACTGAGGAAAACAGGAAAACATCCGTGTGCCATATGTCTAAGAGAAATGGGCAGCAACTCAATCATCTGCACCCACTGTTCAGGATGGGTCCACAAAAGGTGCAATGGCATAAAGGGTTCTCTCAGAACAGATCCTCACTTTAAGTGTTTGCGTTGTTCTGGCACTGCAATATGGCAGACCACTGACAGAGGGGGATACTGGTGATGACAAGCTTGAAGTAGTGATGGAATTCTGTTACCTTGGAGACGTGCTGTCATTGGGTGGAGGCTGTGAATTCGCGGCAGCTACACGTTGAAAGTTTGTCTGGAGACAGTTTAGAGCTGCTATCAATCCTGACAAACAAACACCTGCCAGCAGCTATGAGAGGTTGTGTATACTCCTCATGTGTTAGAGGTGTGCTAATGTATGGCTCCGAAACCTGGGCTGTCTCTGCCGACACATTAAAGAAACTGACAAAGCAATGGTCGGATGGATCTGTTTGGTGAAGCCTGAACAAAGCATACTTTTTGGGCTTCTGCTCACACAGGTCAACTTGAAAAGCCTCGCAGACATCATGCAGAAGAGCAGACTGCGTTAGTTGGGGCTTGTTGATCGCAGCAATGGCTAGATTGCTAAAGCTCGACAGTTGAATGTGCCAACAGAGAAGACCACCTCTGGCAGACCCAAGTTGTCTTCAGAGGACGTGGTCAAACATGATAGTAGAGCCTTAGGTATGGATTTCGTCGGGCCTCACCAAAGACAAGAATGGGGGAGGGAGACTTAGATCGAGACTAGAAATCAGGCCCAGAGGATTAATTGTGGCCTGATTCAACAAATAAACCGGTTGTTGTTGTTGTTGATGATGATGATGATGATGATGATGATGATGATGATGATGATGATGATGATGATACACCATACATTAATTTGATCGACCATCAATACCTGCGATTTCATGGAAGAAAGATATGCTGAATAACCACTTTTCAGACTATCAGCTGAAGAATGGATACACTTATTATTCTTTAGACCAATGGGCGGGATTACCTGTATTTCCGTGATACCGCAGATATCGATAATGATTGAATCAAATATTATGTTCTTACATACGTAATTTAGCACTCTGTCTTTTCTCCTGTATAAAAGAAACAAAAACCACAACCATAATACTATTAGGAGAGTAGAAAGTGGACCTTGTTTTTACTTCCGGTAGCCTCATAACTCTCGCCTCCCTTATTTTGTCTTTTAGTCCTCACATTCCATGAGCGATGTTTCTGACAAAGAGGAAATAATTGCTGTTTTCTCGGTCGGAATCTATCCACCTAATAGTTATCGTTGGCTAGTTTTTTTTTACCTTGAAGTAGTTTTTTTTCTAGCTCCTTACATCAAGTGGCTTCATGCCTTGTCTGGAGCGATTTCCATGAAAAAAAAAGAAATATATATATAAGTAAAGTAAAGTGGTCGACCATATTCGATAGTGACACAAAAACCTCCTTTTCATTAGCTACTACACCATGGTGTAGGGGGAGAGCGCCACTTATTTCCAAGGATTACTCCACTTAATCTTGATCCTCACCTTATAATGCTGAGTGTTTAACAATGGATCATCAAGTACTATTTTTTGAGTCTTTCTTATGACTTGACCGCAGAATGAACCCCTGTCTCCCGGCCTATTAGTGAACACCCTAACCATTATGCCAAATGGGCCTGTTATATATACAGTACCGTCCAAAATTAAGCAACAAAAATAAAATCTTCCTAATCTCAAATAAATTATATTTTAATATTTGTGAAAATTTCACTACACATGTAAATTACCGAGATTTTCCGATGAATTAAAATAATATTAGTAAAGTTATCCACCATTTTACATATTTCAAGTGTCCAAAATTAAGGAACATTAAGGAAAAATAATTGTTTAAAGTTTAAAACAGTAGGTTTTTTGTATAAAAGGATGAAAATAAATATTTTAACTTTAATTATCATCACTGCTGCAAGTCACGCAATATTAATCATGTCAAAAAGAAATAAAACTGATTTAAGCGACAAAGCAAAAATCGTCAAATTAAGAAAGGAAAAGTTGACAATAGAAGAAATCGGAAAATGTGTGAAACGTTCAAAAAGTGTTGTAAGCCGAGTTCTCAAACTCTATAAAGAAACTGGAAGGTTAAGTAACACAAAGAAACCTGGTAGACCAAGAAAGACAACGGCAAAAGAGGACAGAGTTATACAACGCCTAGCGTTAAAAGACCGTTTCCTTACAGCTGACAAAATTTCTAAACAAATGGAAGGTGTCACGAATGTTTCATGACAAACTGTGTCCAGAAGGTTGCACAAAATAGGTATTTTTGCAAGATCTCCTCGAAAAAAGCCACTAATAAGTAAAAAAAAAACAAAGCAGCTAGATTGGCGTTCGCAAAAAAGCATGTTATATGGTCAGGAGAAAATTGGAAAATGTTTTTTTCAGTGACGAATCGAAATTTAATGTATTTGGCAGTGATGGAAAACAATTTGTAAGAAGAAGAAAAGGCGAAAGTTTGGATCCTAGCTGCATAAAAAAACCTGTTAAATTTGGTGGAGGTAGCATGGTGGTTTTTGGCATGATATCATGGCAGGGTACATCACCACTTGTACGCTTAAATACTAGAGTAAATGCCACCGTATACAAGAATGTTTTAGAACAGTATGTTTTGTCAGTGGTGCACAATTCTGGTATCGAAAAACCTGTTTTTTATGCAGGATAATGCTCCCTGCCATAAGGCAAAGCTGGTCATGAATTGTCTGGCTGATCAAGAAGTAGAGGTAATGGACTGGCCTGCTCAGAGTCTTGACATGAACCCTATAGAAAACTTATGGAAGACTTTAGGACAGAATGTTATGGCAAAGAATCCGGAAAACATCAAAGACTTGTGGCTGAAACTGAAAGATGAATGGGGCAAGATAACTGTGGCCCAATGTCAAGATTTAGTGAAATCCTATAGTCGTAGATGCGCAGCAGTTATTGAAAACAAAGGTGGAAGTACCAAATATTACATCTCTTTTGCCTTTTTAATGTGATTTAGTTTAATAACTTTAAAAATATTATTTTAATTCATCTGAAAATCTCGGTAAAAGTCCAACTACATAATGTGTGTATTCAGTGAAATTTTCACAAAAATTAATATATAATTTTGTTTAGATTCAGAAGATTTAATTTTTGTTCCTTAATTTTGGACGGTACTGTATATATATATATATATATATATATATATATATATATATATATATATATATATATATACAAGCATGTTTCGTCTTCATTAAGACTCATCAGTGTGGTTATATACAGCTGACCCGTCGACCGCACAACTTAAAGGACGAACCTCAATCACCATTGACAGTTTAGATCCGACGTCTTAGTCATGGTGCCAACCGAGACATTTGTAAAGACCAGAAGGAAATATACCGTATATATCATTACGTTACATTAAGCTTCTAAGAGTGTTCACTTTCAAGGGAAAGAACTTTGCATTATAGCTTGATAGAAACTTTTATCCATTTAATCAGAGTGCTCGTCCTTTAAGGGAGCAACAATCATTATTATTTTGAATTAATATTTATATCCATAGACAAGCTTGTTTGTCTCCATTAAGACTCATTAGTGTGGCTATTTGAAATATTGTGACATATTTTAAAAATCTTTATACTGCAGGCATGGAATTGATGAAGAATTATCTAACAGAAATGGCCCTGTTTGAATCTGAAAGACAAAATTTGGCAAATGCCGAGAAACTCTTTGATCTTCCCATCACAATGCATTCAGATTTGATCCAGGTTCAAAAGGAAATGCAAAGCTTGGATTTACTATTTAAACTTTACACCAGACAAAAGGTAAAGTTCCTTAACATCTGAATAACAAGAATACCGACAACAGACACTGTATGTTGTATTTGTTTCAATACAATTTGAATTTTTTAACAAATTTTTTTCCTTTGCCTCATTGGCAAAATTTGTTATGGTCATTCTTTACTTTCTCACAACTATATGCAGTCTATAACATACACAACTCACACACATGATAAGATGGAGTCTCGGGTTAGGGTTATGTTTCAGATTTTTTTAGATGAGGATGGATAATTTGGATTATTCAGACTACTATTCTCATCTTGGATGTTATTCTCACAATGTGTCGGCCGATGTAACCTCTGATATTCTTCAGGAAAGCATAACGGATATAAGTTCTAAGTAATAATCAGTTCTAAGTAACAGTCTTCTGGAGATTGAAGGTTCAATCCTCAGTACAGGCGATACTGAAAATATAATTACGAATTACTTAAGACTTCTATCCGGTCATTGCTGACGGAACGAAAGCAAGCAACCTCCGTGGATTAAATAAAGTGTTCCATTCAAAATTTCGTACAGATCCCCAAGTTTGATAAGATGCACCTGAAGAAGGTCGGAGGTTAAATCGGCCGAAACGTTGTGAGAATAACATCAAAGATAAGAACAGTCTTCTGAATAATTCAAATAATACAAAATCTTTTGGGGTTGTTTTAAAGTTGCTTTTTCCATCTTTTAGATTGCTTGTGAGGAATGGTCCGATACACTATGGGTCAATCTTAATGTACAAGTTCTCCAAGAAGGAATTGAAAACTTACTAAAGGATTTGAGAAAACTTCCAAAAGAGACGAGGAATTTACCTGTTGGCAAATCTGTTGAGGAAAAAATGAAAGAATTCCGTGATTCTTTGCCACTATTTGTTGATTTGAAAAATGAAGCTTTACGAGAAAGGTAAATCACATTTCTTCAGCATTTTGGGTGCTTTTCTTACCTTTGATTGGGTCAGTATTTGTTATAAATATTATTAAATACTGACAGGAAGATCCGACATTGCTTGGGATTTAATGAAAAATACTATTCTTTTTTTACTATCCTATTATTTTCTTCTTTTTTTGTACTGCCCCCTCCCCCCGTTTAGCCCCCTAAAATAGAACTTTTATAAAAACTCTTTTAAGTAGTGTCTTATACATATGGTTTAAATTTCATTAAAATCGGATATACGTATATTAAATTTTAATAAAGTTCTGCCTCCATAGCTCCTTTAGGAGGACACTTAGAGATTTGGGACAACTTCCATTGTTTTCATCGGAAAATTTTATACACATGATTTAAATTTCATCAAAATAGGATATATTTGAAGTTTTAAGAAAGGTTGTGCCCCATAGTTCCTTACGAAGGTAACTAAGAGATTCAGGATTACTTCCATTGCTTTCTTGCAAAATTTTACATATAAATAGACTTTTAGTTTTGATGTAGATTCTTTAACCTTTCTTTCTATAGGGAACACACACACAGACATTGAAATCTATACATAAATATTTATGAAAACCTTTTGGAATTTCGAAATGTTTTCTATCTTCTCATTTTCCAAAGATCGCTTGTCTTTTATAAGATTGAGTTTGAAATGTTGTTATGTCATCCTTCTGGTTCTTGGTTCTCCTTTTATACACGGCTTTACTCACTCCACTAGTTTCGAAGCGGCTCCCACTCCCGCCCCTAAAAAAAAAAAAACTCCGCTCCTCCCCCCCCCCCCCCCGCATTATCTGCACCTTAAAATAATATATTTTCAAATAAATCGCTATTTACTTGCCTCCCCACTGCTGAATAGAAAACGAGCTGCGGCAAAAGGAATGTTCTCCAGGAGCGTGCTCCTTTCTGTAAAGCTCTGCTGTTATATATATATATATATATATATATATATATATATATATATATATATATATATATATATATATATATATATATATATATATATATATATATAAAATTTCGCTCCTCGAAAAAGTAGAGCACTGTAATGGTAGTATTAACACAGCATGACGTCACTTGCTTTATAATGCATCGTTCCTTCCCTTAAAAGAAGTAGAATGCTTAGACGTTAAGCCCGCCGATAAAGTGTTAACATTATCACCGTTTATTCGCTGTTTAAAATTGTCCGAGCGGTTAAAGACGTCGGATTTGAGTTACTATTTATCTACCTCCCACAAGGTAAAATGTGACACAAGGTCGGGAAAGTGGGATTAGATAAGCCAGAGCTCGAGGTGAGTATTCTGACCATTCAAAAATTGCCTGGGCAGTCCCGTCGGCATTCCCGGTAGGGCGCCTCAGGCAGTAAGCAATAAACTTACTCCTCCCCAAAGAGGGGAGGCAAAGCCTGGGAGGGTGCACCTCCTAGAACTACACAGGACCAGACAACCCCTAATAGACCGGCGTAAATCCAGACCCAAAGGCCAGGACAATACCAGTTAATTAGGTGGGTTAAAAAACCCTGGTTGAGTTGAAAAATACTTGTAGTCCGGGGTTTCAAATCGCATGACCGGTAGTGAATAGCCATATCTCTATGCTGATGAGTCACGATTTAAAAAGGATGAAACGTATACGTACATATATAATAAACAATAACAAATATTTATTATATATATATATATATATATATATATATATATATATATATAGCCTTGCGTTACTTTTGAATTTGGTCCATCCCAGCAATTATTCTAAATCCTCTCACAAGGTTCTTCATCTCTAAACTGCCAATTATTCGATCCCATTAACCTTTATCCTTGAGTGGCTTATGGCCTTGATAAGTGGTAACTAATCAGTGAAAAAAAATAATAATCTAGCAATTTTTAACGCACAATAAAGATACAATCCAAAGTAAAAATTAAAAAATTGGTACTCCATCGTGTTTCGGTTTCATTAGTCAGTAGACAATATGACAACTCATCTTACAAATGTATGATAAACTTTGGTAATAACTACTAATGCCGACATAAATTATTTTAAAGGAAATACCATTGGGAAATTAATCAAAAACAATTTATTTTGCTTTAACTACTCATTTGTGACCTATTTGCACTAAAAAAATTAATATATAATACTTAGAAGAAGTTTTACTTTACCGTAAATAGTGACTGAGAGTAAAATAATCTACAGTAGCTATTTGGAGTCGGGTCAGGAACTAAGTACATAACCAGAGTGGAAGCGAGTAAGGGTCGAATAGTTGGCTTCTGCATTTTTAATATACTGTCCTTAACTCATGAGTTTTCAAAGAAAATCTTCTCCTCAGAGGACCATTACTGCAATGACATTGCTGCAGGTAATAAAATTAAGCTTTGAAAATATATAAAAATATATAAAAATATATAAAAAATACATAAAAATATATAAAACATCAAATATATTGGCCTAAAACACACTTTTTTGTTAAACTTATACAGTTCATCCAAGTCATAAAGTTTAAAACAATTTCAAGAAAGATGTCAAAGAAGTCGATTAAAAAGCAATCCAAGTGGTGAATGGTAGTCCAATACCGGAAAAGTTATCCAGGCGGGAAATTTGCTTGATGCCGATGCAGTAGATGACAGTGAAAAGTGTATTCAGGGTGTATGCAAATTAATAATAAAACCATAGAAAAAGCAAAATCATACAAAAAGTTCAGAAGACTCACTTGGTGTTGAATATTATAATGTCCAATTAAGGGTTCTTAGGAACTGATAGTAGGCGTGTTGCAAACCATAACTTCCTGGTCTGACGTATATATAAAAAAATGTGATGGAGTATAAATATGCAGTAAGATCCGATCAAAAACCAATTGTTAATAAGATAAGGATTGGAAAATGAAAAATATAATATTTAATGTTCGGCTTTTCTTTGAAAACTCATGAGTTAAGGACGCAGTATCACTCCTTGTTTTTGAACTTTAATAAAATCTCATTAATTTCTCATTTTATTATGTCATTCAATTAATATTATTGCTCTATACACGATATTGAGCATTGTTTTTATCCTGATAGTCTACTGGTTAAAGATATTATTTATATTTTTAAAGTATTATCTTACTCTCTCTTTATCTATCTATCTATCTATCTATATATATATATATATATATATATATATATATATATATATATATATATATATATATATAAAGATAAATGAAGGAAGAGAGATAAAGATATGCGGATGACAAATCTATTTCATCTTCGATTGTTCAATGCAAGATGTACTTGATAAAAACATGTTTATTTTTCTTTCCTTAAGTCAGGCTTTTCAAAGATTAAAATCTTATCATCAGAGGAATTACATAGATTGATAAGTTGGCAGGGGAATAGCCAAAATTCAAAATTTGAAAAATTTAAGAAACAATATAAAGTAATGGAAAGTAAAGAGTGTGCATTTAAAAAGGTTATCAAAATATAGAGTCTGTCCAGTTGATGAATGTCCGTTGACAAAGTGTCCAGTGACGAAAGATTTAAAGATGGAAACGGGATTTCGTAGAGACTACGTTAGAAATGTTCAAAATGTAGTAAATCCAATAGAATGAAGTTCAGTTCAACCGTAGATAAAAAGCACTTATTAGGATGTAATTTTGAGAATTAGGGCCATTTTAAAATACTTCCGTGGACTGCGAATGAAAATAGTTTTTAAGGAATTGAGTTTAAAATGTTGGATATATTTCAAGTGGGCCGTGGAAAGTGTTAGTTATTTCAATCGAATATATATATATATTAGTACTTCATGTATCCACATAAAATATTATAAAGAGATATAATTTTTTATGTGTCAGTTTTCAGTATTTACTTCAACAGTGCTCGATACGTAAGTAGAGCTAGGTAGTAAGCAATGAAAATATATATTTTCATTGCTTACTATATATATATATATATATATATATATATATATATATATATATATATTAGATATTTATGCAAATATTTTGATATTTCTAAATGTTTTCTATCCCATACACCGTCTAAAACATTCATGTGCAGATAAAAAGTGTGCACAGTGACAAGCAAAATAAGAACATCATCAGGGTTTTATTAGTATATCGGTTTATTAGACTATGGAATTACATACATAGTCAACGCAGTATATACTAGATTTGGTCTTTAGTATTTACTAAGAATGACAAGTTATTTTATGATTCTGCTATATAAGTTTTTTTATTCCTAACAATAAAATGGATACATGCCTGACTGATGTCCTTATTTACTTACCTCTCAACGGAAAAAGATGAATTGTAGTATCCGAACAGATACTACACTTTGCTCCTAACCAAAAAGCAAATAAATGATTTATCATCAAATCTATTCTAATACAAACATAAACTTACATTTGTATTTTCGTTTTTTACAATTCGTATATTATATATGTACACTAAATAGCATAGCACTATTAAACAATGGCCAGGTTTATATAATATCTCTCATTTTTATCAGCAAATCTATTCTAATACAAAACAGAATTCTCATTAAAAATATTTAAGCTAAACAAACAAAAATGGAAAAGTCAAAATAAAAGTTTATCCCTTTCTCAAACATAAACTTACATTTCTATTTTCGTTTTTTACAGTTCGTATATTATATATGTACTCTAAATATCATAGCACTATTAAACAATGGCCAGGTTTATATAATATCTCTCCTTTTTATCACCGAATCTATTCTAATACAAAACAAATATTATATATATACTTATAATTATTTCTTTCGTCCGTTTTACAATTAGATGTTAAAAAAAATGTTTGGCATTTGCACACATTTTTTTATATTTATTTATATCTCTATATTTAAAAAAAATTATGAAAGAACTTCACATTTGCGTGCTTCTCGCATCAACGTAATTTTCATAATTAGACATTGAATTTTTCCTATTTTCCTATCTCCCCATGAGAGCAGAGTTAGACACAATGTCGGTTTTTAATGTGGGGAAAATCCAGTTCCCCCGAAAAGGGAACTCTGCATTGGAACAAAAGTTAAAATTGCCTCAGTCTAGAAGGATTTCTCCTTCACTGACTGAGGAAAAAAAAAGATGAAGTGTAGTATCAGAACAGATACTACACTTTTCCCCTAGCGAAAAAGCCAAGGAGTGACTTATGTCATTCAAAATGCAAAAAGAAATGATTTTCTTACATTGATAGAATGATTAGAAGTTTTATTTCAAGGGAAACAAATGTTATTTTTAGAATATTTAGGCCATATAAATTTGGGAAGTTCCTATTTACTTGGTTCCCCATTTCAGCAGAGTTTGACACAAGGTGAGTTTTTTATGTGGGGGAAATTCAGCTAGGAGCACTCTGGATTGGGACAAAAATTTAAATTGTCTCAGTCTAGAAGGATTTCTCCTTCATTAACCTGGAACAAAAAAGATGAATTGTAGTATCAGAACAGATACTACACTTTGCTCCCAGCCAAAAGGCCAGGAATAGTCATTAGGCACTGACATCATCATATATTCGGAAGTCCAGGACACCCACAGCACCTTAAATACCAAAACATGATGATGATGATGATGATGATGATGATGATGATGATAGAAGATTATGATTGTGATGAAATAGATGATGATAATGAAACAGAAGATGATGATGATGGTGATGATAAAATAGAAGAAGATGATGACGAAGTAGATGATGATGATGATGATGATGAAGAAAAACCGGCCTTCTTTTGGACGAGTAATTAAAAAAAGTGAAATGGAAAAGGTTATGGCCTTCTGTAACGAAACAAATGTCTGATTTTCATAAATCAGTATTTGTAAATTTTGTTATGTTTCTTTTTTTTCTTTTTTTTACTTCAGTGTTTATGCTTATGACTTAAATCTCGTCATTTTATAACTGATTTGCTTTTTTCGCTTTTGCTTTTTTTCACTTTCTGTAATAAAGACATTGGAAGGAATTGATGCAAAACACTGGAACCGTCTTTGATATGGATCCGGAAACATTTACATTGGCAAAAATTTTTGCTATGGAGCTGCATCGCTTCCAAGATTGTATCCAACAGATTGTTACCAGTGCGAGTAAAGAAATGGCAATTGAAAAGGTAAATCAACTTACTGTTACATCTTACCGTTACATCTTACCGTTATGTGTTACCGTTACATATTACTATTACATCTTACCGTTACATCTTACCATTACATATTGTCGTTACATCTTACTGTTACATTCTCATAGAGACCTGTCGAGTGAGACTGGCAATTTTCTCCATCCGATGTACTGCAGCCAAGATCATGTCATTTTTACGTTTCGTTGTCAACTATGTCTTGCAGCCATACAAGAGTACAGGGCGTACATGTATGTTGTATGCGACAACTCTGGCATACGATGAGATCTCTGCATTTTGTAAAATTGTTTACAGCTGCCTGAAGACTCTCCATGTGGCAGATATATGTCCTCTTATAGTCATTTCAGTTCGCCCATTGGAATCCATTGTGTTGCCTAGGTAGGTGAACTTATTGACTCTTTCGACACCTGCAACAATTTCTATTTCCATGAGAGTCGGATTATAACAGGTGCTGCAAATTAAATTAGCTGCATCTGTTACATATAACACCGGCAGGTTGGAGCACATTTTGTGATACTACTTATTGTATGTTCTGCATTTGATAGCGTTCGAGCCAGTTCCAAGCTTACTAATGCTGCATAGGTATTTGTCTTGTGGGACAGATATCATCTCCTTAATATCAGATATCGTATGCTTCGTCTTTAATTCCTCATTCTTCCTTATAGCCTACATTAAAAAAATAAATCTATTTCAGCTCCAATAAGAGAAACCAAAGATACAATTAAATAACAAAGATATAATTAAAATGATATTTATACTTTATGATAAACTAGCTGTATTTACCGACATTGGTCGATTGTATATTTACTTGCAATTTGTTTTGCTTTTCTTTTTTAAAACTATTTCGTTTTTTTTTTTCAAAATATTATTTTTGTTTTAATCTAAGGGAAGTAACTTTGTATGGACAAATACAAGTTTACATTCCGATATTTTATTTGAAAATAATTCTGACTCGGACAAAGTATTTTCTGAAAAGAATTAAATCGAATTACATTTTATTCTTCTTAATAACATGCTGCAACGATCCTAAAAAAAAACTGACAAGCCGGAATCAAATATTGAATTGAAAGCTGTTGATGACAAAGAAACGATAAGGAGACTGACTTTACTTTATATATTAGATTGTATAGCACAAAATGACCAATAGGGTTGATGTGCCATAAAATTAAAAAAATACCAATTCTAATCCTTCATAAGGTGTCACTCTAAAGAGTTTTAATGTTTTCCTTTTCAACTAGGGTGTCAAAGAAATTGACGAAATGTGGAACAAAATCCAGTTTGTTGTGGTGGCATACATGAAAGGTACTTCAAACCGAGGCTACGTTCTGGGCAGTGTGGACGAGATTCTTCAAGCTCTTGATGATACATCCATGAGTCTGCAAAGTATGTCAGCATCTCGTTTCATTGGACCATTTTTGATGACAGTACAGAACTGGGAAAAAAGTCTTTCGCTGATTTCCGAAGTGATGGACGTAAGTTTTTTTTTCTTTGAATATTTTACTCGATTGGATTTCATTTCAATATATATATATATATATATATATATATATATATATATATATATATATATATATATTATTTTTTATAAATAAATATTTATTTCCCACAGACATATGTTTCATGTTCACTAATAATCATCAGTGTGGCTATATATGACTGTACCACTGGTTGAACGATTCGAACCCTGGACTCCAGTCACTATTGACTCTAAAGGAATTTACTGACGATTGGGCAAAATCTCTTCTCTATACACGTCCATACAATCATATGAAACAAAGAAACAACATGGAAACGATAATTTATACAAAAACATTTATTTCTCGCAAACCCGACAGGGTTCGTTATGAGATTGTGTCCATAAAAGTATATACATAGTTTACAATGCATAAAATAAAGTCTAAAAAAGATGTGTGTGTGTGTGTGTGGAAGTTGAGGGAAATGTCTTACATACCGTGAAATGGGTGTGCATAGCGCACGTGTGATCATGCAAGGCGAAACAGGAAGAAAGAGAATCTCCTTGTGTGTTCCTTTTTATATCCACTGATTTTAGCAACATCTATCATTGCGAAAAAGGAGATAATTAGATCTGAAACGCCCCCTGGTGAATGTATGTTTGAATGTGTAGAAAAGAGTAGGTAATGCTATGACTCCATCCTACATCCTTATTTATTCGGCCACCGTGACAGCCATATTAATTGTGAGAGAAATAAACCTCATATTTATTTACGATATAGTAAGTTTCAGAAAGTATTAAATCTTCAATAAAAGGAGAGAATTTTCACAACATTGCTTAATAAGAAACTTTTTATATTTCTCTCAAAGTGCTCGACTTTTAGGGAACTTTTAATAATCATATATATATATAAAGAGAATATTATATATATATATATATATATATATATATATATATATATATATATATATATATATATATATATATGATATAAATGCATCTTTTATTCCTATATAATTTTATATGCTAATTACCACATCGCGGAATGGGTCTTGAGTGTAGTGTTTAAATAGTACTATCATTATTATTATTATTATTATTGTTATAATTAGTATTATTTGATATGAAAATTACCATATTACACTGTAGTCTTAAGGATAATGTTTTATTATCATTATTAATAGTATTATTATTATTTATTTACTTATCATTATTAATAGTATTATTATTATTTATTTACTTATATATATATATTAGTGAAATAAAAACTGAATTGTTTCTACATTTGGTTATTGGGGAAATGGTCATTTGATCAGTACCACTGGAGAACCGTGAATTTTATAACTGTTCTGTTTTTAAATCTCCAAAACAGTTACATGGTAAATAGCTGATGATCCACGTTTAATGTTTCACAAATCAAGTTAAGGTCCCCTGTTTTTTTTCACTGTTATATTACTTGAATCCACTTTTTTATTTGTAAATTTTCCAGTGGTAAGTCAGCTTATGCAAGTGCTAAGTCTGCGATATTTGGATTTAGTTAGTATCCCTGGGAATTTAAACAACATTTTCTTTCTTTGTTTAAAATGACTCAAATCTTCTTTAGACTATTACTATTTCATGTATCCGCATAAAATTTTATAAGGAGATATAATTTTTTATGTATCAATTTTCAGTATTTACTTCAACAGTGCTCGATACGTAAGTAGAGCTAGGTAGTAAGTTATGAAAATGTATTTATGGCAATTCAGCTACATAGAGGCTCCCGCGCTTCATCCCCGGGGGGAATCTTCAGGCTAAAATGCATTTTAGCCTGAAGATTATTATAATATATATATATATATATATATATATATATATATATATATATATATATATATATATATATATATATATATATATATATATTAATAACTTACTATATATGGATATATATATATTATTCGATACAGAAAATCAGTACAACATCAGTACCAAGCTCAGAAGGTGCTTACCTCCCGGCTATCTTCAGCTTTGTTATCACTTGGTAAAGAAAAGGGAGGGTCTCGTATAAGCCACGATCGGATACGTTATTTGCCTTGAAGTGTTACATTAGTATCGTCTAAATTTTGCATTAGAGAGAGATATGTGAGATTAAAAGCCTTATAAAGTCCAAAAAAGGGGGATAAAATTTAAAAATTAAGATTTAAAATTTAAAAATATTTTTTTTTAAATCCCGTGAGCCAGTTTTTGCTAACTGCTATTTTCATCTGAGGCGTTATTTGTTTTGAAGGGTTAAAGAAAGATATGTGAGGTTAAAAATTAGATTAATAAAAAATTAAAAAATAAGAAATTAAAATTTAAATTAAAAATTTAAAATTTTAAAAATGTTTTATTATTTAAAAAAATAATTACAAAAATCTCGTAAGTCACAGTTATCGCAAACGGTAAAAAACGGTGTACAAATCGTTATTAAATTTAATATTGAAGGTATAATATGAAAATTTAAAATATAAATTTATAATAGAGTATCAATTTATCATAAAATTAATAATTAATGATGTGGGTTTTAGAGTTAAGAATAAGATTTAGGAGTATTTAGGAATTAAACAGTTTTTAGCCTACTATTTTAGTATCATGACAACCGGAAATTTTTTAATATTTTCTTGGTATAATTTACTGGTTTTAAGTTTTGATATTGAGATGGAACATACTAAGTTTACTATATTAATGGGAAGGTGATAATTGGAAAAATATTTTCCGGGGAAGAAGAGCAGGGGGAATTTAAAGCGTGAATATAAGAGCAAATCTGGCATTGAATAAGGCTATTTTGAGGTTATGTTTTTGGCATGGTCATTATCGTAGATCCTTCATGTGTACCGGTCAGTCCAGTTTATAAGAATTTATTGTCTCTTATGGGCACATCCCTTAAAAATTTCGTCCCTAATGTTTAAACAGTTTGTATTTGGGTCAATAATTGCCCTTAATATGTAATATTTTTCTGCGTCACATACAAGACACCTACTTATGGCTGGAGAGTATGATGGTCTTCTCTCTTTTATTTTCCATTTGATGGTGAAGGGTGTCCCCTCATCTTTTAGTTGCCATATCCGGGTCGCAAGTGTTGTGTTGGCCTTGTCTTTGTATTTATAAATGTATACCTGTGTGTGTACAATCTCTGCTTAAAGCTTTCCTGCGTCATGCCTATGTATTTTTAAAGCAAATAAATATCCTTCGTTAAGCCCAACACTTACCTTAAGTCCTGGTTAGCAATTAAACTCCTCATACGTCCGGGTGGCAAGCCCCCCCCCCCCCCGCCCCAAATGTTTTACATTAACTTCGTGGGGTGTGCGTTCTTGCCGGACAAACGTACATATCAAATAATTTAATAGTTTAATGTTGGGACTGGGAATTTCTTGCGTTAATATACTTTCCTGGGCAATGCCTGGACATGGATCCCACTCGTTATTATATAATTCTTAGTTATTATCGCCTGTAGTAAGGATTGAACTTCCAACCTCCAGAAGACCATCACTTAAAACTGATTATTAATGAATGTCTATAACCGTGCCACAACGGTTATAGGTGTTGATTAACAATCAGTTCTAAGTGACAGTCTTCTGGAGGTTGAAGGTTCAATCCTTCCCACAGGCAATAATAACTAAAGATTTTCGTAATAACACTTCTATCCAGTTATGGCTGACGGAATAAGAACAATAAAAAATAAAAAGTTCAATTCAACATAAAATTCCCAGCTTTGAAAAGATGCATCTGAAGGAGATCGGTAATTACATCATCCGAAATGCTGTGAAAATAACTACCAGGAATTAAGCATTGTTATTTTAAATGAAAAATAATAGTAATTTTGAAAAAAAACAACATATTCTGATAGTTAATTTTAATTCTTCATAACTTTATTTTCCAGCTATGGCTAATTGTCCAACGCAAATGGATGTACCTGGAAGGAATTTTTATTGGAGGCGACATCCGTTCTCAATTGCCAGAAGAAGCCCAAAAATTTGACCAAATTGACAAAACATTCAAAAAGGTAAAATATATTCGAAATGTGAAAGAAAACAAAAATTTGACCATATTGACAAAACATTTAAAAAGGTAAAATATATTCGAAATGTGAAAGAAAACAAAAATTTGACCAAATTGACAAAACATTCAAAAAGGTAAAATATATTCGAAATGTGAAAGAAAACAAAAATTTGACCATATTGACAAAACATTTAAAAAGGTAAGACATTCGAAATGTGAAAGGAAACAAAAAATTTGAACTCTACATACTTTAAAACAGGGCTGTGGAATCAGAAGGTATAAGGTTTGATTCCGACTCCCAGGATTACAAAAATTCCAGCTATTTTTCCAGCAATTCCAAAATATCCAACTCTGACTCTTTTTCTTTAAATAGAAATTTTTGGAATCTTGCTTAAGTGCTTTCTAATAACTATTCCATGCAAATCTGAAATATTTCAATTTTCCAATTGGAGGTTGTGCTTATATCATGCCCCTTAACAACCCTTTAAAATACTCCAAAGAAACTGAAATTTGGGGAATATTTTTTAATTGATGCTTCATACCTATTGTTAAAATTTCATCAAAATCAGAGGTATCTGAATTTTTATGAAAGGCTTCCACTCCTTCTATCATCATCATCATCATCATCATCATCATCATCATCATCATCATCATCATCATCATCATCATCATCACCACCATCATCATCACCATCACCATCACCATCATCATCATCGGTTTAACGTCTGTTTTGCATGCTAGCCTGTGTTGGGTGGCTTTTAGAAATTGATTTCCAAACTAACCTATCTCCAGCCATGTCTTTATTTATGCCTCTTTTCCTAAGTCCATTTTTATCACTTCCTCTCATGTTTTCCTTAGCCTTCCCCTCTGAACTGAACCTGCTACTTCAACTGTTCTACATCTACTAACCCAAGAACTCTCATCCATTCTTTCAATGTGGCCATACCATCGAAGTCTCCTGTTCTGCAAACATCTCCCAAAACTGTCCAGATTTAATCTTCCTCTGAGGTCAGCAGAACTAAACCTGTCTTTAAGACTCACAGTACACATCCATCGTATCATTCTCATATCATTTCTCTCCATGCAACGCATGTCCTCACTAGCCAGGTTTCACTTTCATCATTACACTGCATACACATGCCTGATAGATTCTTCACTTGGTCAACAGTGGTAACGCTCTGCTGGTTAGTAAAGGCAGAAGTTCGCAGAAGTTCTCGATAACCTTAATAGCTTCGCCATCCAAATATATTTTGTCCACATCTGAGTTCTCATCCATCTCCATTGTCTTACACTTCTTGCATATAAACTGGTTATCCTCTCTCAACCTACCAGTAATTCCACTATTGATATAAAAATCATAGAATTACGTCAGTAATTTAATTTTTCATATAAAAATTATTATCATTTCTGATGACTTAAAGAGAAAAACACCACCATTGACTTGTTAAATATAGAGGGGTTCTTTCCGAATTTTTCCCATGTAGCAGGGTAAGTCTGAAGTGGTTGCTAACTTGCTATTCCTTTTCTTGCTTCTCATCGCCATTTGAAATGGTTTCGTCCAGGGACTAGAAAAAGGCACATGTTTTACTCGCTAACATTTGCATGAAAATACATATATTTATTTATTTATATACAAACAAGAAGAATACCTGTTCCAGGACGGGTAAAATGAATTCCCCCGAACAAGACAGTTTTGCACCACTTTTATGTCTCTTTAGAAAGATTAAAATCAAGATATAATGCTACTAAACCTTATCTCTATAATCGTTCTCTCAGTTTTGATCAAAATCCATTACATGATTTTGATTCTTGAAAATATCTCAAATTTATGGCTTAAACTTAAGGGGTCTTAAGAAAAAATTGAAATTCAGGGACTCTTCCTTATTTGGTGTCTAATGACTATGGATCAAATTTAATGCAAATCTGAATTATCTAAATTTTCAAATAGGAGGGTATTCCAATATTATGTCTTCTTAAAATCCTTTAGAATACTCCCCATAAAACTGAAATTTAGGGAATATTTATTAATTGATGTCTGATATCTATTGTTAAAATTTCACAAAAATCAGAGGTATTTGAATTTTCACAAGGGGCTTTCAACCCCCCCCTCTTTGTCCCATTTCTATAAAACTAAATTAAACTAAATATAGCCCACATTACCCAACCTTATGCCTAGCAACAGTGTTCGAAAATTCATAATGATCAGTCAATTATTTTAGGAGTGAATCTTGTACATACAAATGTAAACATAAACACGTACCTAACTTTAAATACACATTTGTTTTATTATAGAGTGGAGGATTTTTGTTTTATGATTCTTGTTTCATTGCTCTAAAATGTTTTTTGTTTTGTTTTTGTTCTGTGTTTCACAGATAATGACTGAAACGCATAAAAATCCGATCATCAAACAAGCGTGCCATGCGGTAAATCGACTTCAGGACTTGGAGTTGCTCAGCCTCGGATTGGAAAAATGCCAGAAATCCTTGAATGACTACCTGGATTCCAAGAGAAATGCCTTTCCTCGATTTTTCTTCATTTCGGATGATGAGTTACTTAGTATTCTCGGCAGCAGTGAACCAACCTGTGTCCAGGAGCACATCATAAAGGTCATCTTTTTAAAAAAACTTTTTATAGAATAATAGTGGAGAAGAATGACTAGGAAGATTGTTTTACAACATGTATATATATATGTGTGTGTGTGTATATATATATATATATATATATATATATATATATATATATATATATACATGTGTATGTATATGTATATGTATACATATGTATATGTGTGTGCATATGTACATGTATACATATCTATATGTGTGTGTGTATATGTATATGTGTACATATCTATATGTGTGTGTATATGTATATGTATACATCTGTATATGTGTGTGTATATATGGATATGTATACATATGTATATGTGTGTGTATATGTATACATATCTATATGTGTGTGTATATGTATATGTATACATATGTGTGTGTATATGTATATGTATACATATGTGTGTGTGTGTATATATATATATGTATACATGTGTGTATATGCATATGTATACATATGTACATCTATATATATACGTGTATATATGTGTGTATATGTATACATATATATATATGTGTATATATGTATATATATATGTATATATGTATGTATATATATATGTATATATGTATGTATATATATGTATATATATATATGTATATATGTATGTATATATGTATGTATATGTATATATCCCAAAGATTAGAAATTAGAATATCCCAATACATACCACGTGATATTCGTTTACACAAAGTTTCGAGATCATCCGGGAACTTCCAGGCACAGGAATCAGCCATCGGTAATCACCTGGTTAGTACAAATAGTTGTTCTGACAAGTATTCCGATGGGTGGTTTTCTGTTTTACACAGTGCCAGGTCGAACTACCATCTCAATATTATTGAGGCGTTAGTTATTAACAATTCTCGACCTAGCCTGTGTAGACAAAAGATTTTGAAGCATCAATTGGAGATCTTTAATGATTTAAATCCACCATAACGTTGAGAGATTTACTTTTTTTTTTTCTTAATCGTTTTCTCCAACTTAAACAATTTTTCCCCTCATATCTCATTCGATTTTCTTAGTTTTTAATTTATCATTCTGACGTTTCCTCTTAGAGGGTCAGACAATAAGGCCTTAAGGAAAATTTTAGCAATTTTCTTTTTTTTTCCATCCGACCGTTTCATTGATTAAAAAAAATGTTTCCTCTGAAATATATATATATATATATATATATAGTTCAAAGAAGCTTTGAGTCATTTTAAACAAAGAAAGAAAATGCAGTTTAAATTCCCAGGGATACTAACTAAATCCAAGATATCGCAGACTTAGCACTTGCATAAGTTGACTTACTGCTGGAAATTTCACAAATAAAAAAAATAAAAACAAAAACAGGGGACCATTAACTTGAGGGTGAAATATTAAAAGGGGATCATCAGCTGTTTAGCATGTAACTGTTTCGAAGATTTAAAAACAGGACAGTTATATATGTGTGTGTGTGTGTGTGTGGTGGGCACATTGATGCGCGCTCCGACTACTAAGTCAAATATGACTTTTGTATTACTGTGTAACCGACAGGGATTGTCTCTTCCCATACTGATAGTTGCAGGTTCGGCATGAAGCACATGTGTATATGGGTTAATTTGTAAATATTATTTATAAATAATTATATATATATATATATATATATATAATTATTATTTAAAAATTCCCCTTGGAAAATTCTTAAAATAAGCTTCACAAATTGAATTCAGTTTCCAACTTGCAAAAGAGGAAAAAGCTCGATATTATTTTTACGAAAACAATGGAGCTTAGTACATATGTATATATACGTTTTTATAATAGCTGTTTAGGTAATTCCAAAAGAAAAAAACCATAGCTAAATCAATTTACAATTGTTTCAAGATCATTTTAGTTGAATTTAGTATTAAAATGATATAAGATTCCTGTTCGTTGTTTTTTTCTTTCTTATGATTGTCAAATCTGAAAATAACAATTTATGAATAAAAATGACCTTTCATCAGAAAAAAACATTCATAGTACACTAGTCTCAATTTCAAATATAAATGTACATAAGTTAATTGATGTATGTTTCGATTTGCAGATGTACGACAATATAGCCTCTCTCCGCTTTGAAACTGGCCCTAACAATGAGGTTTTGGCCACTGCAATGGTGTCCAGTGAAGGGGAGATGATGAAGTTTCGCCAGTCCATCACGGCTGAGGGTCGTGTTGAAGAATGGATGACTTGTGTACTGGACGAAATGAGGAAAACCAACAGACTCATCACCAAAGAAGCCATCTTTTATTACTGTGCAAATAACAAATCCAGGTAAGACAATGCATGACATCCATCCCCTTTTTTATAATAATGAGTAACGGCCAAAAGTCACTCGAGGATAAGGGTTAATGAGATTGTCGGTTGGATGATGAACAATACTATGAGAGGAATGAAGACGGTGAATGGAATAAACAAAATTTGATTGCTTATGAGGACGGTTGATGACAAGTATTTGTTGTCATTGGATTTGAAGACAATCATGTTGTAGTCTACAGGGAAGCAGTGATGTGGTAACGTGTTCCACAGATAAGAAGTTCTTGGAAATAAGCTCTGTTTGTGGAAATTTCGTTTGATGTTAAACATATCTCTGCAATGCTTTGCCACTTGTAATGTTCCTAATACCTTTAATAACTAAAATATTTATAATATGTGTCATTTTCCATAACATTTTTTTGCAATAAATACCTATACATACTATAGAATCAAATTAACACTTACCGGCTCCAATGTCCTTTATCCTATAGGCAAATATTGCTTGAATGAAGCAGTATTTATATAGAGAATTATTCACTCTCAGACTGGCAGCCAATCAGAATTCATATAATGGACTTGCCCAACTTGGCATAGTGGAGCAGTCCAGCTTCCATATAAATTGGCTTTTTGGTTACTTGAGTCTTTACTTATCTTGCTGCTCAACTGGTCGTACAGTTGAGCCCTAAGTATCAAATTCTATATGGCGCTATGAACAGGATGTATGGATCCTGAAGATTGGGAGCAGTACCTTATCTAAGCAGGGATCTCTGCTAGCTCAGCTCGGTCTTATGCTTCCACATTTGCAAGTGAAAAGCTGACAAAGAAGAACCTGTAAATGATAGATCAGCCTATGTTGAAAGAGCTGGGGATCGCGACAATGGGAGAAGCCCTCTCAATCCTTAAAAAAGCTAAGGGACTCTCTGCTAAGGCAACTTATGCTAAGGCACCAGCAGCTAAACTGCCCCAGCTCCATCTTGAAATGACCCCTCAACAATTCAGAAAATTCAGAATTGATTGGGAAGTATTCACCAAAATGACAGGTATGGCGACATCTCAGGCCAACATACAGCTATACAATTCTGCTGATAAGTTCGTCCAGAATGCCATAGTCAACACTCACTCTAAATTCTTCACCACTGACCCAGACAAGCTACTAGGAATGATAGAGGCATTGGTCACTCAAAGGTCGAATCCTATCGTTCATCGCCTTACTTTTGCCTCCATGTCACAGAGTGAGACTGAGACAATACAGAACTATTTCGTCCGCCTCCGGGTCACAGCCCTGCACTGCAACTTTTTATGCCCCCTTTGTGAGCATGACCTGTCTGATATGTACATAAAGCTCATCAGGGGAATAGCGAATGATACTCTCCAAGCAGACCTGCTGGCCAAAGCTGGAACACTTAAAACTCTCAAACAAAATTTCTGCCATTCTGAGGCGTTCAAAGCGGCATTGAGAGACTAAACCTCAATGACTGATACCTCCGACATGGTTATTACACAGATATCTACATACCGCAAGCAAAAAACCAGTGCTCAAGCTAATAAAGGTCATGTTCGTATCAGCACCTCCGCCAAACGCGATAATTATTTGCAAGCTTGCATGAGTTGTGGTAGACATTATCATGGTATCCCAGGAACAAGCTTCCACCAGTTAAAATGTCCAGCTTGGAGTCAAACATGCAGCACTTGTGGGAAACCTAACCATCTTTCAAGAGTGTGCCGAGCAAAGAAACCCTGTATTGGGATTGACGAGGCTTCCATGGATTTTCTTATTGCTCACATCACATTTAACCAGACACGGGATACATATACGACCACAAGCGAAAATCAAATAGCATAAATAGATGCGTATTTTATCCTATTCTCACCAAATCCAGATCCCAGGCAAGCAAAGAACATCCTTGGTGACTACCGAACAAAGCTGAAGAATTTCCCTAATAGTGAGGCCACTATATGTCTAGGGGGACCAAATCATCTGTATAATATGGGGCTCACAATGAATAATTTAGTCCCATCAAGAAAAATCGTTCGGACTGTGGGAGATTTCACACTTGTGTGTCAGGGATGATTACCTGTTAAGTTCGAGGTTCGTGGAAGAACAACCAAGCAAGCCCTTTACATATGTGATGGGATCCAGCGACTTTATTTCAGCAAGGCAGCATGCATTGATGTGGGAATGCTGCCTGAAGATTTCCCAAACCCTGTGGCAACATTTTCAACCCAGGTAAATATCACGATACAACACATCGAGTACGTGAATCAATTGCCAAGTCACCCCAAAAGCCTTCCCTTTCCCCCGACGGAAGAAAACAATAGTAGACTTAAGAATTGGCTCCTAGAGCATTTTGCCAAGACAACATTCAAAAACGATGGAGTGTTTCATCTATGTCCGGCCCTGTTGCCCATATTCACCTTAAAAAGGGAGCGGTTCCAAAAGGTAGACACAACCCAATTCCTGTGCCTTATCATTTCAAGGAGCAAGTACGACTCGCATTTTGGGATGATGTTAAAAGAGGCATTCTTACCCCAGTGCCCGTTGCTACCCCTACCGATTGGTGCAGCACTATGGTAATCACTGCAAAAAAAGATGGAAAACCAAGAAGAACGATGGACTATCAGCATTTAAACTCGCAGTGCAAATGAGAGACACACCACACTAGCTCGCCATTCCAATTGGCATTACAGGTGCCACCCAACAAAAAAACCCGTCTTGGATGCAATGGATAGTTATCATTCAATCCCTCTAGATGAGGAATCTCAGCCACTTACAACTTTCATCATGGAGTGGGGCTGTTTCATGTATCTCCAGATGCTTCAGGGATACTTAGCCTCCGGTGATGCATACGCACGTAGATATGATGATATCATTAAGAACATTCCTCGCAAAGTAAAAGTCGTTGATGATACGCTACTTTTTGACAACAGTATAGAAGATGCCTTCCATCATACATTTGACTACCTATCACTTTGTGCAAAAAACGGAATTGTCCTTAACAAAAATAAATTCCAATTTTGCCAAGATGTGGTTCAGTTTGGATACCTTCAAATAACATCATCAGGAGTAGTTCCTTCCAAGAATTTACTCAATGCAATTGCAAATTTTCCTATCCCAAAGAATATAACTAATGCACGGTCTTGGTTTGGATTAGTTAACCAAGTAGCATGGGCACATTTCCTAAACCCTGTAATGTCTCCCTTTCGAGACCTTGTCAAACAAAATTCATGGTTCATTTGGAATCAGGATCTCGAGAATGCATTTTTCATATCCAGACAAATCATTGTGAATTTTGTAAAAAAGGGTGTAACGACCTTTGATATTAACAGAGCAACCTGCCTTGCTCCAGACTGGAGTAAAGAAGGCATGGGTTTCCTGCTATTACAAAAACACTGTATGTTCCACTGAGAAAGCACCGGTATGTTGTTCTGGGGGCTGGCACATCGTATTTGCAGGCAGCAGATTTTGCACAAATGCAAAGCGCCGATATGCACCCATTGAAGCCGAAGCAGCAGCAATCACCTGGGCATTAGACAAATGCTGTATATTCATTATGGGCTGCCCTAACGCAATAGTAGTAACAGACCACCAGCCCTTAATAGGAATATTTGGCGACATCACTAGGAGAAGGTGCACCATTCCTCGTATAAGCCAGTGTATCGCCATGTCAAGGAGATCTTATTTGGGCTTCGAATACTATGTTATTTTGAATATTTGGTCAGGATTTACTTGTCGAGCGAATTATCCTCATGTCAGGTTTTTCTGACAAACCCTTGTACAGAGCGAATTATCCTCATGTCAGGTTTTTCTGACAAACCCTTGTACAGAGAGACCGAAGACACCCGAGGATGGTGTCTAGTAGGTAATTCAAACTCTCCTGTATATATATGTGAATCCAACTGTTTCTTCAAGTTATCCTTTTCTCTTTCTTCGAACACACGTGTGTGTTATCCACAATAACACTACACATAAAATGATGACCTCGTGTATGGAATAGATCGAACAGGATAGTCGATCGCATTGTCCACAATGGTATTATTTAGGGACGGGCAAAGAAAATGAAAGTAATTTTGTTTAACTAAAAAATGAATTTCACCCCCGGTTGAAAAAAAATCCAACAAAAAACAGAGAACTATCCAATACTAATTAATAAATCAATGTTAATATTGAAGTACTTATTTTATTAAAACAAATTTATAGATTTACTTTTTAGGTAATTTATATGTTGGCTGGAGTCACAACAATGCCAAGAACCACCAAAACCGCATCGCCGAAATCCATTTTGAAATATTAAAAGGAAAAAAAAAAAGTTATTTTTTATACACACACACACACACACATATATATATATATATATATATATATATATATATATATATATATATATATATAATTTTATTCCCAAAAACGACAACAAAAAAGCACACTAATTTCACAAACTCAAACAGCAAACTATATAGCCACCCCTTTCGTATTTTTTCAGGTATAATAATAACATTACAAAAAGCACAGATAAATAAATAAATAAATAAAACTTGCTAGGGAATAAAATGAAGGCCTCCCTTGATCCTTAGTTAATCACTATCCCACACCGGATTTTTTCGGGGACGCCCTCAGAGATACACCGTTTTCTGTCATTGTTGACGCCATTCCCTGTCGGGTGTGATTACAATCGTTTCAGCTTGCCGATGATTCCACTGGGCATGGAGATTTACTAAAGATGTCTAAATCTGCCCTTTTGGATGAAACCGCGGTACATTGCTGAAATATGTAATATACAGTATCTAAATAAATTATATATATATATATATATATATATATATATATATGTATATATATATATATATATATATAAATGGAGAGAGAGAGAGGAGTATTAAAAGGCTATCACAATGCAAGAAATAGAAATATGTCGGTGTTGAAAAGTAAGACAAAAACAAGTGATTTTACTTTATATATTTTTCAAAAAATTCTTTTAAATAATTTTTTTCCCATGTAGCAAATCTTACTTGATTAGGAAAGATTTCAACACTGTGATGTAATGTGTGTGACCGTGTTCCATGATATATTTCGAGGAAGACCCCTTTGTCAAATGGTAGGTGTTTCAAAATTTCAAAAAAACGTGCGGATATATATATATATATATATATATATATATATATATATATATATATTATATATATATATATTAATTTTATACGTACATAAAAGTAATCCATAGACACGTGTTTCTGGCTCACAACCGTCATCAGCATGGCTAACTTAGACAAGGATAGAACCTTCGATATTGATGTCTATAGTCCAGCATCTATACCATTGGACCAAGATGCTTGTCTAGAAATATGTACGATTTTTATCACCTAAATATTTAATGTATTTTTATGTAATTATTATTACATAAATATATATATATATATATATATATATATATATATACATATATATATATATATATATATATGTGTGTGTGTAGAAATGATTTTTAACAGCTAATTCAAGATTTAACATAGCAGACTCTCAAAATCGGTGCCAACGAACACATTTCTATTAATGCCTATAGTTGAAAAACTCAGTGAACACCTTTACAAAGTGATAACAGCTTGAAGGTGCAGATGAGAAAAATAAAAAATTTAAAACGAGCTCGTATTTAAAGTTCTCACAACATTTTTCCTTTTCTTTTTTTCTTCGCATTTACATCAATTTTTGAGTATCGCTTTCTACCAATAACTGGCTTCATTTGTTTTGGTTTTTTTTTTTCATTCACACCTTCAGGGTGGTATCTCTTTGTAAAGGTGGTCACTGAGTTTCGACTATGGGTATAATAAGACGTATTTATTGTTTTAAATAAAAGGGGAGAGTAAAGTAGTTTTAAGTGAGCTAAAAATCTATAAGCTGTTTTTTTTTTTTTTAAATAAAATAAATACTTTATGTAAACATTAATTAATTAATGCTGAAAATTTCATTAGGATTGGATAATTCTCTGATTTCTGATGGATTGTTTTCAATACAGGGATATTCATTTTTCGGTACTTCTGCAGTTTACGGATCGTGCTGAAATAATAACGTTATTATTTAGAAACCCATTCTTAACATGGGGAGAAGGGGCTTTGCTAACTATTATGTACATTCACCTAACAATTTCATAAACAAACGATACTGTAAAAATTGAATTTAACTTGGAAATCCTATCTAAAAAAAAATAGTACGGTCCGTAAACTACAGAAGTACCTATTTTTCGGTTCAAAAAGCAATTAGTTTCACTTTGGTTGCCCGTCTCTAGAATTATTCATTCAGTCAATCACACAGCTTCTAGAGTTTAGAAAATGCTTATTGTTGCGGGCTTTGTAAATTACACAACAAGCAAAAAGAAAAGTCCAAATACAAGTGATCAAAATAACAAATAAATCACAATAATACAGAGGTTAAAATATAACTACATTTATTGCAAGAAAGATGTTTGAGGATGTTTGAATGCGCATAAGCAAGTTGCGTTTGCGTTAGCGTTAGTATGAGGGTTTCTATGTGTTTGAAATGTCTCTCATGCTCGCTTTATGTAAGCCAAAGGTTTGTTGAGTAGTTAGATGTGTGTGAGCTAATCAGATGTAGCAGTTTAGCTGTGCTACTGAATTTATTCGTGCAAAAAGTGCTAACGGTTTTTTTTATCAAGTTGATGGTGCTGTTTGTTGTTGTTCCTTCTATGTGGTTGGTTGATGTGTGCGATGCTGATGCATGGCGAATATAGCAGGTAATATTTTTTTAACAAAAAGTCTAGCTGAGATCAAAGCTGTATGAACCTGTTGGCAGGAAATATATAAATAGTTTTGATGTGGAATCAGGACACAGTCGGGTTGCAATCTAGTTAGTTGTTTGATTGTCTTAGCTTTTATAGATGATCATAGCAAACATTCTAGAAGAGTTTTGTTTCTACACCTAACACACCGATTGACTAATTGCTGTATAGGTGTCTTGTTTGCACATGCTCATTATAATTTTTGTTAATATGATCGGACTGATAACATTGCAAATTGCATTCTCAGCATTATCCAGTTTTTTTTTGGAAATGCATGCGTTTCTTTTGTACATGTTTTTTCTTTTTCTTTTTCTTTTAAAAACCCACACATTACAGAGTTGGGTGGATGTTTGACTATCTTGGTATGGTCTGCTTAGCTGGCAACCAAGTGTGGTGGACATGGGAGGTAGAAGATGTATTTGAGCACTTGAAAAACGGGGTAAAGACGGCCATGAAGGACTTTGCAAAGAAACAGCATGGTCAAATTGATGATTTGGTAGTTCAAGTAAGTTTCTCTTTTCTTTTTTCTCTTCTTTTGTATTTTGAAAACAAAATAGGTGTGCAAAAACCAACGTTGTCATCTCCCCTGACCGAGATATACATGCGACTGGAGATCGTCGTCGTCGTCGTCATCATCATCATCATCATCATCATATTCAGTTTAACGTCTATTTTACATGCTGGCATGTGATGGACGGCTTTTAGAAATTCACTTCCAAATTAGCCTATCTCTGGCCAGGTCATTATTTAAACTATATAACCTGAAATGTGACAGATTTTCTTTGGAATTTATTTCCTTAGTTGAGGCAAGATTTTTATAGGTTGGATGCCTTTCCTGGCGCCAACCCAGTGGAGTGATGGGGACCAGTGTTTTTATTGAGACACCATCTTAAGGTGATTGCCTACCAAGGCTAAAGAGTGCTTCACCTGCCCTTATCTTGCCCAATTCCGAAATTTGCTTGTGAATTTAATATTTTCTAAACACTTCCTCCTTTGGAGGAAGCCAGCTCATCCCGTCCAATGAGAATGCCGCATCAGGTACCAGGTATGACAATTATCTTGATGTTGATCCTGTAAAATAACGTGACAAAATCTGATGGAACCTTTAAAATTTCTTATTTTTTGTATAAAAGACTAAACTTCCAGTTGTAAATTTATAGACATTGTGGAATTAATTTTCATCTAGAAAAACACAACTAAAATTACTTTTAATTTAGTACCCAGTGTGATAAGACTGTATACTTATTTCGACACTTTTGCAGTATAGACCTCCTAGAATTTAACGGAAATTCTCGAGTTTTGACAGCAAATTGCGAACATGGCTGAGATATGCAGATAAGAAATTGACCGATGCAAATAAAAAAGACAGTCACAGATGCCAGTTTACTTTCACAGATTTCTGATTTGTACCCGTTTTCCGATAAAGAACATCACACACTTTCTTCTTCTTCTTCTTCTTCTTCTTGTCCTAATATTCCATAAAAATGCCTAATTTCTTTAGTTTTGTCACACAAAGAGTTGTCATAATTTCCACCGAATTTTCCAGTAGCTAAATGACACCAGCCTATGTGTGACATATATGTGCGTTAAATTTTAACAAACCTCACCGGTAGACATTTTGTTATGCAAATTCTTATTCCATTTCGTTGATTGATAAACTGAATCCTTTCTTCCTTTGTTTCAGGTTCGTTCCCCATTAGCAAAAAATGACCGAGCAAAGATTAACACCGTTTTAATTATTGATGTCCATGCCAGAGATATTATTGACAGTTTTGTTCAAGACAGGTAAAAAAAAAAAAAAATTCCAACAAAATAGTCCATTTTATGCGGATACTGATTGTTTATTTTATGTTTCTAATTTCTGTCTTCAGTCAAGTGTCACCAAGTCTGGATCGTCTCCATTTCTTGTTCATGGCGCCATTTTCATTGGTAATGAAAATTAGTCTAATATTTTCTATTGAAAAAAATAACAAATTCTGAATTCAATATGAGAAAAAGTTGTCATTTTGAATTTCTTGTAGCCATTTTTGTAATGTTTGACCGAGGGTGATTATTAGAGAATAACTAAACGGCCACAAATATAAAAAAGTTCATCATCATCATCACCACCACCACCATCATCATCATCATCATAGTCGTACATGGCGAAACCACCTGAGACGCCGAGCATGTAAGGCATCCAAAATCCCACTAATATCAAGCTTATTGTTGTGAAGTTGTTCCACAGTAAATAATAAATAAAGGAAGTCAAGTCGAGGGTTGGTTTAACAAGTGTATTAACAAAGTAAGAAAGTGACTAGCTCTTGGCTAGACAGTTACAAGACTGTGCTTTGTCTTCTGGTGACTCGCACTATTTATAGTGACAACCGGTGTAGTTTCTCCTGTGTAAGAACGGCCGGTGTAACACCCCCCTTTGAAAATATCCCCTCTGGGGATTAATAACGTTTTTGTTGTTTTTTTCGTTCGTGCTTATGATAAATTCGTCCACCTCTGCCTTACTCTTAATTTCATCAAGCGTTACTGGAAGTTCTCTTATTGTGTCACATAACATATTTTTTACTTCAGCTTCCGCTTGAATGGCTGCTATCACCATATCCTCCAATGGTTCTGTCTGCTTAGGTATCAACCTTGATAACCCGTCTGCATGACCAAATTTCTTAGATGGTACATACTCCATTTGAAAATTGTAGTTAAGAAGAATGGTACCTCATCTTTGGAGTCTATTCGCAGTGTGTTGTGGTAGTCCCTTTTTCGGTCCGAAAATCGTTAATAAAGGTTTGTGGTCTGTTTGTAACAGAAATTGTCTACCGTGCAGGAAACGATGAAATTTCTTTACCGCGAATATAATGCTTAGAGCCTCTTTCTCAATTTGAGAGTAGTTTTTTTCGGCTGGTAGAAGTGTTCGGGATGCATGGGCTATGGGTTTTAATTTTCCATCATCCATTTTGTGCAATATGCATGTTCCTATACCATAGTTGCTGGCATCGCTTGCAACTACAATATCGCGCTTGGGATTATAATGTGCCAGAAACAAGTCAGACGTTAAGATATCTTTAATTTTCTGAAACGCTTCTTTGCACTCTTGCGTCCAGACCCATTTTTGGTCCTTCTTTAACAGTTCATTTAAGGGTGATCTTAGTTTATGCATGTTTGGTACGAACACATTGTAGTAATTCGCCAACCCTAAAAAACTTTGTAGGGACGCAATATTTTCTGGAGCAGGCATGTTCCGTATCGCCATTGCCCTATCTGGGTCTGGCCTTCTTCCTTGCTCATCGATGATTTGTCCTAAGTATTTTATTTTTTCCATGAAAAAAGTACATTTCTCATCTTTGATTTTAAACCCATAATCCTGGATTTTTTTGAATACTTGGTTTACATGAGTCTTGTGTTGTTCTTTGCTAACGCTGTTTATTAACACATCGTCCAGGTACCCTACTGCGAAATCCATCCCATTTAACATCATGTCCATAATTTGTTAAAAAATCGCAGGGGCGACCTTTACTCCAAAAGGAAGTCGGTTAAATTTGTATAATCCCTTATGGGTATTGATACATAGCAGTTTTGAACACTCTTCATCGACAGGGATTTGAAGATAAGCGTCGCTGAGATCGATTTTAGAAAAATATTTTCCTCCACTCAGTTTCGCAAATATTTCTTCAGGGCTTGGAAGAGGGTAATGGTGATCTTTTAATGCCTTGTTCAAGCCTGTGGAAAAATCGGCACAAACCCGAATCTCCTTGTTCTTTTTCTTAACATAAACTGTAGGTGAAGCCCACTCACTGTGATCAATTTTTGAAATGACAGCCATGTTCTCGAGTCTTTCTAATTCACCGTCTATTTGCTCTATAGTGGCGTATGGAACATTTCTTTTCTTTCTGAACACAGGTAGTTCATTTGTTTTAACTTCAAACTTTGCTACCGCTTTTGTACACCTTCCAAGACCGCCTGAAAATACGTCTGGAAAATTTTCTTTTAATTCCCTCTTGAGTTTTTCTGCCTCCACATTCGAATCCTCAACCTTTTGGCAAAAGGAGCTTAAAGGCAGATCCCATAGGCTAAACTTTTCAATCAGATCAGTTCCAAAAAGGTTATTAGATTTTCGCATAACAAAAATTTTGGCTTTTACGGTCTTATTCTGGAAAGAAATATTCGTCAATAATTCCCCTTCGAAGGTTATTTTTTCACCACTGACGCTTCTCGCCGTTTTTTGTGATTTGATCATAGTGGGTCTCCCAAGCTTCTTCCATGTCTGTACATTAATGATGGAAATGTCAGACCCACTATCAAGCTGTAGTCTTACTTTTTTTTAAGCATTTTTGACCTGTACATATTTCCGGATATTTTGTTCTTCAGGTTCAGTTTTTGTCAGTTTAATGGCTGTCTTTCTACCAGATTTTTTCTACAACGTGATGCCTTATGTCCTTTCTGGTGGCAGTTGTCACATTGTTTGAATATGTAGGGACACTCATTGTACCAATGGTTATCTCCACACCTCCAGCACGGTCCAGGTGGATCTTTTCCATGTTTTTTTCTCTGGTTATTCATTGAAGTCAATTTTTTCTTCTGATGGATTTTTTTAATGTGCGACACTCCGTTTTCCTCTATGTCACGATTGTCCTGTTTCAACGCAACAAAACATTCACAGTCTTCCGCTAAGTTTTGTATTGTTAGACATGGCTCATTTTCGAGTTTATTTAAAACACGACGTCTGATTTCAGAGTCTTTATTTAAGACCAGACCTTGCAAGAATATTAAACATTTAAAATTATCCGATGATAATTCCTCTAATTTAAAATCGTCGCAAAGTTTATTTACTATACTTGCATACGTGATGTAGTCGTCTTCCTCTCTTCTAGTGACATTCATACACGTATATCTCCTGTGGAAAAGAGAAGTTTTTGTAGAAAACAGTTCTGTTAGTAAAGTAACTGCCTCCTGGAAGTTCAACTCACTGGTCTTTTTTGGAAGGATAAAATTCACGAACTTTGTATGCTCGGCAGCTCCTAATTTTTTTAGCAAAAATCTAACTTTTTTAGAGTCTGTCCATGTACTGCAGTCCGATACAAAAATATCCTCATATCTTCTATAGAAGTGAGCAAAAGTGACATCGTCTTCTGGATTATAATTGAAAATTTCGATAGCGCTCCACACAGCCGTCTGGGAGAATGCATTATGATTCTCGTTTGCTTTCGTTAACTGTGTTGCCTCCAGAAATTTTCTCTGTTCCTCCTGTGTTTTTATCAAGAGTTCTTCGAAGTGTTTCTGCTGTCGTAGCAGTTTTTCTTGGAATCTTTCTTCTCGTGTTGTCGCCAGCTCTTTTTGTTCAGCATGCATTTTTCTTTGGGCTTTTTGCTGTTCCAACAACTCTCTTTTAAATTTCTCCTCAATTTCAACTTGTTTTCTTTGAAGTTCCATTTGTTGTTCAACTTGCTGTCTTTGTAACGCAACATTTTGTTCCGTTTGGAATTTAAGTAATTGAAAAAGAGAATCTTTGAATTCAGTGTCCATCATTCACGAATTCAAGTTATGCACCACACAATTTACACTTGTAAAAATAAATCAGTTTTCCCCACAACGTGCTTAATATAATTAGTTTGCTCAACTAATACACAAAACAAGAAATATATTATTCCTTAATAAAAAAAATTCAATCCCAGTTCTTTTGTTTGAAAAATAAAACTAAGAAAATTTTTTTTTTTTTTTTAAATTATATGTGTACGTAGTTTTACAAAACCAAGTCCGTCGCTATAAGCCTAATAAGACTAGTTTTATGGGAAATCTTTTTAACCCCTTTTCATTTTGCAAAAATGCGACTTGCTTATTTAACAGTTCTTTGTTAGAAGCACAAATGACTTACGCGAATATATTTTTTTACTGTCCGTCCTTTGCTCTCGACAATTCTGTGGTAGACCGTTTTAATAAATAGTCAATCCGGATTTTGCTCAAATATCAGCTGTTGTCCTAATAATAACGACAAACTTACACAATATCTGTAATAGTTGACGCGGATAACATTTATCTTAACGAGTCAGTGAAACTTGAAGAGAAAAAAAATAACGGTATCAGTGTATTCAATTATTTCAATAATTGAAAATGTCTTTCGCGTTTTTTAGTTTTCGATTTTTGGTAGCAAGTTTTGAGTTTGTGTTTGTTTTTTTTTCGCTTAACTACTCAGTAGTTAATTTGCTGTTAATCCTTGCGAATCCAAATATCTGACGAAGATGGGGGGGGGGGTCCGTGAAGATCTTGCGAATCACTTTGGGTGATTTTTTTTTTTGCAGTGAAATCGTTTCGATTCCTCGTCGCCAATCTATTGTGAAGTTGTTCCACAGTAAATAATAAATAAAGGAAGTCAAGTCGAGGGTTGGTTTAACAAGTGTATTAACAAAGTAAGAAAGTGACTAGCTCTTGGCTAGACAGTTACAAGGTGGTGCTTTGTCTTCTGGTGACTCGCACTATTTATAGTGACAACCGGTGTAGTTTCTCCTGTGTAAGAACGGCCGATGTAACACTTATGATAGAGCACAATTGAAGGGATTCTTTCCTATAGTTTTCTGCCGCCCATTCACCTGATCATGGCACGGTCATTACGCCGAAGCCATTACAAATCAGAACAAGAATATAGGAATATATATATTTACATCAAATGGTAGTACAAGTTTTATGAATGCTGGTAAACGCCCCCACCCTTTCCTCAGACAATCTTGTAAATGATTATATACACTTCGGCATAGTCCATTGTAAGAGGGGTGTTAGTCGCTCTCTAAAATAGAATGACACCACATTTGGAAAAAAAAAAGGAGCCTTTTGAATATAAAACGTAATAAAATTAAGAATACTAATTAAGATACTTAAATAAGGCCCACAACAGCCCTCGTTGACCACAGTTTGGGCGGTTCTAGGCTTGTTTCTGTTCATTATAAATTAAACCAATCATCATCTTCATCATCATCATCATCATC